>CM067071.1:14307399-14337399 GCA_033980235.1 Diadema setosum
AATTAAAGAGGTGCTTCAAACAGCTGGTGGCTGCACACAGCCGTGCAAAAGATTATGATGGCTATTTCATTATAATGAATTCAGAGATTAATTGATTGATGGTTGGATGATGAACCCTGTGGTTGATGACACTTAGCTAATGAAAACGAAACATCAGAGAGGGTTTAACAGAAAGGATTTCAACTTCCGTTTAAAAGAATACAAAGATGGAGAATTTTTTATTTCGCAGCTTAATGAATTCCAGAATCTAGGGCCTGTGTAATGTATTCTGAGCCAACAAAGTTCTCAGAAGGGGTAAATGAAACACAATAGATTGCCTAGTGGGATAATTATGAAAAAAAAAATGGTTCCGTGTAAACATTGAATTGAATACAGGGAAGTGCATTTGCGTTGAAATTAAACATACACTGACCAAGTTGAAAAAAAAGTACAAATCTTTGATCTTCAAAATGTTATATTTGGTAAATAATGGATTTGTATGGGAACGTGGCGGGACGCCACAAATAACACGAAGTGCCCTTTTTTTGTAATAACAGTAGTCTATCTAATAATCTTTGATGGGTGCTACCCCATGCTAAAAGTCCGTAATTAAGGTAAGGTAAACTTAGAGAAAAATACAACGTCAGCAAAGAAGACAGTGGAATATGAAACTTGAGTTTATTAATGATACCAATATTACGTGGAATTATTGTACTAATATTAATAATATATGGCCTCCATGAAAGTTTATCGTCCACTGTAATCCCGAGGAATTTTATATGAGATACACGTTCTCATTGAGTGTCAGCAAAAATAATATCGTTGCATAAAACTTCTATAGAATTGCTAAATAACATATACTTAGTTTTCAAAAGATTAAGTGACAATTTATTAGCTCTTATCCACTGGGTCACTTTTTTAATTCGGAATTAACAATGTGTACGAGAGTAGCATTTATTGAGAGTGTGATTTTTTTTTTCTCACGAGCAGAGTAAGCTAGTGTTTTAGTTGTAGCTTTTAATTGTAATAGTAGTAGGAGTAGTACTAGTACTAGTAGTAGAGTCCAACCTCCCCTATCCGGACAAGACGGTACCGGCGCTAATCCGGATAAGGGATTTGGCTGGATATGGGAGACTCAATGTTAATACACGCAGCTGCCGAAGAACGATCGCATGTACTGTGCCCTGATAATGACTTGTTTTCTGGCCATGTTCTTGCGGTGATTTGGGGTAATGGATGTCTGAATGCATGTTTTTTTTTTGTGTGTTTGTTTTTAAGATTAAAATTAGATTTAAAAAAAATCAGGCCGAGATCACATCCGGATATTACAGAGATCCGGATGAAGAGGTCGGAGTGTATAGAGTAGCAATATTAGTAATAAAAGACACTTTATTACTAGTGATATGGAAGGTGAAGTGACTTTCTTTTTTTTTTCCTTTAGTTTTGAGGATATGAATCATATATTGTAGTAGCATTACATTACATTATACTGTAGTGGTGAATAGTTGTATCATAAAAGTATCAAGTAGTTGTTGTGATAGTGGTAATGACGGTGTTCGGGGTGGTGCTAGAAGGAGCAGTAGCTGAAGTAGGTCTGAAAGTAGATGTTGCTCATATTGTTCTTTGTTTTTGGATTATTAGGCATAGAGAGAGGCGTAGAATAATGATGGTAATTAAAAGTGAACCATACCCTGGCCCCAGACCCTCCCCCTGACCCTAACCCTAATCGTAATCCTGAACCTAACCCTTACCCTAACCATAAACCTAACCCGAATCCTAATCTTTATTCTAAATCACTAACTACAAGTATTTAGGCGGGGGGGGGGGGGGGGGTAATTGTCCTCAGGGGTAATTGCCCTGATGAAGTAAATTTCACATCCTCGCAGTGGATTCTCGCTTAGACGTGCTATGACAATTCTTATTTTATCCTTACGCCATAATATGTGCGTTATCGTGAAATGAATTGAAAATTGTTTGTAAGATAGTGACAATGATACTTTGGCGATATATTAGATATATAACCCTTATTCCGTTTCAGGATGTGCGTGAGAATGTTGCTTCCCGTCGGTCTCGTCGTCCTTTTCTTTGTCGAAGTCATCTTCGGCGTCGTGGTCATGACGAAACTCCCCCTTGGTCGTGTGGTCGGGCCACGCGTAGCGCGTTGGTTCGGTGCCGAGGGGTCGGTCTCGAAGCGTGTCGACGAGTTTGGTAAGATGAACCTTAAAGGCATAATTTGCCCTATGCAAATGAAACAAAATCCAGCATTGGTGCCTTAAAATAGTTCTAAAATGTGAGTTATGGACAGGAACAACCAATGTGAAAATTTGAATCCGTATCATCGATGTCAAATATTGCTATTGCGTATAGTTGAGATATTACTCTATGTTACAATCCATTGAAATTTCATTATGTGCTTTCAGAAGGGGGAGGGGGAATATGACGTCATGGCGACTTGTATGCCTCCAACATATGACATGGTTCTTCCAATATGACGTGCGAACGCTGTGGCAACTGGAGTCAACAGTGATATCGTTTCATATAGGCCTTAACTGGCCAGAACTTTAACTGAAATGCTTCATTTGGATGAGTGGCTAAATTGTTTGAGAGAGGGCAGTCACTGTATTCAGCAGATAAATATGAGCACCTTCACTTGACCATTGACACTTGCCCTTTGACGCCATGGCCCACAATATTCTTAAAATAATCCATATCGGTTAACATTCATTTTCATAATAGTACTTTGAGCTTTTTACAAAACATGAATACAGATTGTGACATTTTAACATTTTCAGTTGACCTGTGACACCATGGTCAAAATATTCCTCTACAGAATCATTATGTGTGGTATACAAATGATGCACAGGACAGAGTGGATCGGTGAGAATTGGATGCACGAGTTACTTTGGAACGAGGGCATCGATTGGGTTTTAGACTGTTCCAAAGTTAAACGAGAGCATCCATTTCTCAACGATCCACGAAATAGGCCTGTGCATCTTTTGTGTTATAAAATGGGCCCTTTGAACTTTGACTCTTGACCTTTTGCCCATGACCCAAACTTTCAAAAAGAGTCATTTTTCGGCTTTGAATTGTTATGTAAAAGTTCCATGAAGATAACTTGAGCCATTTCGAGGCATTGAGGAAGTTAGATATTACCATTTTCACCTGACCTTGTAGTTTGACTTTTGGCCCATTGCGCCAATCTTTAACTAGACAATCTTTATGAGTTAATACATGGATACACTAAGTTTCAAGAAATCACCTTCAGACATTGCATAGATATGGAGAAAAAAAAGTGACCCTGACCTCAGTGACCTTGAACATGTGCGCCAAACATTGATTGGCACAACTCCGTCCACTCATACGTACAAAGTGTACATTCATATTATATAATATGCTATTGCAAAGTTTTCTTAAGATATATCAGACATGGTTTCCAGTTGCGATGTCCACAAAATTGATTTCGGAAGGACGGAAGGACAGAGGAAGGAAGGAACGACCATCGGAAGACCGCCGGGCAACCCGTAAACATAACGTCTCCGGCGACACTTCGCGTTGGAGGCATAAAAATGCGTCAATAAATTCTCAACCACTGGCAGATCTTGTCTCTTCTTTGAACATTTATATTTTTCAATTCATACCACCAGTTTATTTGCCTAAAAAAAAAAAAAAACATTTATACTTATTGGATGGAACTTGGTACGACAATGATCCTAATAGCTTCACTACCACCCCCCCAAAAAAAAACCAACAACAATAAAGAAAAACAAGCATAAAACAAAAGAAGACATAATACGGAAAAAAAGCAAGATAAGATAACTGTAAAAACCATCAAAAAGAAACGCAAGAAAGAATCTTTCGATAATTTGATATTAATTATTGCCGACATTTATTATGAATGAATGAAATTTCTTTTCATATTCATTCCTGAATTGATTTAATTATACAACCAGGCACTACTTCTATTTGTTTTGGTGTATTTTTATAGGTGTTTTCCACTAATTAGCCTTACTATCGGTACGAGTTATTTCCTTTTCTTGTTAATTTTGGTGTCTCATCAGATATATGCAGCAGGAGAGACTTTAGACCGGTCCAATCTCTGAAAACCATAGCCCTGGTCAGCTACCCGCAGTCCGGCAACGCTTGGGTTCGGCATCTCGTGGAGCGGGCGACGGGTATCTATACTGGCACGGTGTACCCCGAGGAGAAGGGGAACCAAAGAACTGTGAAAAGTGAGTAGATGGTCTTGGTCGTAGGTGGCGCTGTCTAGTAACTTAAAGTTAAGAAGGATGTAGAGTCAGGTGAAACAAAGAGGAAGAGGAGGAAGTGGAGGAGGAAGAAGAAGAAGATGGGGTGGGGAGGAGGGGAATAAGAAGGAAGGGAAAGAGCAAACGCAGGAAAGAAGAAATAGTGAGCGCGTCGTTCGTACATTAACCCGCTAAGACATCCTTATTTGGAATCCGTATCCACTACCAGAAGCGGATCTAGAGGGGGGGTTGGGGGGGTTGCAACCCCCCCCCCCCCCCCCAAAAAAAAAAAAAAAAAAAACGGGGACCATTTTTTTTTTCTTATCTTTTTTTTTTTTAAATGTGTAATTTTATTTTTTTCTATTTATGGCAATGACCTCTATACCAAAAATAGTGGTGTTTTAGATGCAAGAAAATGCCATTTTCACACACAGATTTTCAAAAATTCTCCCTACTGTAGGGGGGGGGGGACACCCCCCTCCCACACCCTCCCCCCCCCCCCTCGCTCGCTCCGCTCACTCGGGCTCGGTCGCTACGCTCCCTCGCATACCGCCCCCAACCCCCTCCTTTATAAAAAGCTAGATCCGCCCCTGACTACAACACAAAGACTTACCTAGCCCTGCTATCCATTTATTTATTTATTTATTTATTTATTCATTCATTCGTTCATTCATTCATTCATTCATTTATCGCTTCATCTTATTCTTTTATGCATTATATCATGGACTCTGCGACTGCGAGAATGCATTCATTCATTCTATCAGTCTATTTGCCTATCCCTGTCTTTTGGTTTCACAAATTTATTAAATCTATATTTTTGCTAAGACCAGAATCTCCGAGACACAATCATAATGACGAATGGGTTTTACTGGTTTTAACCCACTGAAGACCAGCCCCGTCCCGAGTATTGACCGAATCTGTGACGCGCTATGTGTATTTTTGGCATGGGCAGCGCCATTACTGCGGTGTATCATCCGACCCCCCCCCCCCCCCTCCTCTCTCCCCACCCCTCTTACGCGCGCAGAATGAAAAACTGATGCATGGTTGTTTTAGCCAATGGGCATCTCGTACTGAGTGCGCGAATGCTTGCTTAGTGCGCGAACCTTTGTTACAAGTGCGCGATAAACGTGTTGCCCGTGGGGTGGGGGAGAGCAGGGGGGGGGGGGGGGGTCGGCTGAGACACCGCAATATCGAGCTCATGGCTGCGCCCAGTGCCATATAATGTCTGCTGCCCTCAACGAACCCGAATCGGTCAATACTCGGGCAGGCGTCTATAGGTTTTGCGTGTTATAGCAAAATCAGCTAGTCCTCAATACGTTAAAGCAAGTGAAGAGTTTGTTCGCAAAAACCGATAAGTCCATAATTTTGCCAAATGGAGATATTTGCGATTAAAGGTCAAGAAAAATACAGAGAATAATAACAACATTTTTGCTTCTTTTGACCATAACTTCAAAAATGTACCTTTATATATAGTGACCAATATATCATTTAAAAGGTATTATTTTGTACTTTATAACAGAGACCGTACTTCAAAATCTTCAAAAATGGACTTATCGGTTTTTGCAAACAAACTCTTCAAGTTCTAGGGGCTAGACAGCTTGCTTCTATAACCTAAACATTGTTTCTATAACATCTACCTTTTACATGGGTCTCCCTTTTTCAATAAGGCAATTGTTTTGAACAACTTGATTAGTTTCACATGTATGTGGAATAAGACATTGTACTTTTGTATGAGCAAAAATGTGCTAAAGGAAATAAAAGCTCATTTGAAATGAATTGAATCCAATTTGAGAGCAACAAATAACAAGCTTTTGTCAACTTTATTCAGCCTTCCCTGGAATAACGGTGGACTATAAATCTGGACAAGTCATCTGCTCAAAGACGCATCGTTTCGACATCGAACACATCCAGGAATTCGAAGGTTCCATTTTGTTGATACGTCATCCCGCCCAAGCCATCGTTTCACTGGCGTACAAATACAGCGAACTGACACTGGAAATGAGCGCCAAAGAGCGACACACTCTAACACAGAGCCCTAGTGAGTAATACTCGTGCATTGTTTTTTTTTTTTCCATTTCAATGATAGCGAGTCTTTACTTTCCCTTGCTCCCTTGTCGCCTGAATGATTTTCCATTATTTTGTATTTTATAAATACACGTTTGCTATTATGCAGCCCACTTTTTATGGAATAGTTGTTGTAATGACTGTTGTCATTTAGTCTTATGAAGTTCCTGATGATCATCTTGATTGAGAGATATAGGATCAAATTATGTCGTCATGTCGTCACGATTCTCATATATTTTCAAGAAAATTATTAAACTTATCATGAACCTCGTCTTTTTGAAATGTTTCTTATCAAAGGGTGGCGATTCTTCGTTGAGCGGGAGAGTCTGCGATGGCGAAATTTATACTTCCAGTGGGTGCAAACCGCGAAGAGTCCGTTGGTCGTATACTATGAGGATCTCGTCTCGTCTCCAAACCAGACGTTGCAGAAAATGATCCGCTACATGAACTCGCCCGTGCGTCAGGACTCGGTGGATTGCGCCCTCTCTCGGTTCCCGCCACTCAAGACGGCAAAACAGAGAGGGCGAGCGCGCTGGTGGATTCCACGCGAATACCTGCTTGAGAATCCGTACACTCAAGAACTCGATAGCCTCATCATGGAGTACATGGTCGATGTTAATATTAGCCTCATAGATAAGGGACACAAACCTTTCCCGTGGAACTCAACCGTCGATGTCTTTTGACACCTGTTAATTGCGTCTGGCACAACGTTATAAACATATTGAAGCAGGATTCTGTGCTGAACGCCAGGTTACCTTTAATATAAGACGAAAATATTCGTCGTTTATTGGCAGTATGGTGTTGCATACGATGCTAACAAATGCCTATACCTCTTCTGGTTAATTCATATCCGTCTTCGAAAGCATCATTCATTATTCCTTTTACCTGACTTTCTGCATTTCACTATTGTCATGAATCCATTGAATAATCTGCTCGTTTTGTCAAGTTTTTCTGGGCATACCACTCACAATATTGCTAAAGATGCAGTAAAGTTAAACGTGGATTAACGAGATGAGGAAAGTTCTAAATCCTTATGGACACTTTCGCCATGTACTGCTTTCTGTAGAAGGGAAATCTTCAACAGTCAGTGATGTAGGGCCTACGTCCCTGTTGTAGAAGGGTATAAAGAACTTGTACTACATACAAGAAAAAAAAAAGAGTTTTAAAAACACGTGTTTTTTTGTTGTTGTTGAATGAAAGGTACGTGTTGCCTTGACATTTTAGACATAAAGAACAATACTTTTCCATTATATTTGCATGTTCCTTTTTTATTTAATGGAAATAATCAGATTATATTTTTTTTTCTCTTAATATTCTCATTCATATTTGTTTTTTGTTTTTGTTTTTGTTTTTTTGATACTGTATATCTTACTGAAGAATGGAAAGTACAAAATAATCACCACTGTCTCCGCTTACTTCATACGCCAAGGGCACCTAGCGCTCTCTACATGAACTTTTGCTCGCTTACAAGGGCTACCAGTGCAATATTTTTATAGCTGAAGTTCTTCGTTGTTTCGATATCCCGAATCATCACTTATATCATACGCATTGTTCACTAACACTCAGCTTGATTTTAGTTATAAAAAAGAACGAACATCTTGTTGTTTGACAAGAACTCTCAATATCAACGATTTCTTTTTTTTTTTTTTTTGTCATGCAGAGTGCATTCTTATGCCTCCATTACGAAATGTCGCCGGAGGCATTATGTTTTCGGGTTGTCCTTCCGTCCGTCCGTCCGTCCGTCCGTAATCAATTTTGTGGACAGCGTAACTAAAAAAACCGTTAGCGGTATCCTAATGAAACTTGGCATGTGTATACATGTATGAGTGGGCAAAGTTGTGCCTATCAACTTTTGAGTGCACATGCTCAAGGTCAAATGCTAAAAATTTCACTATTTCCCCCATATCTATGGAATGCCTGAAGGTATTTTCTTGAAACTTAGTGTATACATGTACAACCAAATGAAGATTCTCTAGTCAGTGTTTTAGGTCATGAGGTCAGAGGTCAAGTGAAAATGTTAAAATTTCATTTTTTTTTTCTCCATATCTCGGAAGTGGTTCAAGGTATCTTCATGGAACTTAGTACATATGCATGCTGACTGGAAGTGATTATCTAGGGAATTTGGGGGTCATGGAGTCAAAGGTCAGGGGGTCAAAAGTCAAGGTTAACTCCTCAAAATGTTTCTTTTTCCCCCTCATATTTATGCAATGCCTGCATAATTTTTCTTGAAACTTCGTGTATACATGTGTTACACAATAGAGATTCTCTGGGAAGTCTTTCGCTAAAAAAAAAAAAGGTCAACGGTCAAAATGTCAAAGGTCACGTGGTAAATTTTACTTCTTTTTTACTTGAACCTTAGTACATATTCATGCATGTTCTGCCTGACAGTGATTCTCTTCGGAATATTAGGGTCATAGCGTCAAATGCCAGGTTAAAATGCTAAGAATTTACCCTTTAATACTAAAATTATACATTTTGTCTCCATCCCTTGAAAATTACTCAATGCATATAAAATTTATAAGGAGTCAAAAGTCAAGTAAAAATCCTCAAATCTCCAAATACATGCTCTCTTAGAAAATATAGCCATTCATCCAATTAAACCTAGTTTAAGGAAATTGAACATTCAACACATTGTGACAATCGTGTCATTTTAATATTTTGCTAAAATGTTACTGTCATCACACATTGTACTATAGACCTATTAGGAAAATCTTGCATTATGGCGGAGGCATACCAGTGTCGCCATGGCGACATTTGTAGTTTGATATGTTATCATAGCAGCCAGCATAATTTCAGGGGGCATAATTACGGCAATTTTGTGACTTAGCAGAATCTATTCCTTACAATTACAGCTGCAGATTCAAAGGTAAAGATACATGACTGTGTTATCCATGGAACGCATTTAAACACTTATTATTGATTGTCATTGAAATTACATCGATTAAAACAGTATTCGACAGTATGTAACATTCTATGAAGTTGATGTCGAATCACTTTAAACAAAAGAATGGTTCCAATTGAACAGAAAAAAAACATCATTACGTATGTTTATTTATATTCAGTGTATGGATATTAATTCTGTGTGGGTGTGTTTGTGTGTGTATATGTGTGTTTTCATATTGTGAAAATGAACATTTCAATTTAATTTTCAATACTATAGGACAATAACTGCATTCGCTTTACATATTCTGTAAAGGACTTAAGATTTAACCCTGTACACGTCGAGGACTCGCATATAGGGTGTTATAGAAGTCTTTCACTGCAAATTATGATACCAGAACGACGTATCTGTGATTCAGGCCCCTCTATCAAGCAGGACATCAAAAATTTATAAAGAATAACCATGACGACACAGCCATGACTATTTTGCTAGGGCAAACACAGTTGTCATACCCCCCTCCCCCCCCCCCCAAAAAAAAAAATGAAATGAAATGAAAGGTCTTATTCTATCGTTCAATCACCCGCGACAAACACTGGAGGCAAACATTTGGTGCAATGCCAGGGTTGTACCGTCATGGCTGAAAATAGATGTAGGACGCAAACAAAGACGGGGGAACAGGAACGAAAGCAGCGGAGCTTGGCGTCCATATTTCTCCGCTCTGTTATGGGTATGCTGGAACATAAGAGTATTCTAGCAAAAGCGTGTGTATTTGAATTATTTGCATATTTGATTTATTCATTAATTCTTAAGCTCCTGCATAATTATACAAAAAATCAAGTAGCTTCCAATCCTTAAATTTCTTTATTAATGCGAATTTTACTATAATAGTTTGTTTGATGTGGTAACGTGCTTGATTCCCCTAAATGATGCTTTTCTAAAATTTAGGTGATTTGGGACATTATTTTGTTTCACTTGTTTTAAATTCCTTCGCTTTCTGTGAGGTCATTCCGTGAGAGGTCATGTGAATATCAAATTTATCTCGTCTATCATGAAGTTGAGCAATATTCCCCATAGCCTATAACACTTCAGTTTTATACGAGATTGAAAAGTTGAGTAGCACTCTGGTTATAGAAAGTGCATGAGATTGCAGACTCTCGATAATGAAGTTCCAATTCCTTTAATGCTTCCTGTGCCAATGAGTCAAAAGTGTACAAATTTCACACTTGAACCTGTGATGGACAGGTCATTAATGTTGTACGCAAAGGGTTAATAGCAGCAATAGTGCCGCTGGGCAAGGCATAGGCTACATGTACATACACGTATTGCTCATGTAGACGTCGCAAGGATGTCAGTGTTTTCTGTAGCTTGTGTCGCAGATATGTCTTGCAGTTTGCAAACATCTTACAAGCTCTGATACAATCCGTGACTCTATTATCACTCTAATTTTCATGCTCAATATCAATGATTTTGAATTCATTAAAGCATTAGAATATTCGTGGGCTATATCGTAATGGCTATTTCCTTCTGAAATACACGTGGAAAGATGTATTGTCGTGACATGCGTTTATTGTGTGTTTAAGATAGGAATAGATAACTGAGGAGGCAACCTCAAAACTATAAGTTGTCATGAAAAACAACGTCAGTTCCACACACACATAACACTACATGTTAGCTGGCGGAATTATAATAGTGTACGCGTGGTCTTCACTGGAAATATAGCATTCTTTTGGAGCAAATCCAAAACACTTCACAAAATATAATGATTTTTATTTTGTCTACTGTAAAGATAAAAGGGCAATCTTTTACAAAGATAAGTCTATCAGCAGAAAAGGAATGAAAGACAGCAGGAAGCAGCTGAAGAAACCACAGCTACATGTACACTGCAATAAGCCCGGTGTTAAATATGAAACACCGAGCTGGTGTTAAATTTCTGGTGCTCATTCATGGTGTTAGATTAACACCTCCGGGTGTCATTTCAAAATATAATTTTTTTTTTGATAGTTTCTTATAGTTACTGAATTTTTTGTTAATTCTGAATTTCAACAAGACGATGAAGAATTTTCCGATAAAGTACTTGATTTTTGAAAAAAAATGTGCAAACACATTTACACCACAGTAACATCATGGTGTGGTCTCCTATTGAAGCTGGACGGGTGTTATACCATTGAAATTAACACCACCAATATCAAATCAACACCATGCGGTGTCATTAATGAATTAACTCTAGCGCAGTGTCAAAAATAACACCAGCTACAGTGTCAAATTAACACCACGAAGTGCCAGGTGAACACTTTTTAACACCGTCTCAATACATTTTCTACACCTGTGGGTGTGGTCCTCTATTGAAGATTGATCGGTGTTAGATTTAACACCCATGGTATTAAATCTAACACCGTTGTTTTTACAGTGTAGTTCCTAAAACGCATGTCAGCACAGTCACATTATGAAGGAAGGATTACTAACAATGTCAAAATCATGACAAGAGATAAATGGTAAAGTAGGTTGACTTTATACGGCGATTAAATATAAAGTGTATATACATTTATGACAAATAAACTCCATAGCAGCCAGACATTTTTCTCTATTGAAGATCTACGTTAAAAGTGACACTATAGTGGTCATACAAATTTGTTTGCATGACTTATGTATGCGCTGGGTGGGAGGCATAATTATCCGCGTCGTATTGCGTTATCAGTACGTGCGCAATATCCACTGATTTGACTGAGGGTGTGCTCTGGACATTTAGGTTTCTAATGCTGTGTAGGGTTCAAAGTATGTTAGCAAAATGACTGGCGATACAGACTGACGACTTTCGATTAAACGATATCATACGTTCACCATTTTGCTATGAACGACAGCCTCCAGTTTTGCATTCCCGACCTACTGCTAAATCTCGCTGAATAAACTATTATAATATCACTGTACCAAAACCTTGTTTTTTTTGTCTGCCTTCCGACATTACACTCTGCAACTGGTTGCCAGAATATTCTTACCGCCGTTGCCGTCTGCGGCCTTGCGCCAGTATGGACAAATTCGCCATCTTGATACTGCTTGTAGGCGCTTTTGGATTCACAACAGCAGATTATGGTGAGATCTTTCCCCCACAATTTCCCGATTATCTATTCGCTGCTCCTAATCTTAAGTTTTGGTAATGACATTCTCGTCACTATGCATCCCCTAGGTATCTGCATAATATTATGTATACATAATTCAAAAGGGATTTTTCATGATCCATTTTCATAAATTCTCTTATGCTTGACCTGCGTAGCTGAAGAAGTACACTTATACATGTTCAGAGCATTTAGTGCTTACGACTCTTATTCTGTTTTAGTTCTCTTTTATCATTCATCTTATTTTATTTGTAAGGATCGCGTTTTCATTCGGAAGTGTGGCAGTTGCAATTGAAATGTCATATTACGCTGAGTCATAAACGACTGTTAAGTTGTTTAGGCCTCCGTGGTAATGTATTGGCGTCAATGAGCAAAAAAGCTCCCGGCTGGATCAAGCATTGTCCTCATTTTTTTTTTCTTGTGGGTAAATTTACTGCTTACTGGTGCAGGACAAGTACCTTATTGATCGCCTAGCTTTTTTTTTTGCCGAATTTTTTGAAATAAACTGATATACTTTCACGCCAACATACTTTGCATGAGTATCTGAGAATAGCTGCAGCAGCCACAGGGCTATTACAATAATGCAACTTGTGCTTCTCTTTCTGACGATTTCAAGGCCTGGTACTCCTGGTTTTACCACTGCCTCTAGAACTTCTGACAAAAATACCATTAACCGTAGAGTTCTTAATTGTTAATAATGCCAGCTTTCTCCGAGTAGTAGAAACAATGCAGAATATGTTCTTATAATAGTAGTGGTGATGTAGGCTGTGGTTTTAACTTCGGTGCAACAAGAAGAAAAAAGTGAAGAAATGTTACAGTGAATATGGCAATAAATACCGTCATCAGGGCATTCATTCAGATTTTTTTTTCTCTTTTGATTGCATTTTCTTTATTTGTGTAAATGAGATAGGCCTAAAGAACAGTCCGTCTCGCTATATTTCAAATCAGTAATTTAGAGGGATGTTCTGCTGGTTGTCCTTATGGAGAGAATGATCGGACTCGTCTACATTTACACGTGATATCTGTTTATCAAATCTTTATCAAAAGCCAGTATCTACATGGTAGGCCTTCATCAATATTTTATTCTGGCATACACAGTATTTTAATGTGAAACAATGTACCTGCCAGATGTTTATAATACATCAATGAATATACCGTTTATGTATATTCCAGGTGGTAGTGTAGAACCGATAAACGAGAGCCTCCGACTCTTGTCTGTCTGATAATTTGTATGGATTTTTTTTTCCTTTCATTTCGTTTTGTCGTCTTTTGTGAATATCTATGACCTGAATAAAGAAAGCGAACCTAGCTACTGCGTGAACCACTAGCAAACGACGCTTTTTTTTCTCTCTCTCTCTCTCTCTTAAACGCTGTTTTGTGAATGACGAAAATGCATAATAATCAAATAATGCAATATTTGTCCGTATGAATGTGTGTTTTATTGCCTGTATTTACTCTATCCGTGGCAATATTTATCATTGTGTTGGTTTAGTATTTTTCTCTTTTTGTTTGCAATTCTGGACTGTCTTATTTGCAGAAGGAGAAGTGCGACTCGTCAACGGTCCAGTAGTCAGCGAAGGGCGTGTGGAAATTTATCACAACGGTGAATGGGGCACGGTGTGTGACGACTTCTGGGGTATCGACGATGCAGCCGTGGTGTGCCGGCAACTTGGCTACCAAGAGGCATGGGAAGCAGTAGGATCTGCTTACTTCGGGCAGGGGAGGGACGCGCCGATATGGCTAGATAATGTGAACTGCGCCGGCGACGAGCTGCAACTGAGCGACTGTCTGTCTAACGACTGGTCCAGACACAACTGCCTCCATTCGGAGGACGCCGGCGTGAAATGTGGAAATCTAAGTGAGCATTCATTTTATAAATATAATAAGAAATCCCTTGGACTTTTCTCAAAAGCATCTCATGAGATGACTTCTATTTTGCGCGTTAAAAAAAAACAACAAAACAAAACAAATTTCCACGCCCTCTTGTGCGTTGGTTTGTGTATGTGTGTTAACGTGTTAAATCTGAGAAAATCTAACATTTCAGAATTTGACAAATGCAATATAATAGGCCTAATATATGAAGAGCTTCATAGAAAAAAAAAAGACGGAATGAATTAACTCCAACTCTGATATGTTAGCGAATAAACCTGCTGAAAACAGGGGAGTACTAATGAAATATGGTATATTTTTAGTCATAACTGCAAAAGTGTTCCTTGACATACAAGTGAAGTACTTTTTCAAAGGGTTTTATTTTGCTCTACCTGATGATGAACTTACCTGAGATGTTTAAAATGCCGCCTAACCCATTTCGCGACCACTCCCTCATTATTACGCGTATTCATTTATGCACAAACCGTTTTTTTTTTTTTATAAACACAATAACACAACACGCTAACGACACTCTAACGCAAACACTCCAAAGCAATCGACATGCAGATTTGCTTTATTTTCCTCTAACGTCATCATTACGTCTATGTGATGTTAGTCTTCACAGTCTTACTTTTCTGTCGGTCATCGAGAAGTACACCAAACTAATTTTAGATAGAAAGGGACAATATCATAGCCCACATGTTTGGCTCATTGTGGAAAGATCGTCTCGGAAAATAAGGCTAGAACACTTAAAAATAAAATATCTCTTAATCCAATGTTAAAGAAAATAAGGATCTGATTGTCTAATTTGAAAAAAAATGACAAATTAGAGAACAAAACGTCAAAAAAAAAGAGAACAATGCTACAAATGACGATATATAGCTGTATGTATTTATATGTATTATATATATATATATATATATATATATATATATATGCATATATATAGTAGTTGCTCCGCGTTTTGGCAGTACTAGAAATAGCAATAATAATGTCACAACAGAGGAATGCATTAAATACCAATCTTGATTTTAATTAAAAATCCGAATTTTCGGGGGTCCTCCCCTTTCGTCAGGGATGACACTGCGAATGAATTTTCACAGTGATATTATTTTAATTAAAATTAAGATTGGCATTTAATGCATTCCACTGTTGTGACATTATAATTGCTATATACATACGTATATATATATATATATATATATATATATATATAAATATATATATATATATATATATATATATATATATATATTCATTTAAAGAGGGGGAAAAAAACCTACGACTTTATTTTTTTTTCACCACAATGTCACAATCTGATCTACACGTCACATAAAGAAAACGAAAAAAAAATCAATCTTGATTGTTTAAAACCTGGCTAATTAGGACAAGTTCTTTATTCAAATGTTGCTGGCTACTGGCCACTGACTATATACTGGTAGTGTCTTGCAAAGCAACGGAACGTGAAACATGAAGTGGTGCTTGTTCAATCGTAAGGAATATGCGAATAATCATAGAAGCACGAGTACAACTGCAATTTCTAGATTCATATCGACCACTGAGATTTCTTTGAAATTAGTCTTGGAGAGAATTTTTCATGCATCATGTCACTACTGTCCAAGATGAAACCAGAACAGTATCCAGGTCACTGTGATTTAATTTTTTTTTTCCCAATGATGTCTATGTTCTACTCTTTTAAGGAAGTTGTAGTCCACTGTACTCTTATTGACAAATGAAATACCATTCCCTTTATCAATAATGCATTATAATGTTTGAGTAGGCAGTGGTAGGTAGGAATGGTATGAGTATCTTAAATGAGTATATGAATATAAGAACGACCCAAGTCCATGGAAGATCATTTCGAGTAAACTAAAAAAAAACTTCATATCTTTTTTATTTGTCCAATAATATTCTATTAAACTGTGATGGGAAGGCAACATTGTATATACAAATTAGAACATATATTATTATGACAATTAACATTTACATTAATTGTGGAGAGGCCATTTTGTGTGGTGGACTTGGGTCGTTCTTTGATTCATATGGACTTGGGTCGTTCTTTGATTCATATACATGATATTTTGCTATAGAGATGGGAGAAGGATGAGATAGGGGGCTATTATATGAATGTAAGAATGACCCAAGTCCTTCATTCTTACATTAATATAAGATTTAACTCATTCATTTCAGGCACTTCCGGGGGTAATTAGGATTTATCATTTACACACAAGATGAGTCCATGCATAAGCTACAATTTCCCATGTCAAACTAAATTTGGCCAAAAATTGGACTTGGTTCGTTCTTATATTCATATACTCAAATGTTAACATGATTTTGCTTGCTTTGTTCATTCATCATGAAGCGAACACAGGGGCAGATTCAGGAATACCGTAAAGGGGGGGGGGGGCTCAAACTATTATTTCTGGTGCTACTTCCGCCGCGCGTCTCATCTCCTTTTTTCTTTTTATTTCCTTTGTTTTAACAACAAATAAAGAGGGGGTACGCGCCCGGTGAGCCCCCTCTGGATTCTTCACTGGAACATGATAGTGTTTTCCTCTTCTTGATATTGTTGTAAACTCTGCAATGCTAAATGTGTCAAGAAACAATTAATCGCTCCAGTTCTGTTCGTCAATCCATGTTCACATAGCGTCCGAGGGAGATGTACGGTTGACCGGAGGTTCGAACCCTAGAGAGGGTCGCGTCAAGGTCTTCTACGGCGGCCAGTGGGGGACCGTGTGTGCAGATACGTTCTGGAGCGATCAAGACGCGCGGGTTGTTTGCCGTCAACTTGGGTTCGAGGATGGAACCAGCCGCATTGGTTATACGACGAATGTTAGTATCCCGATACTTTTCAGAATGATCAGTTGCGGCGGGTTCGAAAGCAAACTCACAGACTGCTACAAGATTGGTCCCCAGCTTTGTAATCGCTACATTACTGCTGAAGTCACGTGTGAGGGCGGACTGTATGGTAGGTAGGGTCCGACTATATTCATGATAGGATCGTTTATGTATGCTGCCCAAATTTGAAATGAAATTATTTTTTTTTTTTAGTGAAATGAAGTTTATTCATTAAACAAACAAAAAAATCTTCAACATAGTCAAAACAGTTATTAGTTAAAGTACAGTTTCTGCAAAAAACAAACAAACAAAAACAAAACAAAACAAACAAACGGCAATGGCGTGAAGGCTAGTCGAGGCCAGTCCATTCAATAGATTATATAATGTATTTGCAATATTTGCAGAAGCAATGCTATATGTACATATTTACAGGTTTTCATAGGGGATCATTTATACGTTACCTGAAAAGAGATACTTTAGTAATGATTTCCGAAAAGCGTTATTTAGTGTTTATGATTTTTTTTTTTTACATCCTGTAGAAATCGTCTCCGAATTATACTTCCCGCATATAACATGGAGTGATTAGCAGTTTCAGATCTGAATTTTGATGGTTTATAATTCATATACTTTTAAAAACCTTGAATAAGTACTATTCAAGCCAACTACGTGCTTGCGTCCATGGACGAGATGTTATTACCCACGATGTCTCTCTCGACCCAAGTGTATAAATGGGTGCCTGGCAATTGGCACTTTAGGGTAATAACAATGAAAGGACCCTTTGGTAAATAAGTTGCAACACTGAAGCGGTCATACTGGATGAAGAAGACTATCATTCTTCTTCTTCTTCTTCTTGTTATTATTATTATTATTATCATTATTATTATTATCATTATTATTATTTTTATTATTGTTATTATTATTATTATTATTATTATCATTATTATTATTATTATTAATATTATTATCATCATCATCATTGTTATTATAACATTGTGCAGAGGACAGTGTCAAACTGCTGAGTACACTATGTCTGTGCGCAGTTTGTTTGCTTATGTTTAAACGTTTTACAAACTACTTAACATCTCCCTTTTTCAATTCAAAAGAAAGCTTATGAAGGTAACAACTCATCTGCTTAAACTTACCTGACTTTCGTTAATTTCTTATGAACAGGTGATGAGGGAAGCATCCGACTGGTCGGTGGTGATTATGAACAGGAGGGCCGTGTGGAGATCTACTACAACAGCGGATGGGGCAAGGTGTGCGGTGACCAGTGGGGATTGCCAGACGCCCAGGTCGTCTGTCGTCAGCTCGGCTACGCTGGCGTCATCGACTCCAACGCTTACTATGGGAGTGGCAGCGGTGCTATCCACCTTGATGAAGTGGCGTGCCTGGGCTCCGAAAGCAGTCTGGCTGACTGTACTCACCAGGGATGGGGCTCCTATAGTTTCTGCGGTCATAGTCAAGACATTGGAGTAAGGTGCAGTCTAACAGGTAACTGCATGATTAGTTTGATTGTTTTGGTATCGCTATCATAGGTTTTTGTTTTCAGTTAGCTTTCAGTTTTATCAAACCTGTATTGATAAGATATGAATTTAGATCCTATAGTGTAAAATATTCACAATTTTTGAAAGAAATGGTCATTCAAAATCAGCCAAGTAGTCAAAACATAACAGAGAAGAAAGTAATGATTTCTAGATGTCAAGAAGTAGGGAGCGCAGCTTTCATACAATGATGCTTCCAAGTTTTGGCTTGGTCTTCATTATTTTTTTGAGTACACTTTCCACCAGACATTCCCTTTATATATATATATATATATATATATATATATATATATATATATATACATATATGTATATATATATATATATATATATATAGAGAGAGAGAGAGAGAGAGAGAGAGATTAATTGATTGATCGTCATACAGAGACTGAAGTTGGAATATAACTTTTGATAGTGCCCTCGACGCACAGGTAGCAATGAGCGTCTGGTAGTGGTTTGAGTCGTGTTCATATCAGACTTTGGATGCGGAGTGCAGAAAAATATGTAGTTACCGGTAATCCCAATACCATCTAACGATCGTTAGGCCCCTCAACTCAGTTCGTATGGCTATTACTTGATCAACCCCTGGTCTTCATTGCATTTCTTCAAGCAGAAGACGAGGGGAATGTCCGGCTAGTCGACGGGTCCTCTTCCCTGGAGGGGCGCGTGGAGATCTACTATAATAATGAATGGGGGACGGTGTGCAACGACCAGTGGGACTTCCCCGACGCCCAAGTCGTTTGTCGTCAACTAGGATTCGCCGGCGTCGAAGACCCTGACGTTTATTTTGGCAGTGGCATCGGTTCCATCCACCTCGACGACGTCGAATGCCTTGGTTCTGAAAATAGGCTCACCGAGTGCAGTCACCAAGCTTGGGGCTCCAATAACTGCGATCACATTGAAGACATTGGTGTGAGATGCAGTGTCACTGGTAAGTAGGACCCTATATTCTCATGATAAAAAGATCGTAACATGAACAATGCATTATGTTGTGCATTGCCAAAATAGTCATTAACTCGTTACATTGAATAGGTTAGTCAAATACCGGTTAGCGATTAACTAAACACAGTCACGTGATGGAAGTATATTCGTTATGTTCGCCCATGGGCGAACATTCTTGTAATGTTCTCCCATGGGAAAACATTTTCACCTAACAAATGACAGAAGGCCTATCTAGGACCGCGCGCGCACAGTGAATTTGCCTCTGCGCGAGCGAGCGATCGAGTGGTGGTTAACGTTGACGTATTTTACGTATTTGACTAACCCATATGATAATGACTTTTGTTGTCGGGAACATGTACCAAACGTTCCACCCTCAGGGTTTGAAATGCTATTTCGGAAGGCTATAAGTGCCTCGACTTCGTCTCGGGACTTATAACCTCCCTCAATAGCATTTCAAACCCTTCGGGTGGAACATTCGGTATGTTCCCTCCCCCGCCAGTCATCATCTGTATAATGTGCCACTTTCGGTCACCCGACTCAGTTGACGGCATGCCAACTTCGCATAATTCTGGTTAAACGCACAAACCCGCCCAAACCGATTGATAGATCGCCAAATGCCAAAGTACAATGAGAGCGTTTCTCGCGATTCCGTTCCTCTCACATATAGCTTGCATTTTATGTAGTGATCGAATATGAAACGTTGTTCCCTACTGGATTTGCATGTTAATTCTAAGTTTTTGTCCTTGTTTTTTTTTGTCCTTTTTTGTGCATGGGTCATGGGTCTACAACAATGTAGGTACTTGTCATTTGAAAGAAAAACAATGATAGATTTGTCATACAATTTACATCAAAGCAAAGTTTGGCATTTTCTTTACAACTTTGCTCACTACATGTCCAGCTCTGAAATCTATGAAAGTTAAATAGATTTGGAAAAGCGACTGTTTTCCCAAAGCATGACTGCGTTGGTGTCTCAGCATAATTATTGTGGTAGACAGGGGGTTTCCACTTTCAAAGCTTTTGTGACAATAATCTGTAGGACATTTACGCCATTTCGCTTATTGAATTTCAATCCTAAATTTCCTACATTAGGATGTAAAAGAAACAAAAACAACAACAAACAAACGCAATACTTGATCACTTACAAAGGCGTTTCATGGAACACATATCTTATTTATTCCTGCTCGGTATCGAAGCATTAATTAATGCCGTTAAAGGGACTCAAGTTTGTACTCTAAATATATTGTTACACCACGGAAAAAAAGAGCAATGAATTATCATGAAGAATTATTAATGCTGAATGTGAATTGATTTTCTTGTCGGTTTAATACTCAAACTATTTTATCAACAGAAAAGATTTTGGGAATAGCACATTAGTATGAATAGATCAGTCAGATCAGTCAAACAAAGATAGAGTGAACAAGCTAAACATAGATTACGTCAGGTTTATTTTGTTTTGTTTTGTCTTGTTTTTGGTGGGGTTTCAGTGCCCTATCTCCATGGACATAAGGAACATACTATTACCCAAATGTGTTTTGAATGTATTACTTTAAGTACTGCATTCAACATATTTCTATAAATTTTATCAACTCTATCCAAAGTTTAAACAGGAGGCCAGACAGGATTTCTCACTACATATTGTATCTCCAGCTCATGGCTGGTGGGTATCTTTTATATGGGGAATAAACTTTCATAAATGAGAGGTGTAATAGTGGAGTTTTAGGTCCAGAATCCATCACAAAAAGTAAAACATATATGACGAGTAACATGAAAAATCATACAACAAGGTATTAATTTGGACAAAGAAACAAAATTGGATTGAAAGTGACAATCAAGATTTACTAGTAACAACTGGAGACTCAAAATATTAACCTCATTTCTAGAGTGCAAGCTTACAATGTTCATTGTATCCGTGGTTGACAGATAACGAAGGAAGCCTCCGACTAGTCGATGGAATCTCTTCCGAAGAAGGCCGAGTTGAGATCTACCACAACGAGGAGTGGGGGACCGTGTGCAATGACCAGTGGGGGTACGATGAGGCCAAGGTAGTCTGCCGCCAACTTGGCTTCCCCGGTGTCGATGACTCCGACGTTTTCTTCGGCAGCGGCACCGGTACGATTCACCTCGACGACGTGTCATGCCTGGGATACGAAAGCCAGCTGGCTGATTGCACCCACCGGGGATGGGGCTCCAACAACTGCCAGCACAATGAAGACGTCGGTGTGAGATGCAGCTATAGAAGTAAGTGGTATAACCTCTTTGGGTGTAGAACATCGGGATAATTACTTTTTCCCACGCGGGAAATGGGGGGGGGGGGGGGTGCGAAGGCTCCTTGGGTATTTAACCCATTAAGACCCACACGCCACACATCTGTGGTTTGACCTGTTTGATGTTGCTTTTTTTTTTAACACAGTTCTTATCATCCACTGCTATTTGTGAAATCAATAAGGATTAAAAAAAAATCTACAGATATAACTATTTATGTCATCAATATCTTTCCGTGTTTTGGAGAATGATTCAAATTCCCTCAGTTGAGAACATATCCAACTTATACTGATGTTCACATTGGCAACACATTTCATGAGGGCGCTGTGGCAAAGTGGATAAGACTCCCGACTCCCAAACGGGGAGGACCCGAGTTCGATTCCCGCTCAGTGCTTATGTCCTTGGACAAGATGCTTTTACCCAATATGTCCCTCTCGACCCAGGTGTATAAATGGGTACCTTGCAACGCTAGAGTAATAATAATGGCAGAGCCCTCTGGTAGAACAGAGTGGCAACACTGAAGAGGTTACCCTGGATAAAGAAGACCGTATTACTATTGTTATTAGTATCATTATTATCATTTTTTCCATGGAACGCATGTTTCTCTTAGAAATTTTGAGCTTTTATGTCTCTAACTAATGTAAGGGATACAAAAACATTGTCAGTATACTCTCATTTAGTCGTCTTTGTAGCTATTTATAGTAAACACTTTCAGATAGCTCATTTTCCCATAATATCGAGCACATTGATAAAAACAATGAGAAATGAATAGATTGTCACACATCACAAAGCAGATAATATAACAAAAGATGTAAAGGCACATGAAGAGAGGGAGATGGAGAGGAAGTATTAGATACCAACAAGAAAGTGAATGATTATGCAGGGAAAATTGAATAAACGCTAAATTTAGAACTAAAATTGGGATATATAGAAAAAGGTGCACCAAGATATTTTGAAGTCTACATGCACAGGGACATAAAACCACACAAGACACAATATTATACAACAACAAAAACAAGCATGCAAAGACAGCAGCAGTAGAACATACGATGCCGTGTTTATAAAACTGCAGCTCAGATGTTTGGTGCACTGTCAATTGAATATACATCGAAGAAGTTAGATAATTGAGAATACTTTGGCACTTGCAATTTTTGCGTTTGAATTGTTGATTACCCCAAAATTGATGGTGTTTATTTTATCTTCTTTTTTATTTTGTGTTTGTACTGTTGTAGGTGGACACATGCACTTTTTGTAAAGGGACTAGTGCTTGGAATGAGATAAATTCTGGTGGTTTTTGGCTCGATGATGGTTGAAGTTTTGTGATAACCTGGGTATTTTACATATTTGTGCTTTCCTCTACAGCTGGCCTCGAAACATGGGTAATAGCTATCATTGTTGTTATTTCATTGGGGGCCTTCATTACGTTTAGCTGCATTGTTATCGCTGCGTGTGCGTCGGCGAAAAAGAAGAGTACCGGTGCGCAGAATAGACCCACAGTGGCCGCCTTTACAGTGAGCGGTGGAAATTATCCCTCCGCCTCCGGACCTACAACAGTACATGCTTCATCGGTCTATCCGACGCAGCCAGCTACAGTGAATTTCTACCCACCGCCTCCTAGCTACACCACCGTCATGGGGCCTGCGGCGTCCATCCCCCCTCCGACCGGCAGCGAAAACAATGTACCGATGGTGCCTCATCCCGCCATATATCCGTCGCTGTCAGAATCAGATGGGGCCACTGTATCGAAGCCTCCCGAGATTGCCAAATAGGGCGATTCACTACCGACTTGTCTTACAAGTAGAAATAATGCGATCTGACACGTAACATCATGTTCAGAGCAAGTTTAATACCCAGTCACGCGTGAAGATTCTCCATTTTGCTTCTCAATTATGAAAAGCAGCTATAATTATTGACTAAAAATAAACATTATAACATAGTGTTTCCCAATGCCCTTTTGTTTTCTTTTTTCCAATTTAAGGTAGACAGATTACAATGAAAATTAAAAGAAATAATACATCGGGTATGAGGATTGATCAATACGCTTTCCTCAGATCTTGCCTATGCAAATGTAATTCTCACTAATAAAAAGACATTCATTAGGATGTTGAAAACGCTTTACCTTTGCAAATTTAATTGTTGTTTTGTCTATCGTCGATCTGTTTGTATATCTATGATTGCTTTAAATTACTTAGAGCAATGTAAAAAAAAAAGAAGTTTATTTTAGTGTACATTTTTATCTGAAGAATCTGAAAACCTCAGTGCATTTTCTTTGTAATACATATTGTCTTTCTGTGAAATTATGACGAATACAACAAATGAAATAATTGCAATGGTGTTTGCATGCAAGGACATTCATAGTGAAAAGGAAAATATATATTGATTATAAAAATATTGGAAATGGTACAGATTATCAAATAAAATGATTTCAATATTGTTTAATAAAAAATACTTTTAATCTTGTCTCATTTACATGACGTCATAAAATGATGTGGAAGAACTGATGTCATTAATTTATCTTACTTTCATATCAAGGCTTATTTTCACAAGATGATGATACAACTTGCACGTGCATATGTGCATACAAGTACAACATCTGTAAATGAAAGTAATTCTAAATGTAAATGTCTCCTTATGGTCTGATTTATTCAGCCTACTAAATGTCATTACAACATACAAAATGGTTTTTCTGTGTGTACCTCTGTCTGCTGTTGAGATTATGTCATCTTTACTTGTGAAACACAACATTCAGTATAAAGATGAATATGCATTGTAATAATATATGTCAAATATCTTTACATATTAAGCATATATGCACATATATTCATTGATTTGGATATATATGCATAAATGTAAAAGTACATATGTGACACTGCACCTCAAAACAAACAAAAAGTCGTCAGACATGAATTTTCAGTTAAGACCATATTCTGAAAGAGCAGACGCTTTAAAATGATGTATAATTCAAATTAATTGGACTCTCCTAACCTATCTAAATATTGGAAAGAAAGCACAAACTCAGGAAAAGTTTGAACTGAGAAAAGAGGCTCTGAAGTACAGTGTCTATTCAAGCGCTTAATCTTTACCAAACCGTGCTGGCTGTGCGATGAATGGGACAAAAAAAAAAACAAAAAAACAGGAAGTAAGCCACCAGAGTAACAACAATGAAGGGATTATCAGATTAAATTGAAATTAAGCATTCCTCATTAACACATTCTGTCCATAATCAATGCCAACTTTCAAAGCAGTAGCACTATCCTTTCAAAAGTTATTAGAGTTGAAAGTGAAGAGTGTGGACAAGGTTTTTCAGAAATGAAAAGGGGTTCTAAAGTCACACCTAATCACATGCACTATTCTACAAAAAAAATGTTCGAGATTAACTGCTAAAAAACACACACACTTTCCTGCCCGTTTTATGATACCAAATTTTAGCATAATGTAAAAGAAGACCCGCTCTTTCAGAAAATGTGACAAAGTCAAGTTCGGCTAGGTTGACCCATTTCACTTATTTTCAGTCCTCACGCAAAATCAGTGTGTGCGACTTTATGTTCGTTTTGAGGTGCACGGTCACATATATAACAGAATTACCTACAATGTTTCGCAGGATGCAACACAGAAGGTTAGATATGATATTCAATCAAATGAAACACAGAAGCAAATGTTCAACATAAAAAAAACAAAAAAAAACATACTAGCAACAACTAGAAGAACAACTGCATAATTATCACATTTTCTACATAAGTTATATCAAAGCAAAAGTATACGTTTCCCAGTTATTTATGAGAAAGGAGGACTGAAACCCCCCCCCCCCCAAAAAAAAAAAGTGAGAAGTGAAGCAGAGATATCTACACTCTAATCAATGCTTCTGTGTTGTTTCCTCATGTATTTCACATGTTTAATTGTCTTAGTTGCGGTATTCGACATTGCACCCATGTCATTTTTCTTATATTAATGGCCTATTTGCTGAAACATGGAATATGGAACAATGAAAAAAAAAAACAACCGGAAGGCATACAGAGTATGGAAAAAAGGAAGAAATTACGAGGTATAAAATAAACGAGATATAAAATAAACAAAGCTAGTATAGGTTAGAAATGGAATAGAGTTCCTTCGACTAAGTTCACGATATTACCACTTTCATAATGAACTCGGGAAACTGGCGACTTCATGTCATCTGGCAACACTAACTTGTGATGGCAATTCCATTCAATTCTATGAAAATCAAATTTATTCTTCATTTCCATAAAATGACCAGAGAAAATTATACACAATGAATCAGCAGAATATAATTGTAATAATTGAAACGTTAAAGTTGTTATATTAGCCGAGACTAAAAGCCACAGTTCCACACAGGTATTGCTTGAAGTTGTATGAATTCCACATTTCCTGATCCTGATGGCTAAAGTTGCCATTTCCTTTCCGTTGCAAGATCACATTACTTAAACAATATCAAGCAATCACCAACCTCTCACAAATATGTAAAAAGTTGTCCGCTCTTATCTATTCATCTTTTCGATCTTCTTTACAAAAAATCCAAAGTTAGTCTGATTCAGGACCGAGGGGGCTGTTTTACGACCGAGGCCTGTTATGTTTATGTTAAGATGCACTGGACAATGACACGTTTCAGCAATAAAAAACATATTACATACTTTTATACAACGTATGTGTACACTGTATGTGTATATAAATATATATACATGTTTATACATGTATAATATGTTTATATAATTATGTATATCTTATATTAAACAAAATTTGTGTGTGTGTGTGTGTGTTTGTTTGTGTTGTGTTTTGTGTTTTATTGCAATCCTCTAGCCTCTTTTGCTAAAGTATACCAACGGATTTCAATGTTTGTGCTTGACGAGGATGTCACATATTGATGTATAAATGGACATAGATATTCAAATCATTATCATCATCAGGTGCCAGATACAAATACATAGAATACAAAAACTACTTACCTTTTTTAAATTTAGTGTTCATTATTATTTTTCATACGTTATTATTATTACTTTTTTAATGCTACAGTTGTATCTGTGATCAGCTCTTGTCATTACTTTGGAATGCTGTGTTCATTATTTTCAGGTAGGTCAATTACTCCTTGAATGCGACCACGGTATGGATTATTACAATTGTTCACATAACAAATTCTAGCATGTATTTCAATGAGAACATCTATATCCTTACTTCGTTCAATAATATCTTCCGTTTAAGGATACGATGCTTAAAAAATAGCAATACATCTATTACGTTCAATGCAAAATGTTTACTTAATTTCTTTCTTTGCACCGATCTGCAGGAACTTCTCAAAAACTTATTTAAAGCAAATACTAGAGAATGTCATACAATATTTGAGCATACATCCATAGAATGGTATTGTCCTCCAACTACGTCAAAGTATTGTACCACCGTTCCGTGCGCTATCGCTTACGCCGTATAGGGGCGACACTGGATTTCATTGATTCAAGAGGTTCAAAGTGTGTTTGCAAAAGGACGTAGGAAAGAAGAGTGACGCCTTTCGGTGAACACTGGTATTACGATCTGTATTTCGGTCACTGTGACATTTCCATATACGACCTAACACCAGTTGCCAGTGTTCACTTCCTTCGGAAAACGCGCTGGTCTCACCAGAAGACACGGATATTTCTAGGCCCTTTTGGCAGTATGGAACACATTGCCATCTTGTTAATATATATAGCCATTTTGACATCAACAAGCGCCGTGTGTGGTAAAATAATTACATTCTATTTCTTAGTCGATATTGCACACAATTGTTATATCATTATTATTATTATTATTATTATTATTATTATTATTATTATTATTATCATTGTTGTTAGTCAGAACTGCACACCTCTTGACGTTAGTGACTTTAATCATTGTAAATCATGATAGCATGAATGGTTCAGCAGCATACCATTTTCATCAGCTGATTCCATTTCATCTTCAGAAGATTGTTCCCCCCCCTTTTGCCGAGTTATCTGTACAAGAGCCAAAGTAAGTATAAGTTGTCATTAAACATTATTATAACAGGATATTTGCAATTATGTTTCGGTTAGTTGATAGAGGTCTTGATGACCTAACAGATGAGATGAAGATATTTATATTTGTGACCGTGCACCACAAAATAAACAAAAAGTCGCACACAGTGATTTTGTGTGAGGACTGAAAATAGGTGAAATGGGCCAACCTAGAAACCAATCTTGAGTTTTTCAAATTTTCTGAAACAGCAAGTCGTTATCTATATTATATCAAAGTTGGGGATTATAAAAGAAACAGGAACTTGCGTTTTCAGCAGTTTTTCTCGAACACTTTTTGGTGGAATAGTGTGATTACTTGTTTCTCATAGAACTCTCTTCCCATTTCTCAAAAACCCTGTCCATACACTTCACTTTCAACTCCAATAACTTTAGAGAGAATAATGCCACTGCATTGAAATTTGGTATTAATCATGTACTGTACAGAATGTGTTAATGCAGTATGCTTAAATTCAAGTCAATCTGATAATCCGTTCATTGTTGTTGCTCCAGTGGTCAACATCCTGTTTTTTGTTTAATTCATCCCACAGCTAGCATTGCTTGGTAAAGATTAAGCGCTTGAATACACCCTGTACTTCAGAGCCTGTTTTCTCAGTTCACACTTTCCAGAGTGTGGCCTTTCTTTTCAATAATAAATTATTTAGATAGGTTAGGAGAGTCCATTTGAATTGAGTTATACATCATTTTTAAGCTTAGAGTCTGCTCTTTTAGAATGTACTCTTAACTAAAAATCCATGCCCGGTGACTTTTTGTTTGTTTTGTGATGCAGGGTCACATTTGGTCTTGATGACCTTGGAAAGGAGTTCATGGATGTTGATGGTAGCGGTCTTGATGACCATTGACCTTGAACTGGTGATGATGTTGTAAATTCTGTGAATGTTTCAAGTTTACTTGATTCAATATGATACGTTGTTTTTAGTATTAGAAGAGAGAAAGATAGATAGATATGACTATTTAATACTGCATTTTAAAATGATGCCATGGACGATTTTTTTTTCGTCTAATGTCCCACGTAATGTGATTTCCAAGGCGAGAGTCAGTTTCGATGTATATGCCGTACTGCTTGTCAAGGAACTGTGCTACAGACGTGCTGAGGTGTATGATGTTTTCATTACAAACCGAGGGGGGGGGGGGGGGGGTGGGGGTCATCGCCTGTCATAGACAGTGTGCTGAAAGAGTTGATTGATGAAAATCCTGTCCTCCACTCTTGTGAGACATCGCCCAGCTATTTCTAAGTCTGTTAAGTCACCATTTTGTTGTATCATCGTGTATTTCAATCTTTATAATCAACATTGTCGCCCGCTGAAACAGGCGACAAGATTTGTCAGAGTTGGAGGCTTAAATTGTCGTCCAGTCACAAATTGTGGTCTGGCGACAATTTATGATGAGGGCTGACGGCAAATATTGTCGCCCGCCCTCGAAGCACATTTTGCTGGGTAATAATCATTCTTGACATAGTCATTGAAATACCAAAACATAACTTACATGGCTACATCCATGCAAACACGCCATGTAAAAAATCACGGTGTAGTTTCAAGGAAGTGTGTATGTGCGCGCGCACATGATAATTGAGTGTCCGTTCGTGCGTGTGTGTGTGTGTGTGTGTTGATGGAGCGCTGTGCGTGTTGTGGGAATTGTGTCGCTTGAATGTTTCGTTCCTTTTATCTCCTGCGCACTTACGTAGACACACGAACCCTCGCACACAAGACACATATACGTACATAGCCCACGTACACCAAACCCCTCAGTATACACTCATGCAGGCACAAAACTGCGCCCACAAACACGCATCGTCACACACCCTATACACATATGTTACGTCACATATCCACATGCACACGTACGCATACAGGCACACGTAGGCCCTATACACACAGACAAACAAACCACTACCACTATACAACCACCACATTATGCACAGTTTCCACATATTTATTGTATTATTATACTCCAAACACACACACACACACACACGCACACACACACACACACACTCCGTCATAAATTGTCGCCCCGAGCCGGGGGAGACAATTTTTGACGGGGTGACAATTTATGTCGCAACAATTGTTTTTTGCCTTCACAAATTGTCGCCATCGATGTCAAAAATTGGGAACTGCACAAGCATCAAAAATTGTCGCCAGACGACAATTTGTGACGGGGCGACAAGTTATGTCGCAACAATTGTCTTTGTTTTTTTTTTTCTTTATTTCTCGGTCAGAATCTGGCAAGGATTAT
>CM067071.1:14339899-14717399 GCA_033980235.1 Diadema setosum
TCTCAATAATACGGTATTTTCGAGTGCATTCGTCAATATTTATGGCTATAAATTCATTTTCGACTGCTCAAATTGACCTGTAACGACGGCACTGAGAAAAGTATATTTGCAAAAAAGACGAAGGAACGAAGAGTGTACGACTGGTATTACGATAGCAAATTTACATTATGACCTAACTGTACACCAGTGCTGTCGCAAGTGTTCACGTCCTCCGGAAAACACACTGCGTACTGGTCTCACCAAAAGACACGGATATATCTGAGCAATTTTAACATTATGGGAAAATCCGTCATATTATTGTTAATGCATGTAGTAGCCATTTTGACATCAACAAACGCTGAGTATGGTAAGCCCCGTGTGCTATTCTATTTCGTAGTCGATATTACACACAATTACTCATATTATTAACACCTAGACAGATCCTTGTCATTTGATTGGTTGTTTGCTGTTGATTATTCTTCTCATTTTACTATTACGTCATCATTCGTGCAATTTTGGCTTCATTTACCATGCCATACGATTTCCTCCGTTGCATGCACGTCGAGCGCTAGGCACACTACGCACTTAAACACGCTTGGGTTTGCAGTGCAGTGGTGTGTATATGCAACAGCGCGGTAGCATCCATAGCCATATTTAAAGCGTTCAGTGAGCACGTATACTCTCTCGATTGCAGATGCCGCACATTCTCTTTTGTTTCTGCACTCATAAAACATCAAATAACAAGGATCTGTTTTATTAGGTGTTATATAAAACAAATAAACGTGTTTCATCCGTGCAATGGATAGAATATTCCATTCGGTGAAAGATGGAATTATCGATCCATTCAACTCGACTACGCCTTTTTGAATGAATCATTTTCATCTTTCATCTCTTAAAAATATCCTATCCATTGCACTTATACGCATTCATTTGTATAGGTCTACACTAGCTGTACACCTCTTGACATTATTTAGTGATTTAAAGATATAGTACAATTTCGGTTGAGACGGGGATTCGGGTTTCCAACTTTTACAGTATGATATGGTTTACAGTATTTTTGAGCTAGTAAGAAACCTCTTATGAAATATGGAAGACCGTTTAATTCTGAGGGGAATTGAACGTTTATTTGACAAAAATTGGTTTTGAAATGGCTGAGATATCCAAAATAAAGCATCCTAATAAAATGTGTGACCAACCCTTTTATTAGGATAGTTTTGTTTTACTTTTTTTGTGGATATCTCAGCCATTCTTGCATGATATGGTTTACAGTATTTTTGAGCTAGTAAGAAACCTCTTATGAAATATGGAAGACCGTTTAATTCTGAGGGGAATTGAACGTTTATTTGACAAAAATTGGTTTTGAAATGGCTGAGATATCCAAAATAAAGCATCCTAATAAAATGTGGGACCAACCCTTTTATTAGGATAGTTTTGTTTTACTTTTTTTGTGGATATCTCAGCCATTCTTAAACCGATTGTCATCATAAACTCTGAATTCGTCTTAGGATTATAATAATGCTCTTAAACATTTCATAAAGCGTTTTTTAGGTATCTTGCAACAAGTGTTTAAAAGGTGAATCCTCACCTCAACCAATACTAATCCCGGCTTTTAAATACTCACGATAGCGTCAATATGATTCCGCAGCTATATAGTGCTACGGTTTGTCATGTAACTACTACCGACACGGTGACTTAACAAATTATAGGTACAGTTTACCTTACAGTTTACAGTAATTTAAAAAAAAAAAATCAAGTTATCACATTTGATGCATATATGTAGGTCAGTTGAATCACAAAACATCCTATCATTGAAAAAAAAATTGTGTAATAAAACCTAAAATATAGGGAGATTACATCTCTGTGTTTCTCATTAGACCATAACTGTGGACGGTTTAGTCTAGGAACAATTTTATTATAACTATTGATAACATTTCGTATATCTAACAATACTTAACATTGCTTATACTGCTTCAAATTTTTACATTGGTTGTTTCTATCCCTAATGCGCACATCTAAGAACTATTTTGAAGCACTAAAGCTGGGTTTTTGTTTCATCTGCAAAAGGTAAACTATGCCTTTAAATTAATTGTATAATGTTTGTATTACAATATTTTCTGTGCTCTTAAATGCTGACTCATGGCCGATTGGGGAGGGGTGGATTATCGGTAGTCATACGATTAAACGCTTAAATTATTGTCTTGTATTGCATGTGATAGATTTTTCTATCCTCTCACGTACAGTAGCTCTTATAGACATCTCCCATCTATTTCTCTAACCACTTAATCCTTTCCAATCGAGTCATGCCAATTCAATACCTGTCTGCAAACTGGCTTTACCTTACTATCTAAATTAATTTCCACTGATGATAGCAAGAGGGTCGCGACAAAACTAAACGCGGAACATGCAATCACTTTCTTTCATTTGGAATATAGATGAAGAAGATTTACACAGGTCGTGTGCCAAGTTTCCTTGCTTGTGTAATTTAGTATGAGTGACAATAAATTTCCTTTTTCTTGATATTCATAAACAGCAAAATGATAAACGGACCCCGATCCAGACTAATTACCGCCAACGTTCTTTTCCCATGCCTGTTACTGCAGCACTCGAGGGAGATGTACAGTTGGCAGGAGGTTCAAACCCTAGTGAGGGTCGGGTCGAAGTCTTCTCCGGCGGTCAGTGGGGGACCGTGTGCGCAGATTCATTCTGGAACGATGATGACGCGCGGGTTGTTTGCCGTCAACTTGGGTTCGAGGGTGGAGCCAGCAGTATTGAGGACTACGGGTCTGTATTGGATATACCAATACATTTCAGCACCGTAATCTGCAATGGGCTAGAGAACAGGCTCGTAGACTGCTACATTTCTCGAGTTGACAATTGTTCTCGCTCCGACGTTGCTAAAGTCACGTGTAACGTCCGGGGACTTTACGGTAAGTTCCAATCAGGGAGGTGTTTCAATCGTTCTCTGAAGATTTCTCAAATAGTACTGAATGTTGCTCTAGTGCGATCCTAGCACACATTAGCTGAGTCAGGTTGGCGCTGCGGCTTTAGCATTTTCTGTTTTGCGTTACGTCATATGATAGTTATGTTGTGTCAATTTGCTTTCCATACTCTAATCGGTTTCATGGTTTCATGTTGACTCGGATTTGGCCAAAAAACTCGTGAACATCACATGCCAAGATCGCTCTATCCTTATCAAGTATACTGGCGTGGTGACAACACAGATTCGAATCCATGATGACCAAACAATACGCGCTACCAAGATCCTAGTTTAAGGCGAATCAAACCCAATCAATAGGGGTCAGACGATCACCAAAATGATTGCAGTTTATTGAGTTGCTGCAGCTCTGCGCACTACAATGCTCGCAGCATCGTCGACGCAGCGATCAATGCGCGGCTGTGGCTGAGGCCACTCGTAGCGGGACATCTGAGCCCGAGCGGCTTTACGTTGCCGCCTCCGCGAAGCTGTGGGTGGAGCTGCTCGGACGGTCATATGGCAAAATTGTGTGTCTTTGCTCCGCACGGGGAGAAATAAAGTCGAGAAAAATCACTCTAAAGTTTTGGCATTTACTCTTGCTCTAGAAGACATAAGGATAGATACATGCTAATGGAGTTTGGCTAAGACATTGTTGTATACTTCAAATAATATTTTCTCCCCCCCCCCTTTATTTTCAAAAGTCTTTATCAGCAGAAATAGAGACATTTTAATCTAGATACACGCTTCTGCTACAAGAATTTGGCCAGTGCCGCGACAGTATTCACATGGCATAATGGTGTATCTAAGGAGACACTAGGCAAATCTATTCTCTCGACAGCTTTCCATTAAACTAAATCAAACGACATAATGAAGTGTACACTAGTAACTAAATAAAAAAAAGACAATATTACTTTGCAAAACCTCGAAATATTTCATTAAGTCTTTTTTCTTAGTGGAATTGAACAACTGATCATATTTAAAAGTGTTAGGATAATTCCTATACTATTTCTTTGAGAGTATGTGTTGCGACTTTAAACCTCACAATTCTCCAGTCTCCATTAAGCTGATTGTTATCTATAAGCCACCATACAGTCGAAAAAATAAAACAACATCATCAATGTTTCTTCAGGACTTTGCTGATTACCTGTCTGTGTTATCTGCATCTCCTTCCAAGCTTGTGATTGTCGGCGACTTCAATATTCACTGGGACAATCAATCCAATGCAGATACCAAGAAATTTGCAGTCATCATTAAATCTCATGATCTTCTTCAACATGTTTGTGAGTCCACACATATCAGCGGACATATTTTAGACTATGTCTTATCCAGAAGAGATGAGGATGCTATCAGGTCAGTAGAGATCTCCTCTTTTCTCAGTGATCATGCAGCCGTGCACTGTGATCTTCTATGTCCAAACCTGCAGTTTGGCGTAAGGAGATAGTATATCGCAAATTGAAGACGATAAACCACGAGGCCCTTGCTGAAGATTTGGAGTCATCTGACCTTATTCGTAAACCCGAGACTGACATCGATAAGCTGGCTGATCAGTATGATAGAACATTATCAACTATTCTGGATATACACGCACCCATTAAACGATGTGTTGTTGCCACACGTCCACCAATCCCATGGTATTCAAAAGAGATCACAGAAGCAAAGAAGCTCAGGAGGAGACTAGAAAGGAAATGGAGAAAGACAAGACTTGAAGTAGATAGACAGTGTTTCAGAGATCAACGTCTGATTGTCTTGGACATGATAAAGAAGGCAAAAGCATCATTCTACGATAAGCAGATCTCTGACTGTGTCAGCCAGAGAGATGTCTATAAAGTAATAGACAAGATGCTTCATTATCGCAATAAATCTATCCTTCCAACACATCGTAGTTACCAACAGCTGGCAGAAAAGTTTATCAGGTATTTTTCAACAAAGATACAAGACATTCGAGCAACACTTGATGCTGAAGTGTTGACTGGTGGAAATCTTACTACGGCTCATTCTACTGAGAAAAAAACACACGCTAAACAGCTTTGACTTGGCATCGGAGGAAGAAGTGAGAAAGATTATAGCTGGTTCCCCGTCTTCTTCTAGCTCACAAGATCCAGTTCCTACATGGATTTTGAAAAGACACTTACATCTTCTTCTCCCAAGCATTACACTAATGGTGAATAGATCGCTTGAAACAGGCATCCTCCCCAGCTCATTCAAACAAGCTGTCGTTCGACCTCTGCTAAAGAAGCCCAGTTTAGACCCCGAGTTGTAGAGTTGTAGACCTAGAGTTGTAGCCCAGCGTCTTCAAGAATATTTGGAACAAAATGATTTAAGTGAACCACTTCAATCTGCTTATAAGAGGCATCATAGCACCGAGTCTGCCCTGATTAAAGTCCATAATGATATACATCAAGCACTTGACAAGAAGCAAGCTGTTTTCTTGGTGCTCCTTGATCTGTCAGCAGCTTTCGACACAATTGACAAGGATATTCTTATCACAAGGTTTCATTCAATAGGTGTGGAAGGATCTACTCTTGCATGGATATCTTCCTATTTGTGTAACCGTTCGCAGGCAGTCAGGATCAATGAGTGTATGTCATCCTCCGCTGAACTTCTGTATGGTGTCCCCCAAGGATCTGTTTTGGGCCCGTCATTCTTCAGCATTTATGCAAGTCCTCTCGCAGAGATCGCAAGGACCCATGGCATCCATATACATCTTTACGCTGATGACACCCAGCTGTACACCTCATTCGATCCATCTGATCCTTTAAGTGAGGCCTCTACCAGACATAGACTTGAAGCATGTATTGATGATATGAGGGCTTGGATGATACGGAACAAACTCAAACTGAATGATGACAAAAGTGAATTTATGATAATTGCATCAACACATCTGACTGCAAAGGTCCGTAGTCAATCATTACGAATTGGACGTGTCAATGTACAATCTGTATCAAACTGTAGGAATCTGGGAGTTTATTTTGACCCTGAAATGTCAATGGCCACACTCATTACAAACACATGTCGATCTGTATATTTGCAACTACGCAATATTCACAGTATCAGAAAATCCTTATCAAACAAAGTTGCAGCCTCTGTTATTCATTCGTATGTTTTGTCTCGTACTGATTATGGAAATGCATTATTGTTCAAGGCTTCATCTTACCAACTGGCCAAACTACAGCGTGCTCAGAACTCTGCTGCTCGGGTCCTCAGTGGAACATCTCGCTTCTCCAGCATTACCCCAGTTCTAAAAAAATCTTCACTGGCTACCAGTATCCAAGAGGATAGAGTTTAAAATTCTTCTTCATACATGGAAAGCAGTACATTCTTCAGCTCCAAAATATTTGCAAAACCTTGTTTCAGAATACGTCCCTGGCAGAAATCTCCATTCATGTAATAGTAAACAATTAACAGTTAAAAGAACGATCTCGACTCTCGGAGAAAAAGCCTTTGTTTCTGCAGCCCCATCTCTCTGGAACGCTCTTCCACTGAGGATCCGATCAGCAGAGATCATTGAAACATTTAAAAAGCTCCTGAAATCACATATGTTTGCATCTTGTTTTGATTGAATTTTCAACGAATTGTTCATTGGGGTATATCTCTATCTATCTCCTTCTTCTTTTCAACCTTCTTATGTACACGCTACGATGTATGCTATTTATTTCATAATTACGTCCCTCTGCGCCTCAGAATAGGATACTAGATCGAAGGCGCATTACAAATGCTGTACTAATTATTCTTGAGAAATGTTTTACGCTCCGTCTTAAAGAAGTAACCAAAGAGATGGTATTATAGTGAGAGCGCGTTTACACCGAGCACGACGGTAACGGCAACCGTCGAGATTTTTTCTATGGTGTGCCAAAAGGGAATCATGTCTGGTTCTGTTAAGAAAAATACTATTTCAGCACAAAATCACCCCAAATGTTATTCTTATGTCAAATTCAACAGCAACAATCAATCACCAGCAGAAGTTTAAATGTGTAACAAAATTATTAGCGCCGAAGTGATATTTAACAGAACCAGCAATGGTTCCCTGTTGGCGCACTATAGTAAACACCCGGCCCGTTGGACGTACAGTGCTCGGTGTAAAGCGCGCCATAACAGTTCAATGCGCGCTGCAGCTGTGAAGCATGCAAATGTGACCATGCACCTAAAAACAAACAAAAAGTCGCCAGACATTAATTTTTTTAGTTAAGACCATATTCTGAAAGAGCAGACTTTAAGCTTTAAAATGATGTATAACTCAAATCAAATGGACTCTCCTAACCTATCTAAATATTGGAAAGAAAGCACAAACTCAGGAAAAGTGTGAACTGAGAAAAGAGGCTTTGAAGTACAGTGTCTATTCAAGCGCTTAATCTTTACCAAACCATGCTGGCTGTGCGATGAATGGGACAAAAAACAGGAAGTAAACCACCAGAGTAACAACAATGAAGAGATTATCAGATTAAACTGAAATTAAGCATGCCTCATTAAGACATTCTGTCCATAATTAATGCCAACTTTAAACGCAGTAGCACTATCCTTTCAAAAGTTATTAGAGTTAAAAGTGAAGAGTGTGGACAAGGTTTTTCAAAAATGAAAAAGGGATTCTAAAGACACACCTAATCACACTATTCTACCAAAAATGTTCGAGATAAACTGCTAAAAAATACACTTTCCTGCCCGTTTTATGATACCAAATTTTTGCATAATGTAAAAGAAGACCCGCTCTTTCAGAAAATATGAAAAAGTCAAGTTCGGCTAGGTTGACCCATTTCACTTATTTTCAGTCCTCACGCAAAATCAGTGTGTGCGACTTTATGTTCGTTTTGAGGTGCACGGTCACAAATATCAACATGAACATAAAAGCAAAAAAAATAAAATAATGACAATAAATAGATAAAAACCAAATCTAATCACCGTGCTCCAAGTCATCGCATTGCCCTTGCTTCATCTACCTACCCGACTTCGTCGCTGTCGCTCTCAGTGTCATTGTTACTGTCATCACTCAATTCACCCTCGACATCAAATCAAACTCTTTCCGCGCACTATATGGTAAATATGGGACGTTTTAATGGCTCAGCCGAGAAAGCCAATGCGAAGAAAGACAGACCAGATATTACATCTGCTCGCCTGGAAATACGTGCGTAATGAATGATGGCCTCAATGTCCCGCTGCACTCGTAAAGGGTTTTGAGCTTTTCGTGATGTCATAATTCAGGGCTCGAAAAAGACGGCAATTTCTGGGCGAAAATTGGTAAAGTGAATTGGTCAGTTTTAACTCACGATTTTTCAATGGAGCGAATATCTTTTAATAAGTCATAATGAAAATCTGTTTCAGGAGATATTTCCTTCTGCTTTGATACCATTTTTCATAAGTTCGTTTTACTTGAAAGATATGGTACAGTTTCGGTTGAGATAGAGATGCAGTTTTTCAGTTTTTTTTTAATGATTTTTTGAGCTAATGAGAAACGTCTTATGATATCATCAGACGTTTCTCATTGTTTTTTTATGAATATTCCCGAGCTATCTTAAAATTCGTACCATAGGAGTACCACAGGAGTACCACAGGGTTTCCACAGAAGTACCCGTGAAGTATCACATGCCTTACATCAGCACTTTCACTTAAAGGGCCCCTGAAATCCAAATGCATGTTGATTTGTGTTGATTTATGACACCCTTAACATCATTTTTGCGGTGAAACGAATATAAATACAACATCGATTGCTATAATTCATAACATAACTCATCTATCAATTAATTGGGGAATATGTGCTTTTTCGTTTTTTTATTCAAGTTGGAACTACCTTAAGATTTTAATGCGTGGTACTCCTGTGTGGTAGTGCTGTGTGATATTTTCCTGATGTGATAGTCCTCTGGGATAGAATGTCAGGAAAAAAACAAAACAAATCAAGAATATATATCCTGTCTCCTGTGGTACTTAATTCTGTTGTATTTTCTCAATTCTCCCAGATCTTTTTATTTTTCGACCCATCCTTTATGGCATTGTCTTGTGGTAATGCTGTGTGGTACTACCCTATGGTAATGGTATGCGGTACTTTCCTGTGGTAATGTGTGGTAATACCCTGTGGTAGAGGCGTGTGGTAATGACCTATGGTAGTGTACTGTGGTAATGTCCCAAAATACCACAGGACAGTTCCTATGGTACTGTCCAGTGGTACTGTTCTTGTGGTAATGTCCTGAAGTGGTAATGTCCCAAAATACCTCAGGACAGTTCCTATGGTACTGCCCTGTGGTAGTGGTCCTGTGGTACTGGTCATGTGGTAATGTCCTGTGGTACTGTCCTGTGGTAATGTCCCAAAATACCACAGGGCACATCCTGTGGTACTGTCCTGTGGTACTGGTCCTATAGTACTGTCCTGTCGTAATGCTGCGTGGTACTGCCCTGAGGTGATGGCATGTGGTAATTTCCTGTGGTAATGTGTGGTACTACCCTTGGGTATAGTGGTGTGTGGTAATGACCTGACGTACTGTCCTGTGGTAATGTCCCAAATTCCACAGGACAGTTCCTGTGGTACTGTACAGTTGTACTGTTCTTGTGGTACTGGTCCTGTGGTACTGTCCTAGTTGTTGTAATGTTCCAAATTACACAGCTAGGAAAGTTCCTGTGGTACTGTTGTGAGGAAAGTTCCTGTGGTACTGTAATGTCCTTTATTTTTTATTTGAATTATTTTTTTTTTTTGTAAGGGAAGCTACATTATGTAATGTGGTAATATTTTACACCACTGGACACACCTGTAGGGAGTACCACACGAGCCTGGGATACAGTACCACACAGTTCCTGTGGTAACGTTGATTTTGTGTGGTTCATTGTGTGGTATCGACAAGTATCATAGGGAGTACCACACGAGCCTGGGATACAGTACCACACAGTTCCTGTGGTAAAATTTGTTTTGTGTGGTACATTGTGTGTACCGACAAGTACCACAATGAGTACAACAGGACATTTTTGTTAGGGAAATATAGACATAATAGAAGGGCGTATACTTCTGAGGGGAGTTGGAAGTTTATTTAATGAAAATTTCTTTTGAAATGGCTGAGATATATCCATCCAAAATAATTAGCGATCCCAATAAAATGTGAGACCCAACCTTTTATTACCTCCGCCAAGGGAGGAGGTCATGTTTTCGTAACCGTTGGTTTGTTTTTTCGTTTGTTAGTTTGTCCGTGTGCAAAATAACTCAAAAATAGTTAACGGATTGGGATGAAACTTGCAGGAAAGGTTGAGAATGACACAAGTAACAAACGATACCTTTGGTAGGGATCCGACAATTTTGGGGGAATTTATGAAGGATTTTTGATATTTTGGCAGGTAGGGTCAATGAACTTGGGAGTTCAGGCTGCGCGTATTTGAGGTTTGCATGCCCGCACTAAAGTGCGTGCTCTTGTTTCTGCTAGGGCGAGGCGCGCCGTGCAGCTGAGGGTTTATGACGTAACAAAGGCTTCTATAGATATTGGGAAATCGGGCAGCTTTCAGCACACAAGTACGTATGGATGGAAATCACTGATATCTATTATGAAAGAACAAGATCAGTGGTGGAAATGAGCTGCATGCTTGGCGGAGGTCTGTGCTCTCAGAGTGCTTCTCTAGTTAGGAAAGCTTTGTTTTGCTTTTTTTTTGGGGGGGGGGTTGTTTTAGCCATTCTAGAACCGATTGTCATTGTAATGACAAACTCTGAATTCCTCGTAGGATTGTATGCTCTTAAGCACTGATCCCAAGGTATCTTGCAACAAGTTTTTAAAAGCCGAGTCCTCACCTCAACTAATACTATAGTCCCTTTAAATAATCACGATAGCGTTAGTATGATTCCGCATCATATGCCGTTACGGTTTGTCAAGTAACTCTACTATCGACATTGTGACTTGAAATTATTAATTATATAATGTTTTCATTACTATTGTTTCCTGTGCTCTTAAATGCGGACTCATGGCCGATCGGTGAGGGGTGGATTATCGGCAGTCATACGATTAAACGCTTATATTGCTATCATGTATAACGTGCTATAGATTTTGTTTTAAAAAAAAAGTCCTTCACTCGCGTAGCTTTTTCAGACATCCCCCATCTATTTCTCTAACTACTTAAGCATATCAATTCACGATATTGTTGCAATTCTAATCAGTATTGCTTGCGCCGTTGTTTCTCTACCAGGGCCCCATTTCATAAAATCATATTACAGATGTATTATATATATTGAACGTACACTACTGTTATGTTCATGAAATTGCAGAAAATTGATGTATTTGAAAAAAATGGCATACAGAAATTGATTAATCAAATCAAAACAAATCACATTCCTGGCTCCTCATGGTCTGACGCCGATTACGCTATGATATTTACCATTGACATTTGTAATAACTGTGACGGAGAACCGTGATGTGCCTTGGTGAAACCAGGGTGGGGTGGAATAAAAGTGTCCATTCGGGACAGGAGAGTTGGAGTTGGCAAACATGGCGTGAACAGTTGCAGTCATTCGGTGCTGATCCAAGAATGTTTTGTCGGTGTATGACAGATGTTATGTCGGTGCTGACGGGTGTTCTGTTGGTGCATGACATGTGGGGAACATGTCCGGGAAATGAACATACAAACAAGCCATCTTTTGGTAGTATTTCGGTGTTTGGTACATCGTTGTATTGATTGATGCCCGTTGGAGGTACAGTATGTGTAGTGTTCGCACTCATGTGAGATGTGTACACAGGGTAGCGAACGTAACAGTGTCGTTCGTACTGTTCGTAGCGGTATTGTATACTGCGTGACATTGCACGGTATGTGTAATGGGGCTGCGTTAGCAGTGGTTGTGAATGGAAGTGCGATTCGCGAAGCGATGCGATATGAGTATGTTCTGCGCACTTGTACTGGTCTTCTCGCTAGCTGAATACCAGGGTTGCAGCATTGATTGCTGGAAAGGAAAGGTATGTATTACCATTTCCGTTATGTCATTTTATCAGATTAGTGTGTCACTTTCTGGTTATTTGGATTAGCATCGTTAGACGTGGCTTTACGAGGAAATTGGCCTCGAGATATACGAGTGTTTGTCAGGTCTGAATTGCTAAGACTATTGTCGTAGTTCGGTACGCAGTGGAGTGTACCGTAGGAAGTTGCGTTAGCGACGTAGTCTTGAAATCTAGTCGGAAAGCTAGAGGTGAATAATCATGGCAGCCAAGTTCGATGCTGCAGAGTTTGTGAAAGACGTCACTCTTGGTAGATTGAGAGGGTTAGTGAAAGCCCAATTGATTGAGGTTGCAACTCATGTAGATGCTGATATCAGAGAGTGTAGTCGAAAGAAAGAAATCTTTGCAGTTCTGGTGAAGAAGCTTGAACTGGGTGGTGTAGAATATGAACACACAGACCAGAGTGAGAGTACAGATGAGATTGAGAGTGCTGGTAGAAAAACTGCTCAAAGTGCTACTACTACTACTAGACCTAGTGAGATGAGGGTAGATTCCACACAACTAGAACTGGCTAGATTGGAGTTAGAAAAAGAAAAAATGAAGGCAGAAAATCTGAGACTCGAACAAGAGTTAGTGCAACGTCAAATTGAGTTGACCCAGGCCCAGGCCAATAGCGTCCCAGGGGATAGGCCTAATGTTACTATGTCGAGACCAAAGACGCCCGACATTGCAAAAATGGCAAACACAGTCCCCCGCTTTGATGAAGAGGATGTAGACTCTTTCTTTTTCTCCTTTGAGAGAATAGCCAGGAATTTGGAGTGGGAGAAGAAATATTGGTCTATGATAGTACAACAAAAGCTCACAGGCAAGGCACATTCAGTAGTGTCTGCTCTCTCGGATGAGGAGGCAAATAACTATGATACAGTTAAGGAAGCAGTCCTTCTTGCCTATCAGTTAGTCCCAGAAGCCTACAGGCAAAAGTTTCGAGGATTTAGGAGAGGTTCGGGACAGACCTACGTAGAGTTTCAGAGAGAAAAAGAAATTCTGTTTGATCGATGGGTTCGATCAATGAAAATAGATCTCACTTTTGAAAATTTGAGAGAGATAGTGTTGATGGAGGAGTTCAAGAAATCGACACCTCCAGATTTGAGAACATATTTGGAAGATCGAAGAGTGCATGATGTAAAGAGTGCAGCAGTCACAGCTGACCAGTATGAGTTGACACATAAAGTGAAAACAAAAAGTCCTGAGGGAAAGAGGAAGTTTGATCAGTTGAGAAATCCTGACACTCAAAAGTGGCACAGTAGTCATAGTGAACGCAGGGATAAAGTAAAGACTGAATCACAGAAAGAGCGCCCGAAATCGCCGCGGCCTCAATACAAAGAAGTGAGATGCTTTTTCTGTGGGAAAACAGGTCACATTAAGTCCGAATGTAGGCGATTGCTGGAACGAAATGAAGCAAAAGAAAAACAAAAGCAAAGAGCAACACATGGTTTAGTCCATGCAGACACACGTACACACAACAGTTCAGATGCTGAAACAAAAGAGAAACAGTACCAGACAGCCACCAATGGTTTTGTTAAGTCAAGTGAAAGTGATGAACAGCGTCATCCAAATGTTGTGAAAAGCAGTGTCTCAAAAATGACAGATACATGTTCAAGTGGTCGTGTGGATGAAAAGTACAAGGACTTCATTTCCAAGGGTACAGTTACCATTGCTGAATTTAGAGTATCGGTTGTCATCCTTCGTGATACTGGAGCTACACAGTCCCTCATGGTAGGAGATGTGAAGAGTATGCCCATAGACTGTAACACGGGTAGGAAAGTACTGATACATGATGTCAACGGAGGAACGCAGGCAGTCCCTCTATTCCGAGTGAATTTGGATAGTGAACTGATTTCAGGGGAAGTGATTGTGGGAATTGTTCCATTTCTCCCTGTGGATGGAGTTTCGTTTTTGCTTGGTAATGACCTTGCAGGAGGTCGAGTGAGTGTCCTTCCGGTTGTTTCCGAAGTCCCAGTGTACGAGCAGGAAACGGAAAAACTCGTCGATAAATTCCCAGAAGTATTTCCAACATGTGCTGTCACAAGGTTTCGAGCAAGTGAAGCAGAGCGTGAGAGAAAGGAGTCTGAAAGTGAAATTTCTCTTGGTGACACATTCTTTGGAAAGGTGACTAGTGAGGTGAAAGAGAACAAAGTTGGGAAGAAGGTGTGTTCAGTCAGCCGGCTTTAATCAAAGCACAGATGGAAGATGAGGAATTGTTGAAGTTGAGAGAGGGTGCATTGACTGTAGATGAGGCGAAGGGAATGTTAGAATGTTTCTATGTAAAGTCTGGTGTTTTGATGAGGAAATGGCGTCCTCCAGATCGTCCCGCAGATGAGGACTGGACGATTGTCGACCAGATAGTTGTTCCTCCGCCGTATCGAAAGGAAATTCTACGTCTTGCACATGAAATTCCAATAGCCGGACACATGGGTGTCAAGAAGACTTTGTGTAGAATCAGAACTCATTTCTTCTGGCCCAAGATGAGAAAGGATGTGTCTGAATTTTGTCGAGCGTGTCATGAATGTCAAGTGGTAGGAAAGCCACAACATGCCATTAGATCTGCGCCGTTGATTCCTATTCCGGCTTTTGAGAAGTTATTTAGCCGTGTGATGGTAGAAGACGTAGGTGCAGTTGTGAGTGAGAGTGTCCTACACAGTGCTGAGAAAAGTGCAGAAGAGTTTGTATCTGATGCTCCAGATTATGAGAGTGTGAGTTTTAAGTCAGGAATGATTCCGCGAGTAGAGAACTCAAAGGCACTAGAAAATGCAGAGTTAATGTTCAGTCATATGTCAAATTCGGAGAGGCAAGATGTTGTCGACATCTTCCAGGAATTTCCGGAGGTTTGCAGTGATACATTGGGCTGTGCGAAAGACACTGTTCATACGGTAGATGTTGGTGAAAATACACCCATAAAGCAGCATCCATATCGGATTCATCCTGCTAAGAGAGAACAGGTGGATAGGGAGATAGAGTTCATGCTTGCAAATGGAATCATAGAGCCCAGTAACTCAAACTGGAGTTCCCCAGTAGTGCTAGTCCCAAAGGCAGACGGAACGTCCAGGTTTTGTATCGATTACAGGAAGGTCAATACCATAACCAAGACTGATTCGTTTTCGCTTCCTTTGATTGAGGAATGCATTGATCGGGTAGGAAGTGCTGAGTATGTCAGCAAATTGGATTTGATGAAAGGGTATTGGCAGGTGCCATTAGACAAGGATGCAAGAGAGATCTCGGCGTTTGTCACGCCTTCCGGGTTATACCAGTGTCGTGTCATGCCCTTCGGGATGAAAAATTCCCCCGCAACTTTTCAACGGATGATGAATCGAGTTATTGCTGGTCATGATAACTGTGTTGTCTATATAGACGATGTGTTGGTTTTCAGCAATACGTGGGAGGAGCATGTTGCTCATCTTCGAGAGCTGTTCCAGAGGTTGTCACATGCAGGACTCGTGGTGAATCTGGCCAAATGCGAGTTCGGGAAAGCTTGTGTGACTTACCTAGGTCACAAGGTAGGCCAAGGTAGCGTCGCACCACGAGATGCCAAGGTCCGAGCCATCGTGGACTTCCCAGTGCCGTCATCGAAACGGGAGCTTCAGCGCTTTTTGGGAATGTGCGGATTCTACCGGAGATTCGTTCCCAACTTCAGTCACCTGGTGGTGCCCTTGACGGACTTGTTGAAAAAGGGTACAACGTTCCAGTGGTCGGCGAGCTGCCAGGGTGCGTTCCAGAAGCTGAAGGCCGTCCTCATGAACGATCCCGTGCTCATCGCACCAAACTTCGAGAGGAGCTTCCAGCTAGCTACCGATGCTAGTGACCGAGGAGTAGGAGCCGTGCTACTTCAGGACGACGACAACGGACACAGCAAACCCGTGTGTTTCTTCTCCAAAAAACTGAATCGCCATCAGCAAAAGTATTCAACTGTGAAGAAGGAATGCCTTAGTGTCGTTCTAGCGGTGCAACATTTCGAAGCGTATTTGGACGGTGGAAGAGACATCGTGGTGTACACTGACCATAACCCATTGACATTCTTAGAACGCTTCAAGCACAAGAATCAGCGTCTCTTCCGTTGGAGTTTGATTCTCCAACCGTACCCACTGAGAATTGTGCACATAGCAGGAAAGGACAACAAATTAGCAGACGCTTTGTCGCGAGTTTGAAACTGTGCACGCGCTGATAATTTTGCCGAACGATAACAATCTCAAACCTACATTGAAACCTAAATCAAAGAGAACATTTCAAACAGGACTCAAAACAGACAAGAAACTGATGTTGATTTTTTTTTTTTGTATATGACAAAGTATACATGTGTTTATGTATTTTCGTTCAGTTTTCTTCCTTTCCCAAGGATCTGTGAAGGAAGAAATTGTATTTATGTCAATCATGTTTGTTTTAAACGTCAACAGTATATATGAGTGATGCTAGGAAGTATGAGAAAGTACTAGTACACAATATTCTGTCTTTGTAAGAAGACATCGCTTGAAAAATTTCATGATGTGTTACACGCCAAGCATTGTATGATACAGTTGTATTTTGAAAACCCAACATTACAGGAAGCGCCAGGATACAACATTTGTGGTGTGTAAGATTACAGTGAAAGTTGTGCTTCAGTTGCACACTTCTACATGTATTGTGATTTCATTCAATGTCCCAAAGAATCAAAGGATTCAGATTTGTATGTATACCGATACGTTACAGAGTTAATGCTAGCAAATGCAAAAAGAGTATAGCAAAACACAACCGGCCAGTCACAGGAAAACTGTTGATCAAATTTTGAGTTTTATATCAACCGATTTGTGTTAAAACAAATGAATTTGTGTTGTTTTGTATAAATGAAAAAGTGTTGAGTGACAGTGAGGCATAAAGAAGCCAAGATATAATGTCACTTTTGTAAATTAATAACCTGTATATGTATTTCGTTACAGAGTGACAGCGTCACATTTGTGTGTCAAGTTTTGAGCAACACTTTTAAAAAAAGTATGATCTCGATATTTTCCAGAGTTTGCACATATATTCCAACATTTTATCGCGTGACAGTACATATGTGTGAAGGGACAAAAAGAAATGTCCAATGGTTAAAATTTTGTTGTTGTTTTGGCTCACTTATGACGCAGAGTTGACATAAGTATAAAATTTATGAGCAAGTACATTGAGTAGATGTACACATGTGTCATAGTGTTTAAATACGATGTTGTTATAATCAAGAGATGTGTGCTGTTGCCACATTCAGTGAAACTCCCGTGAAAGTTTGTGTTGGAAAAACAGACATATCTTTGCAACAGTCAGAACAATTTCGTGAAGAAAGTGTATTTTTGGTTTTCACATTTAAAGATGAAGTGTATGTGTTACCAAAAACAAAATACTATTCATGCCTGAAGTTATGTAAGTTTATTGGTCAAGTATTCGAGGATATAACTACTGTCGAGACTACCAGAAAGCACAGTCTCAGTCAAAATATTGATACTACTGGAGAAATGATTGATTACAAGTCATTTGGTGTAATCTTTCCGGATTATGTGCACTCGTATGTGCACCCGTTGAAAACAGTTTCACATGTGTATTACTGTAGACTGTTGATTTGTGTATTTACATGTTTTGTAGGGGGCTTGTCAAGTTTTCATATACATGTGTATTGTTCCAAAAGGGGACAATTGATGCCGGAGTTAACTGATTCTGATAAGGCTCAAAATCAGTAATTATAAGTGTAGTATGCCAGGTGAGGTTGTAAGAAAACAAAACAAAATTATTTGAGTTTGTAATCGTGTAAGCTGAATAGTACGCACGAACAGTGAAGCAAGCCTTACAAGGAAGGTGTTTATAGTCGAAAAGTTACATTCATAACTTTCCTCTTGTTGGGGGGAGGTGTGACGGAGAACCGTGATGTGCCTTGGTGAAACCAGGGTGGGGTGGAATAAAAGTGTCCATTCGGGACAGGAGAGTTGGAGTTGGCAAACATGGCGTGAACAGTTGCAGTCATTCGGTGCTGATCCAAGAATGTTTTGTCGGTGTATGACAGATGTTATGTCGGTGCTGACGGGTGTTCTGTTGGTGCATGACATAACCTACACAAGACGGCATGTTTGTCATCTTCTTTTAATGAGAGCCGCTGGCGGTTTAGTTTTTATAATGAATGTGTATTATCATATTCATGGTGACCCCCCCCCCCCCAAAAAAAAAAAAAACAAAACAAAAAAACAAACAAACAAACAAACAAACAAACAAACAAAAAACATAACAAAAACAAAAACAAAAACAAAGACAAGCCTACATTAATTTCAATTTTATTTTACCTTGCCATGCATGCAGTTGGAGCAGTTCGTCTTGTAAATGGTCCAGTGGACAGCGAAGGGCGCGTGGAATATTACTTCAACGGGCAATGGGGTACAGTATGTGACGGCAGGTGGGATATCAACGATGCAGCCGTGGTGTGCCGACAGCTCGGTTACCAAGAGGCATGGGACGCGCCAGGCTCGGCGTATTTCGGGCAAGGAAACGAGTCAATGCGCATCTGGCTAGCTGAGGTACAATGCGTGGGAGACGAGCTAGAGCTGAGATTATGCGACCAAGACGGATGGTCTACACGCGATTGTATCCACTCGGAGGACGCCGGCGTCAAGTGTAGCAATGGAGGTGAGGCTACATTTTAAATCCAAAGCCCCTCGGACTTTCTTCAAAATAATATTCGTTTATTTTGTAGCGTTTGTTTTAAGGGTAGGAAAAATCCAATCTAATCTAATCCACTCCAATTCAATACATGTCTGTAAGCTGGCTTTACCTTACTATCCAATGCATTTTTATTCGATTCCATGAACTACAGTAAGAGGGCTGCGAAAAAAGAACATGCTAGCACTTTCTTTCATTCGGTATGTAGATGCAGAAGATTTACACCTGGTCGTGTGCCGTGTTTGAGTATTTATAAGGTTTTCTTGCTTATGTAATTTATTATGAGTGACAATAAATTTCCTTCTTCTTGACATTTCAAACAACAAAAATGATAAACGTGGCCGGATCCGGAATAATAACCGACAATGTTCTTTTCCCATGCTTGTTACTGCAGCATTCGAGGGAGATGTTCGGTTGGCTGGAGGTTCAAACCCTAGAGAGGGTCGCGTCGAAGTCTTCTCCGGCGGTCAATGGGGAACCGTGTGCGCAGATACATTCTGGAACGATGACGACGCGCGGGTTGTCTGCCGTCAACTTGGGTTCGAGGGTGGAACCAGCAGTACTGAGGACTACGGGTCTGTATTGGATATACCAATACATTTCAGCACCGTCATCTGCGATGGGCTAGAGAACAGGCTCGTAGACTGCGACAAGAGTATTTCCCAAGTTGACAATTGTTCTCGCTCCACCGTTACTAAAGTCACGTGTTACGGGGGACTTTATGGTAAGTTCCAATCGTTTTCTGAAGATGACTCAAATAGTATTGAATGTTGCTCAAGTGTAACAACACATTTAGCTAAGTCGGGTTTGAGCTGCTGCCGACTTCAGCATTTTCTGTTTTGCTTTATCCTATATGGTAGTTATGTTGTCTCAATTGGCTTTCCATACTGTGATCGGTTTCAAGTGTTATGCACGGCACGCACACTGTGTTTGCTGTTGACTCGGGTCAAGGCCAATTACTTAGTATACTCTTGAACCTTACATACTAAGATCGTCTGATATAACTATCAATATGATATGAACCTGCCTTGAGGGGGATACGACAATTCTAGTGAGGGCAATTCAATGTCGAATCCCCCGAAAGTAGACAGTCCATATCATCATTACCTATTTCAGGCATCTTGAGCAGTAAAATCATGACAATGTAGACAATTAAATTTGGTAAAACTTCCCAATTCCCGGCATTCCACGTGGCGCCAGCTATCATTAAGCGCTTTTTACGTGGTAACCCATGTGGGAATTTGCCCTCAGTCTGTTGCGAAACCTGGGTATGTGGCGCTCTTCGTCGCGAGACCACTCCGCGAGAAACTGTCATCAACAGCAAATTTATTTTCCTCACTGGGAGCTGGAGTGCCCGGATGCTATATTCCCCGCCTTGTTTTGAGGCGTTTGCCAAAGAGGGGAATATGAGAAATTCACCTCTCTTCAATCCCGCGCGTAATACGAGGGGAATCCAGTCTCGTAGAACCACAGCTCAGATGCCTGATACGCGTGATAATTACCCTTATTTCTGGCGTAAGCTCTTTTTTGACGGGGCATAGTATCATCCTCAATTGTGTAGGTGACAGTTTGCGAACTGCTGTAAGTTCATTGTATTTGTAGGAAAAGCGTATTGAAAAAAAAAAAAGACTTCCTGAACCCCTATGCAGCTTTATGCTCACACGAAGTTTTCCTGCTTGTATGCTGTATTAATTTTGTTACAGGTGTGATAGGTTTTGACATTCTCAGTTTATACCGTGTTTGTTATTAGAAATTACCTTATTACCCTTCATCCGGATCTCTTATCAGGATGCGGTCCCTCTGTGATTTTTGTTTTTGATTTGTTTTATCTAATGATTACGGGGAAAAGGGGAATTCCAAACTTCGACAAAATTCTTGCGCAGATTCACATGGATCACATAAAACGCATTCCCAACATAAATAACGAACATTCACACGAAATTTTCATCTAAAGTCAACCTCCACTCAGACCACTATCCCGAAGTCACAGCAAGAACATTGACATATTCTTTTTTCCGGAAAATTAGGGCTCTATAGAGGTAATCGTTCATTGAGCAAATTGTCAAAAAAATCTGAAAGTAGACCAGCTGACGAGGATGTGGCATGCATGCTCACGTAAAACAAATACATGTGCATGTAGCTACCATTGGGTGGGCAGCTGCGTGTATAAAACATTGAGTCTTCTATATCCGGCCGAATACCTTATCTTATCCGAATGAGCGCTGGTCCCGACATGTCCGGATAGGAGAAGTCTGATTGTACTATAGCATTACTACTGCGTAGTTTACTGTTATCACCGCCACTATTGCCTAAAGTGGCAATAAATTCGTGACCGATAGACTCGGATTATATATTGTAAAGATGTTTTCGAGAAATGTGAGAACATCGGATCATTCAATGACTCCTTCCAGCTGGAAAGATCATAGTGTCCCACAGTGTGAATACATTGTGGACACAGTGTGGAATCTTTTCACACTGTTTCAATCGAGCGCTTTAATATCGTGAACACATTGTGATCAGCAATTAACAGTGTGAAACAAAACACTACTATGTGAACTCTCTCTCTCTGAGAAAAAAACAACAACAACAACAATGTGAAATCTTCTTCACAGTGTTAAATTCGTTTGTACAGACAAAGTCGAATATGTAAACACAATGTGAACACACAGTGGGAGACACTGTGTTCTTTCAAGGAGGGATGCATTCTCTGAATAATACGCTTTATACTATACCTGTTTACAGGAGAAGAGGGGAACATCCGACTAGTCGATGGTTTCTCCTCCCGAGAAGGCAGAGTGGAGTTCTACTACAACAACGAATGGGGGACGGTATGCGATGACCAGTGGGGGTTGCAAGACGCCGAGGTCGTCTGTCGTCAACTCGGCTACGCTGGCGTCGATAACTCTAACATTTTATATTTCGAGAGCGGTACCGGTTCTATCTACCTTGACGAAGTGGCATGCCTGGGTTCCGAAAGCAGGCTGGCTGACTGTCCTCATCAGAGCTGGGACTCCGTTACTTCATGCAGTCACGCTGAAGACATTGGAGTGAGGTGTAGTCTCACATCAAGTAAGTGATTCACTTGCAGTTTTATGGCTATAATTTCTGCTATTACTATTTTTACTACTACTACTACATATGTACTTCTACTCATACTGCTACTAGTATCACTACTGCTATTACTACTATTATTAATGCTACTATAACTACTACTAATACACTGTACCACTATGCTGCTATTATTACTTCTACTAGGCCTACTACCAGTAGAAGATCTGCAATCAAAATTTCTGTCGATTCCTGTCCACAAGTTTATTTGATAGATCCAATTAATGTGCTGCGGACAGTCTTTAAACTTTTAGCCACACATTACATGGTTTGTTACTTCCTTTTTATTATCCAGATAGCATTTGCTATGAAATTATTAAAGCCGTATCTAATACAAATCATTGTCCTTTTACAGTGTAAAATTTCAATTTCAAAGTTCTGTCATTCACTTTACTTCCTAACTAATATGTAATTGTTTATCTCATTAGATAGTCTTACGGGCATAGCGCGATGTTGTAGTTGTCTTTTCTACATCTTTTTTTCTGAGAATTGGATTATAATTTTTTTTTTCAAACGTTAGAAGAAATGTTTAGCTTGGTATTTTTTTTTTCTTCTTCTGATTTCTTACTGTTTCTCACAATGGTGCCCTTACCTTCTGTTTATTGCTATACGATTATAATGATGAAAGATAATCGCACCAATAATACACGCAAGTAATGTGTAAGAATTTAGTGATAGGAAAAAAAAAATGTGTAAAAAGTATGACCCTCTTCTTCCTAAAATTTCTGTGGAACCGAAAGCTTTTACAAGCTTCAACAGGAGGATTTTGTAGGAAATCATTGTCCTTCAATCCTCTATCCCCTATGCATGATTTGATTATTTAAATTGTGTGATCTCCGATACTATACAGCAGCGTGATCAAGTTTCGTATAATCACAAGTATTGCTTGACAACATCCAGTGATCACATTTCTGTTTTGTGTCATAGACTACGCTTATTGATGCATGATAGTCGAGAAAAGTGTGGATTTCTGTTTATAGCAGATAAAGGTAATTTATGTCACACAGTTGTGTTTTGTTTATCGTTGGTGACCCGCTGCAACAAAAGGATCCGAAAGTCGGGGGAGGACAATTTTTTGAAAATGACATGACATTATTCCCTTACTCTTCCAATATTATGACTCATAAAAGTACTCGGTTGCGGAGATATAGATGATTTTATTAGGGCATGTCGAGTGGTTTAAGAAATCAGCGTTTCGAGAAAACCGCCTTCAAAGTTTTCCTTCCGACGCTAGACGCGAGACAGTTTTCACCGTTTGACAATAGAACGTACGCTCCTAGCAACCTCCGCGATGTTCATTCAAGCTTACCGCCAGCGGTCTACGCACGACCAATCAATAACCAGGATGCCACACACTGACCAATGAGATCACTCCCTCGTAGCTAGGGGCGGAGTCTACCTGCGGCGCTAAATCCAAATCTTCGGACACGTTTCTATCCGTTGAAAGTCGGAAAATCATTGCCCAGAAAAATTTTATTTTCTTGCCTTTCCTTTGATCATTTAGCTTCGAAATTTCGGCAGATGATAGAAGATACATTAGACTACAAAATTATGCCCAAAACAGAAATCCGAATGTTTTGACGGATTTTGATGATCTGACTTCAAACTTGATTTTCTGGGCTCACACGTCTTGAGCGACTTTAGGATCCTTTCGTTGTAGCGGGTCACATCGTCTCTCTTTTTTTTTTTAATCCGTGGATACTTCAATTAGGTCAGTTCTCTATAATTATTATAAGCAATTCGAAAAAAAAACATTAAAATGATTTCAGCTATTCAATTTTCAATTCAATTCAATTTTTCAATTCATTTTATTTCCATACTTCTCATTTGTGGACATTAAAACAGAAATCAAACAAGTTCTTTCACCTTGTAAACAATGTGCAAAACACAACAATATACATGGTGATAACACAGTAATTATATGTAATAACTGGTCAAATTCGAAATCGAGATGGGGTTGATCAAAGAAAAGTATGGCGGGACCTACATGAAAGCAAGCTTGTTTGGCTGTAAGCCCCGAGTAATCAGTGTTTGTGAAAAAGAGACGGAGAACGGATAGTAGATAAGACCAGATGATGTAAGAGTGCCAAATAAGAAAAAAAAAAAGAAACAAAACTAAAATTTGAACTATTACTGTGACCGAGATATCATTGGTTTCAGGAGGACAACATGATTTGCATAATCATAAAGCCTATAATCATAAAGCCATAATCATAAAGCCTATTGAATGCTAAAATCCCGTATTGATGTAACTACAAAAGCTCACTTTCTCTAAAAATATCAAAAAAAATTAGTACAAAAATGCATGGCTCTCTTGAAGGTAAATCTACAAAGTACTGGATTTTAGCTCTCTTACTTTTTTTTTTGTTGTATCAGACGGTTACTGCATCACTACGATTACTGTAGATTTAAAAAAAAAAAAAGAAACATTGATCACTCATGACTATAATTTGATCGCATTATCTGAAAGCAAAGAGTATTTTGTGTGCTTTGATGTCATACAGTAAACAATTAAGATTTATGGGTAGGTGTTGTCATGATTCCTGAGAAGTAAGAGTCGTACGGGGAAAGGAGGAACTATGGCTTTACTAATAATGTGATAGTAGGACTTGGACGAAGGGGAAAATTACGTGTCCTTTTTTTTCGCTTTTTATAAAGCTATGTCCTTTTTATAAAGCTATGTCTGTTGATTAATTTCAAAACATTTTGTAACAGCTTTTTTTTATTATTCAAAGTAAATTGTCGGAGTGTCTTTTTGAGAAGTAAGAGTATTACGTCTATGTTAAGGTAAAAAAGTGACAACAATGACGTTGTTAATGATGACAGCAGGGGAGCTCAGAAATGTTCTGAGTCTTGCGCTAATGCGCTAAAGGGTGCTTTCAAAGGGAGATAACGAGTGCAAGCATACCGTACTTGACACCAGCAAGAAGAGTGGGGATGGTACACGATTGAACTCTGACCTTCATTATATTATTTCAAGCAGGAGACTACGGATATATCCGATTGGTCGACGGTTTAAACTCTCAGGAGGGGCGAGTGGAGATCTACTACAATAAAGAATGGGGAACGGTGTGTGATGACCAGTGGGACTTAAGCGACGCTGAAGTGGTCTGTCGTCAACTCAGCTTCCCCGGCGTCGTCGACTATAACGTTTCCTTCGGGAACGGCAGCGGTTCCATCCTCCTTGACGGCGTCGAATGCCTTGGTTCTGAAAGCAGGCTCGTCGAGTGCAGTCATCGAGCTTGGGGCTCCAATAACTGCGATCACAGTAAAGACGTCGGTGTAAGATGCGGTGTCTCTGGTAAGTTTTATGTAATGATGAGATGTAATGATAAGAATTGAATGATTGCCATCATAATTATCGTCGGCCTTGTGCTAAAAGGCATTTAACAGTGTACAAAGTCTATGTGTTAAGGGCCTATTGGCATAAGGCCGACGATATATTCAAGCTTAGTATTGTTTCCCTTAGATTGCATAATAAGTTTCATCATTCTAGTTACCATCGCTTATTTTCAGTCAGTAATCTTTTGAAGCTCAGTCAAATCCATACACTATTCAATTCACATCAAACATTGTCGTGACACGCTCACCAATGTATTTTACGTTCCGTTATCAATCAATAGCATTTGAAACTAGAAAAGCACTCCGAGAGCGCAGACCTCCGCCAAGCAGATACTTTCTACTGATGGTAAGAGATTGCTCTTCAATAGAGATTAGTGATTTTCACCCACTGAAAAATCGCCCGTTTTCCCATTGTAGAAGCCTTTGTTACGTCATAAACCCGCAGATGCGCGGCGCGTCTCTCCCCAGCAGAAACTAGAGCACGCACTTTAGTGCGCGCATGCAAACCTCAGATACGCGCAGTTCATTGACCCTACCTGCCAAAATATCAAAAATCCTTCATCAAAATTCCCCCTCCCCCCAAAAAAAAACAAAAAAACAAAAGTTAATTGTTTGTTACTTGTGTCATTCTCAACCTTTCCTGCAAGTTTCATCCCAATCCGTTTTTTGAGTTATTTTGCACTCGGACAAGCAAACGAACGAACGAACGAACAAACAAACAAACAAACAAACAAACAAACAAACGGTAACGAAAACATAACCTCCTCCCTTGTCGGAGGTATTAATGTGATAGCTATAAATTGTTTTTGTACTCGTGCTGACATATTTGTAAACGAAGAAAAATTATAACATTGTTGTTGGTGCTTTCGGTAACGCACATAACTTTGTCACTTACAGTAATACAGCAAAGAAATCACTAATTTTTAATGTCTCAATTAATCATGTCAACTCACCTGGTCGAAGCGTACGTTAGGATTAAATAATGTCACCTTTTACCATAAGATTATCAGTTGTTCAAAACTAAAGAACAGGACATGATAAGAATCTTCTAAAGAAGTGTATTCACCAGACACATACATGAAGGTACACAAGTCGTAGCTGCCTTGGGGCAACACACAAATAAATGCGTTTTTCTCTTTTCTTAGCTTTATCATTGCTTAAAACCTCAAATAAACTTATGCATTCCGGGGACATTTTCATGTCCGAAATTTGTAATGTAGCAACTCTGAATTCCACTGTGTTATCTGCATAAATGTCGTTATCTTTTTAAGAACCTAACACCATTGCGAAATCATATGTGGCTTGTGGCAGCGAAAGTTATGCAACCAGATGATTAGGAAAAACAGAAGAAATTCAATAAATCAATACTAATCAATACTATAATAATGAAATCAGTACTAGTGTACCAACAAACAGACTGAAAGCTCAAAGAGGGAGATCCTATGTCATTTCTGGATTGCACGTCTATACAGTCGGACCTCTCCTATCCTGCCATGTCAGGACCGGTCCGGTACTCACCCGGATAAGCGATTTGGCCGGATATGGTAGATTCACTGTAGTGTTTGTTACACGCAGCTGCCTACCCAATGGTAGCTCCATAAATATATTTTGCTTGAACATGTCACGTCCTTGTCAGCTGGTCTGCCCTCTGAATTGTCTGATATTTTGATCACTGAACGATCGCCTGTACCGTGTACAGAAAAGTTTTCCGTGCATGTTCTTGCGTTGATTTGGGGGTACTGAGTGTCGAATCGTATGTTATTTAGATGAAAATTAGATGTGAATGTGCGTTAATTTTGTGTGAATAAAATGTAATTAATACGGGTTTGTGTTTGATTTTTGAATCAGTTTGAAATCCCATTTCCCCTCCCCCCCAAATTAGTAGAAAAAAAAAAGAAAAAAAAGCATAATAGAGAGATCTGGATAAACGTAGGCCAGATAGGAGGGCCGGTCGGATTGTATTCTAACCAACACCGATGAACTTCATTGCATTCGTGGTTATTAACAGATGACGAAGGAAACATTCGACTAGTCGGTGGTTACTCCTCTGAAGGGGGTCGGCTAGAGATCTTCCACAACAACAAGTGGGGGACTGTGTGCGATGACCAGTGGGGGCTGCCCGACGCCCAAGTCGTATGCCGCCAACTTGGCTACGCAGGCGTTGAGGAGTCGAACACTTTGTTCTACCAGACAGCCACTGGTTCTCGGCCTATCCATCTCAACGACGTGGCATGCCTGGGTTACGAGAGCAGGCTGGCCGATTGTCTCCACTCTGGGTGGGGAATCAACAACTGCAACCACAGTCAAGACGTTCGACTCAGTTGCCTCACCAGTGGTAAGTTTCATCTAACGGTCTAACCTCTAGGGGGATAATGCTCTGAATGATATGATTTCAAGAAACATTTTGTTTGGTGCTCATTGCCATTGGAAAGTATTGTGATAACATGACAGCTATAGTTAATCTACCTTTACTTTCTGTTCATATTCAGCCTCTCAGGGACTCGAAACCAGGGTGACAGCTATCATCGTTGCAATTTCGTTGGTGGCCATCTTTACCTTCACCGGTTAATTGGCGAAAAGGAAGAGAGCCAGGACACAGAATACTGTAACCGCCTTCACTGTGAGCGGCAGAAATTATCCCTCCTCCGCGGCCGAGACAGCAGTTTAAGGTCCAGCGATCTATCCGACTCAGCAAGCTTCAGATAATGTAGACAAGGTTCCGTGACGTCAAATGACGCACTGGCTGAGGGGCAAAAAAAAAAAAATACTAGTCTATACGCGCATGACTCTAGCGCGCGGTACTCGTAGCACATGCCCGCCTGCGTATGACGGGTATGTAACTCTTACCCGCTTGCCCACGCGTTTCGGAGTCCCAATAGCCGGGTTCACACGTACAACAATTAGCGGGATACAAATCTCGAGATTTGCATCGCGATCGTCATCCCGATTTTTTTTGCACGTGTGGACAGAAAAAACCCGAAAATTAGCGGGATAAGCATCGCGATGCTAATCCCAAGAAATCTTGCGCTGGTTCGCCAATTAGCGGGATAATTGGCCCCGCGCTGGTACGTGTGAACGGTCGGGATTAGAATCTCGAGTTTTTACATCCCATCATGCAATGCGCACATCACAACAGCGAGGCCTCTGCGAGGAGGTCCTTCACCTCTTTGGAGAACAATAGCCGGGTTCACACGTACAAATTAGCGGGATGACGATCGCGATGCTCATCCGAGTTTTTTTGCGAGCGTCCACACGTACCAAATTAGCGGGATAGCGATCGCGATCGGTATCCCGCTAATTTGGCGAGCGTCCACACGTACCGAATTATCCCGCTAATTGCCGATAGAGATAACAGCAAAGCCTGCAAACTGGGTCACACAGCGCCCTTCTCTATTACTGCCTGCGCGCACTTACCTTTGTCCATTGTCTTTTACGCGTCAGTGGTGTGGTTCGCGCGCTGTTGTTGTTGTGCTCCAAAGAGGTGAAGGACCTCTTTCGCAGAGGCCTCGCTGTTGTGATGTGCGCATTGCATGATGGGATGTAAAAACTCGAGATTGTAATCCCGACCGTTCACACGTACCAGCGTGGGGCCAATTATCCCGCTAATTGGCGAACCAGCGCAAGATTTCTTGGGATTAGCATCGCGATGCTTATCCCGCTAATTTTCGGGTTTTTTCTGTCCACACGTGCAAAAAACTCGGGATGACGATCGCGATGCAAATCTCGAGATTTGTATCCCGCTAATTGGTGTACGTGTGAACCCGGCTAATAACAACAGCGCGCGAACCACACCACTGACGCGTAAAAGACAATGGACAAAGGTAAGTGCGCGCAGGCAGTGATAGAGAAGGGCACTGTGTGACCCAGTTTGCAGGCTTTGCTGTTGTCTCTATCGGCAATTAGCGGGATAATTCGGTACGTGTGGACGCTCGCCAAATTAGCGGGATACCGATCGCGATCGCTATCCCGCTAATTTCGTACGTGTGGACGCTCGCAAAAAAACTCGGGATGAGCATCGCGATCGTCATCCCGCTAATTTGTACGTGTGAACCCGGCTCATATTATGCAGTTTTTGCCCCTGAGCATGGCATGATGACGACATTACTCGGGTCCTCCTATTATACGTCATGGGGCCTGCGGCGTCCATCCATCCGAACGGTACCGAAGATATACCGATGGTGCCGTACACCGCTACCAGTCTCTCGCAGGTCGAAGCACCAGCTTCTAATGCGCCCACTGGAGAGGTATCCGTCATATCTCATGCAGCTGCCACCAAGTAGGGCAACTGGCACCTCGTCTTGACAAAATAAAGGAAACCTCACGCCATCTGAAAGCAATTATAGTCAGAGCAAGACATCCTCTTTTTACAAGATCCTCTATTCCCCTTTCCATTCGAAAAGCTACTGTGAATACAGAAGGACACAATACATGTTATAGGGATGGTATAGTGCCGGTGAAGATGAGAATTGGACTTTTAACTTTTTGCGAGTTACCAAGGAACCATTTATGAAACAGTGCAGACCATCAGATTCTAGAGAAATTCAATGTTTATTTGATGAAAATCGGTTTTTGAACGGCCGAGACATCCAAAAACAAGTTAAACAAAGCGATTGTAATAAAAGGTTGGTCCCACCTTTTATTAGGATTACTCTGTATTCATATCTCAGTCATTTCAAAACCAATTTTCAGATCAAATGAACGTTGAATTCTTCTTGAAATTACATGTTCTTTCACATTTCATTAAAAAAAAAGGTTTCTCATCAATTCACCAAACCAAGGTTTGATTTCAACCAAAAATATGCGATCCGTTTATCAAGACAAAGTATGTTTTTTAATAATGTTTATTTTTTGTTGCACCTCAACAAACCCCTGTGAAATTCTGTAGTCAAAGTGTTGTGTTGGACACAACTTTTACAAAAGTGAAATTCTTGTAACCTGCATTTTATTTTCACATTTTGATTATCTGAATGTGTGTATATGTGTGCACATCTGTGTGTGTACATGCATGTTTTTGTGTTTGTGTGTGTTTGTGTGTGTTTTGTTGTGTTTTTTTTTTCACTTGAATGAGCTTGTAACATATGAAACAAAAAATAAAAGATATAGGACTAGATGAGTTTATGGCCTTTACTTCTGTGTATTCAAAAAGAAGTGCTTTGGCTGGCGAATGAAGACCATATCCCTTGTTCATTGTCGGATTTGCTAACCTACACGCCCTACAGATACTTATTGATGAGAATTCGACTCGTATTCAAGGAATGAAATCGTTGTGTTTCAATACTTTGAGTGTTTGCAGACGGTAATAATTTGTTATTCTGCTTTCACGCCTTGCATTCTGTATAGAAAAAAAAAACAGCTGACAATATATTATTGCAAGATCATTTTCGATTAGTGGATGTATGCTGCTACTGATTTTCATTCGCAACCATGACCAGCCTTTTGACAGCTGGAATAAAAAAAGAAGAAGAAATAACTCATTCAAAACAGTTTAGGTAATACACTTGCTTGCGTTGAGCGAGTGTGTGTGTGTGTGTGTGTGTGTGTGTGTGTGTGGCTTTCTCTGGGATCGACTTCTCATTAATCTGCTTTTCTGTACATTCCCAAAACATATCTGTAATCGGAAATACAGATGATTATACTGTTGTCTGATATGAATTTGATATGTAATCATGCAACTCTCATTCTATATAAAGAATTTACCTGATCAGGAAATGAATACTTTTATAAAATTTATTTAGTAGTAAAAAAAAAAGAGTAATGAATGGAATCAAAGTGAAATAATATTGTAGCTGGGATTGCAGCAGTTTGAAAATCAAAGATTTGTGAATAATGGCGAATTACAGCAATGAAATATGTCAACTGTAAATGTAGCTTTGTAAGTCATAGATAATGAAAACATTGATACAGGGTAATATACGAATATGTATATTATGTATATACGTGTGTAGTTATAATTATCCGGGATTAAAACAATATATCTCAATTACTTCCTTAATGCTTTCATCGTAATTCTGTGTGTATACAAAACATTCTTCATCGTATAGTGGACCATCTGCAAATATATATATATATATATATATATATATATATATATATATATTCTTTTTTTTAATGATTATCGTGTCACATGCGAGAATAAACATACTGCCTAATTAATATCAATACAGATTTTCTGGAACACTTCACTTCGATGACTCTTCGTTGTCCACTATATGAGCCAACTCTACTTTATACATACACAACACACTATTGCAAAAAGCATTGTGTTTGAACACGCGCGTTTACACACACAAATTAGATATAGTATCTAGTACAGACGCATGATCATCTTTAATTTTTTTTGTTTCTTTTAATATCACAATGACATATGCTTATTTCAAATGTCAAAATAATGGTATGCTACATTTAACATACAATAGTACCAAAAAAGAAAAAAAATCTTGTTTCATTAAAGGCTGGAAATGAAAATTTAGTGCTCTACAATGTTCTACAACATACTCGTAGAAAGTTGCAAAATAAATGAACATTCAACAAAGTAGCAAGTATAAAAAATCAATTGTCATAACAGTGGTAGCATGACGTATATGTGACCCTGCACCACAAAACCAACACAAAGTCGCCAGACATGGATTTTTTGATGAGGGCAGATTCTGAAAGAGCAGACTCTAATCTTTAAAATGATGTATAACTAAATTCGAATGGACTCCCCTAACCTATCTAAATACTAGAAAGAAAACACACACTCTGGAAGGGTGTGAACTGAGAAAAGAAGCTCTGAAGTACAGGGTCTATATTGGAGCATTTTATCTTTACCAAGTCGAGCTAGCTGTGCAATGAAAGGGACAAAACACGGGATGTAAGCCACCGGAGCAACAATAATGAAGGGATTATCAGATTAAGCTGAAATTGAACATGTTCTATTAACACATTCTGTTCATGATTAATGCAAAATTTCAAAGCAGTAGAGTTATTCTTTCAAAAGTTATTAAACTTGAAAGTGAAGAGTGTGTAAAGGATTTCAAGAAATGAAAAGGGAACTCTATGACATACCTGATCATTCTATTCTCCCCCCTCTTCCCCCCTCAAAAAAAAAAAAAATGTTTTATTGACGCTTATTAGAGTCATTGCATGTTTCGGTCGTATCTCCTTGCTGCGTTTGTCTTCCCTAAAGTCCTATGAGGTATGAAAGAATGGGGACATGTCAGGTGTTCGATGCAGTTAGTTAGATGCTTATTTGAATTCTGTTTTTATATGGAACAGCCAGAGTATTTTTTTTTTCTTTCTAAATTACTAATAGACTGACCGCACATGAGACTAAGCACTGGTGAATGTATGACTACCATGACTACATGTCAATTCTCTTAAGGTCATGCTTGCAGAGCCTTGTCAAAAGCACTCCTAATTTATGTGTGTGTGTATGTGTGTGTGTGTGTGTGTGTGTGTGTGTGTGTGTGTGTGTGTGTGTGTGTTTCTATTGAGCATTTGTGTCTTGAACGTCCTCCATACCAGCTGAACGTCAGGGTACAGTACACAATGCTTGGGATTGTTTGTTTCCTGTAAATAATGCGATGTGTAGCGGTTGGAGGGTACGTGTGTCTGTGTATGAGAAAGCCCACTCATAACCACATTATTATTATAATTATAATCGTTATGTGTGCGTGTGTGTGTGTGTGTATATATATATCTGTCTCTGTGTGTGTCTGTGGATGTGCATGTATGTGTTTCCAGTGTATGTGTTATGATTTTATGTCAGTGAACAGGTACTTCTTTTTTGTGGGATTATTTGTGACAGTGCACCTCAAAACGAACATAAAGTCGCACACACTGATTTTGCGTGAGGACTGAAAATAAGTGAAATGGGTCAACCTAGTCGAACTTGACTTTTTCATATTTTCTGAAAGAGCGGGTCTTCTTTTACATTATGCTAGAATTTGGTATCATAAAACGGGGAGGAAAGTGTGCTTTTTTAGCAGTTTATCTCGAACATTTTTGGTAGAATAGTGTGATTAGGTGTGTCTTAAGAATCCCTTTTTCATTTCTGAAAAACCTTGTCCACATTCTTCACTTTCAACTCTAATAACTTTGAAAAGGATAGTGCTACTGCTTTGAAAGTTGGCATCAATTATGGACAGACTGTGTTAATGAGGCATGCTTAATTTCAATTTAATCTGATAATCCCTTCATTGTTGTAACTCTGGTGGTTTACTTCCTGTCTTTTGTCCCATTCATCACACAGCCAGCACGGTTTGGGAAAGATTAAGCGCTTGAATAGACACTGTACTTCAGAGCCTCTTTTCTCAGTTCAAACTTTTTTTGAGTTTGTGCTTTCTTTCCAATATTTAGATAGGTTAGGAGAGTCCATTTGATTTGAGTAATACATCATTTTAAAGCTTAAAGTCTGTTCTTTCAGAATATGGTCTTAACTAAAAATTCATGTCTGGCGACTTTTTGTTTGTTTTGAGGTGCAGAGTCACATTTTATCTTTTGTATTAAAGAAAACAGACAAATTTATTACAGTTAGTGTGCACAGGTCCTGTCTTTTGACATTAGGGCTCTTGTCTCCTCCTTATACATTGTAATTTGTTATTGAAGATTTGAAGGTTAAACACTATATCATGTTTGCTTTGTTATTCAATCCATTTCCAAGTTTAAAACGTATATTAAATTTCATTCTTTTCTTCAAAACCGACACCAATATTGATATCAACATTGTAAGTGAGTATAGTGCATACAGAATGATTCAGAATGAAACAATGTCAACATAATAATAAATCACGATGAAAAACATGGACTTGGTAACAAACCACATTTTCAAATTCATATGCACACGAACACTTACACACACACACACACACACACACACACCTTATGTACACCAACATATATATATATATATATATATATATATATATATATATATATATATACAGCGTTGTATGCATGTACATACGTATACACGTAAATAATCATGATATAATGAAGCGTAACCTTTCCAATATACTATTTTTTTCCCAAAAATTTGCCTCGAGTAAACATTTGGAGAGGTCGGGCAAATTTTTGAGCATACATCATGCATATAGAAAGGTATTGTTAAACAGCGTCACGCAAAAAATTGTACGACTGGTACGTGCACACATACTGAGGGCGTATACCCGACACATTGCTTTTTTACTTGTATAGTAAGAGGTTCAAAGTGTGTTTGTAAAGCGACGCGAGAATGAAGAATGATGACTTTCAGTTAATATGACCGTTTTCGTTTTGGTCAAGGCACATTTGCATGTTCGATCTACACTGTGTTCACTGTGTCTCAGAAGAATATACAGATCCCGCCGAAAGACACTGTTTTGCAGGCCTCTTGGCAGAATGGAAAAGTGCGCCATTTTGTTAATGCACATAGCTCTCCTGGGATCTGCAGCAGCGCAGAATGGTAACGTTGATTTATTCGAATTCGCAGAGGATATTGTGCGTATTTTCATAACTCTATTGACGGAGTTATCCTTCAATATCATTTCACCAATTTTACAGCAAACGCCATCATAGCCAATCGCGAAAACACAGTTCCGAACAATAGGTGATTGTATTTTGATAACTTTTGAAAGGATAATGCTACTGCTTTGAAAGCTGGCATTGATTATTGACAGAATGTATTAATGAGGCATGCTTAATTTTAGTTTAGTGTGATAATCCCTTCATTGTTGTTACTCCGGTAGTTTACTTCCTGTTTTTGTCCCGTTCATCGCACAGCCAGGTTAACACAGCTTGGTTAAGATTAAGCGCTTGAATAGACACTGTAATTCAGAGACTCTTTTCTCAGTTCACACTTTTCCTGAGTTTGTGCTTTCTTTCCAATATTTAAATAGGTTAGGAGAGTCCACTTGATTTGAGATGTACATCATTTTAAAGCTTAAAGTCTGCTCTTTCAGAATATGGTCTTAACTAAAAATTCATATCTGGCGACTTTTTGTTTGTTTTGTGGTGCAGGGTCACATATTATACACATAGAATTATGCGGCAATATGCTGAGTCATGCCAAGTGTTTTGAGCAATCAGTGTTCATGCTCTCGCCTGTACCACACCAGTGGCGAGAATTATTCTACCAAAAATTGCAGTAAAAAAGGACAATCATCATTCATACTTGCTTCACAGTCATATTACTTTTGGTGAGATTCCTTACCTGTTTTAGGCCAGTGTTGATCAATAAACACCCTATCGTGACTTAGGCTAGGCAAATGGTCGCCATTTTATTTCTTCATCCACTCGATAATGTTTCACGCTTTCGCAAGGTCATGTCTAATTGTAATAGTTTGTAACATTTATTTCTTCCAAATCATACAGTCTTGCAAAGTTTAATAGTCAGTATCTTGTTAACATGACACACGTAGAAAATAGAGTACATTGCATGGTATTTCCTTTCTTGACCTATATCAATGCTTAGCCTGCATTGTGTCTTTGCTTTATGTTGTATATTCTGCTCATCTCACAATATAATTGTTGTCAACATTGTTCCTTTGTAAAAGAAAAAGAAAAGAAAAAGAAAATAAGTGTGAAGTGTATAGTAACGAAAGTAAAACTGAATCCGATTTAATGTTACAGGGTAAAGTATCTGAGAAACAACAGAATGATTGATCATGGTTGAACATTAGTTTGTGACCGCCACCTCAAACCAAAATGAATTTCCACTGTATTGCTTATATTAGAGGAGTTTCAGTTTTAAAATGAGATTGAGCTTGTTAAGACCGTCTTCCTTTTTGACGTTTATTTTTCTTTTATATTACCTTATCTTGATTATGGGATTTTTTTTTTTTTTTAGCATGGGGTAGTGCCAATCAAACGTTATTATTTGTTGTTATTACACAAAAAAGGCACTTCATACTACTTGTGACGTTTCACCACGTTTCCATGCAGATCCATATTTTATTATACATAAGATTTTACAAATTATTTTTTTTTTCTTTCAACTGGGTCAATTTATGTTTAATTATTACATCAGTGCACTTCCCAGCATTTCAATTCAATGTTTTCACGCAATCAATCTATTCATAATCATCCCACCTGTCCACGCGATCTAATAAGTTTTATTTACTCCTCCTGAGAACATTATTGGCTCTGAATATATCTATAAAATAGATTTTGGAATTCTTTAAGCTGTGATATATACAATTCTCCATCCCTGTATTCATATAAGCGCGTGTTGAAATTCTTTTTGTTAAATTCCACAGAAATATTAATCATTCTTTAGGTAGCTGGACTCTACAACCTAAAGTTTCATTTTCAATCATTGGATTCATTATTGTGTAATGTATTACACCATCTTATTTGAATAAACCTTGCTCAGTTGCTTGCAACCACCAGCTGTCCGAAGCACCTTAATTCCCTCTTGCAATCCCGATGCTCAGCGTGGGCTTTTCCTTTCTTTCTATTATTCTGTTGTGCTTTTTTCCTTTCAATGGTATACCCTTCTGCCAAGTTGTGCCATGTCGTTGTGTTTCTCCTGTCTTGTTTCGTCCTGTCTTTGTAGACAAACATTTTCATAATCATTATTTCAGTCGTTCACAATATACAAACATGCTTTTCAGTAGACCTCTCAATTCTTTTTTTTTTTTCCAAACATAACTTTGTATTTTGCAGGTATGCATGTACAGGTGCATGATGCATGATGTTATGTTTTACTGAAAAAAGAAGAAGAATGAAATCAATAAATTGAATAATGTGTAAATATGAATGATTTAGCAAAGGGAAGGAAATGACCATCATATCATGAGATTGTAACTTGTTTCCTTTTTGCCAATCTTTTTCATGCAATTTTGAGCACTTGTTTCCTTTTGCCACCCGAATATCTCAGAAATGGAACAACACTGTAACTTTTGGATTTTTCAGTTAAAGAGAGCATGCCTCAAATATGCAAAATCGATTTTAAAAAGTCAATATCCATAAGAATGTCACTTGCTTCCTTTCGCCAAAGTAGGCCAGTGCTGTGCACAAGTGTATTTACCGGTAAATGTAGAGCCTGACCATAAAAAAAAAGGACCACACACACACACAAAATAGAAATACCTCAATTTCGCTTTTGTTTTGGCCACCGAATTTTCACAGTAGCTATAGAAAAAAAAAATGTTTTCATACACTTAAAAAAAAAGTGAGTCGGTCAACCAAAACCAATATCATTCTGGTCCATTACAGAGAATGCTAATCTTTAACTTTTCAATGGCTTTTTTGCCTCTAATATGTTTACCAGTATCACATTAACTAGATAATTTTACTTCTTTACGTCCGTATACGTGACCATGCATCACACAACTAACAAAAAGTATCCTGTCCTTTTAAATGAGGACTCAAAAAAAGGTTAAATTGGATGAAGCCAGAATAATCAATCCTAAGTTGTTGTTGTTGTTTTTTTCTGAAAGAGCAATACTTTCTTTCCTACATCATCCCAAAGTTTGGGACTATAAAACGAATGGGATATTGTTTTTTTAGCAGTTTTTATTTATTTTCTAACACCTTTTTTTTTTTTTTAGAACAGTGTGATAAGGCATGCCTTGTAGGCCCCTTTCATTTCTTTTTTTTTCTATTTCTTTTATTTCTTTTTCATTTTCGGTCATGGATATTTCTTTTTTTTTTATAGAGAATAATCAATTTCAGCTTAATACCAGTCATGTTGTTGTTATGAAGCTTAAATTCTGTTTTTTTTTGTTTTTTTGTTCTTCATTTCACACTGCAAGGCTTGGTATATGTTTAAACGCTTGAATAGAACCTATACGTGCCTCTTTTCTCATTACTCTCTTTGCCACAGTGGGTGCTTTATTTCCAAATATTTAGATAGGTTGGGATAGTGTTAGGAACATGATTTTAAGGCTCAAAGTCTGTTTTTTTCAGAATCTGTATGCATGCACTCTACTGAAAAGATCTGATAAAAACTGAAAGAAAGTATTTTGACGATGAATGATGCAGCAGTGAGTGAGTTCTAACGATAATGACACAACCACTATTTTTGATATTGTTAACAAAACCTAACGTGTGTTGTTGCAGCAGACAAGTGCTTTGAACAGATATTTCAATAACACTGGTAGATGTTCGGATATTTTGGTTTCTTTTGCATCACATGTTTTTTTTTCTTTAAATGTGTTTATTATTTTTCATTTCTTTTCTTTAGAGGACAAATTCACCTTAATAGACATGTGGATTGAGTGAATGCAGCAATATTAATAGAACACATCAGTGAGAGTTTGAGGAAAATCCGACAATCGGTTCAAAAGTTATGAATTTTTAAAGTCTGCTCAGTCATGGCTGGATGAGAAGACTACCATAGCTTGTGATGTCACATGAGTACAACGGTATAAAGAAAGTGTAAAGAAAATTCACCTTATTTTCACTTTTCTCGCATGGCAAAAGAAAACTCGACTTCTGTCTTTCAAAAGGCAAGGGGAATAATAATAATTATTATCCTTAACATACATCAGTAACAAGTCCAAGAAATGTGCACTTTATTCAAAAAGTAAAATTTTTTGAAATTCTCTTTTTATTTTCATTATATTGTTGTACGCATGTGACATCACACACTGTAGTAGTCTTCTCATCCAGCAGTAATTGTGCAGATACTTAAAAAATTCATAACTTTCGAACGGATTGCCGGATTTTCCTCAAACTTTCACTGATGTGTTCTACTATATTATTGCATTCATTCAATCCACATGTACATGAAGGTGAACTTGTCCTTTAAGGGGTAGTTATTTTCTAATGAGCAAAAGGGATTCAGTACGTATTTTTTTAATATTATATTTGTGGTTTTAGTGTTGTTTTCGATGATCAATACGATTGCTTGTTGGTCATCCATATGTAATGGAAGACCAAGAATGGTTACATTTAGATTCATAATCATTTAAGTGTTAATTCCCGAATAGAAAACAAAAAGCACACATGTCAAATAAACTGATGAATTAACATAGTTGTTGTTTTTGTTGTTGCTCTACATAAACACATATGTTTGGGGACATACCCCAATACTAATCTAAAAAAAAAAAACATAAAAAAGGCATAGGTCTTATACTAGTTATTAAATAATTTTGGAAGGAGCTTGTGTCTCGCAGGAGAGCTCATTAGAACCACTAGAGCTCATGAAAATTTCTCCACAGGAGAGCTCATACTTTAAATTGATTGGTTTTCATGTCTCAGCTCAATAATGGCTATCAGGCAAGCATAAATTGGTCTGTTAATCATCTCTTATGTAGATGGACAAGTTCGTCTCCTAGGTGGCACGGAAGCCGGTGTAGGGCGCGTGGAGATTTACCACAACGGGGAATGGGGTACAGTATGTGACGACCGATGGGATATTAACGATGCAGACGTGGTATGTCGACAGCTCGGATACCTCGAAGCCTTGGACGCACCGGGGTCGGCCTACTTCGGGCAAGGAAACACGACGCAAGTTATTTGGCTGGATGAAGTTGCCTGCTTGGGCAGCGAACAGCGGCTGAGTGAATGCCAGTTTAATGGCTGGTTCGAACACGACTGCTCTCATTCGGAAGACGCCGGCGTCATTTGCGGCAATATAGGTAAGGACATTGGAATACATGTACTTATAAAGCTCAAATGTGACCCTGCACCATAAAAAAAAAGTCGCCAGACATGAATTTTTAGTTAAGACTATAATATTCTGAAAGAGCAGACTTTAAGCTTTAAAATGATGTATAACTCAAATCAAATGGACTCTCCTAACCTATCTAAATCATGGGCGTCACCAGGGGGGGGGGGGTGCGTTGGGTGCGGACGCACCCCCTTCAGACAAAAAAAAAAAAAAAAAATCACCTCTTCAGTCTGCGAGCAACCTAAACGCCGGACGCTAAATACTATTTTTTTTTTTTACTTTTTTTTTCCAACAGGGACAACAAAATCGTAGGCAAAAACAATTCTCATCCTGGGCTCTGTCAACACTGATTTTATACATATCTACGAATATTCTACAGTGTTTACTGCTTATCGACCGTACTGTACATCCGTACGGTACGGAGCACGTACACGTTTGCATGTACGTGTGCTATACTTACAAGTATGTAGGGTCTATATGTACAGCACGTTACTTCTGACCAATCCATATTGATAATGCGAGCCTTAGCCTCATTTAAAAAAAAAAAAAAAAAATGTAGGGGCATGTATATCATTTTTCCCACCCCCCCCCCATAATTCCCGAGACGAGAAGATTTTCTTGCTTTTTTGCCAGAAAAAAAAAAAAAGTTTACCTCCATAAAAAACATTGGAAGGGCAAGCATATTATCATTTTGCCCCCCCCCCCCCGCCATAGAGTTGAAAAGATTTTTTTTTTTTTTTTTTTGCTTTTTGACAGAAAAAAAGTTGCCTCCATAAAATGTTCGAGGGGCAAGCCACCATATCTTCCCCACCCCACATAATTGTAATTCCCGAGATGAAAAGATTTTCTTGCTTTTTTGTTAGCAATCTGTCCAATTATTTCACCAAAAGTGTGCACCAGATGGCAGGCTGCTGAATTTCAGTTCTAAAAAGCAAAGTCTCTCTCGTGTGGGAGGGGGATACTTCTTCCCACACTTTCCCCCGTTCGGTCTTTTTTTCCATGGACTTGATACACCTATAGATTGACAGATTTACAAATGTTTAATCGAAAGTATGCACCAAATCTGTCACTTTACTTGAGAAAAAATGCAAAAGTTCCGTCGTGGGAGAGGGAATATTATCTTCTTTCAATTGAATTATTAACCCTTTCCCAATGGCGTAGCCAGAAGGGGGGGGGGGGGGGGGGCGATGGAGCAGTCGCCCCCCCCCCCCAAGATTTCGAATATGGGAGAGGTATCTTACCACCCTCCCATTGCCTTGACCCTTCTATAGACTTAGTGTGTGTGTTCGTCCCTCGTTCTCGAGGATGACCAATGACATCGATTGGTTCGATGGGTTCGGAGGTGGCTGATGAGGCCAATCTGGGCAAGAAAGCCTCTCCCACAGGTAGGGCAGAAGTGGGTAGTAGGGGCTACACTGTTGGGGTTGGTTGCTCTAGCTTAGACTTAGACTTAGTACACTATGGGGAATGACAATTTCTGGATTTTCCACAAAAAGTTTGCTTCAGATCGCTTTGTTTCAATTCTAAAAACTCAAAAGCTCCGTCGAGCGGGAGGGGGTATCCCCCTCCCAAATCCTCCCCCCAGCACCTTACTATACTTTGTACTTATACAGAGATGATGCACACTCGGAATAAGAGCCATTAACATTCAACGGAAAAAAAAAAAACATATTTGTTTAAATTGTTATTTTTTGGAGGGGGCTGCAACAAATTCAAGTACAGTTGTATTTGACCAAAAGTTTGCACCAGATCGCTGAATTTCATCTTCGTTTGGGAGGATTTTTGATGTGAAATGACCCTCATGTACACCCTCGTGTGCATGCTTTTTTTCCTGTTTGATTGCTTAACAAACAGCGTTCATAATATTCAGTGTAAGAATTAAGTTTATTTAAATTACACCATTTTATAGGCAAATTGTTTAATAATGATTTACATCAAAATGTACTGCTACCTTAGTGGGACTGTTTCCAGTCGATTAAACACGCAAAAACATGCATCAAATCGCACTATTTACAACATCAAAATTCAAAAAGTTCTCACCACAACATGGGAGGGGGACAACCCGCTCCCATACCCTCCCCCTCGCTAGCTCCGCTTGCTCGGGCTCGGTCGCGTTCATGACATCAGTGTAAGAATTAATACAAGAAGTTTATCTAAATAATATCATTTTATAGGCAAAGTGTTCATTAACAATTTACATCAAAATGTACTGCTACTTGAAACAAGTGGGACTGTTTCAAGTCGATAAAACACGCAAAAACCTGCATCAAATTGCACCATTTACAACATCAAAATGCAAAATGTTCTAATGTTCACACCCTCCCCCCCCCCCCATCCTCCCCCTTGCTCACTCCGCTCGCTCTTGTTTCGTCGCTTTTATGATATTCAGTGTAAATATTAAAACAGGAAAATTATTTTGATGGTACTATTTTATAGGCAAATATTGTTCAACCATAATCTACATCAAAATATACTACTACTTTAAACAAGTGGGACTGTTTCCAGTCGATAAAACAAGCAAAAACATGCATCAAATTGCACCATTTACGACATCAATATGCAAAAACTTCTCACCGTGGGAGGGGGACACCCCATCCTACACCCTCCCCCCTTACTCACTCCGCTCGCTCTTGTTTGGTCGCGGCCAGGATATTCAGTGTAAATATTAAAAACAGGAAGTTTATTTAGATGATACTATTCTATAGGCAAACTGTTCATTAACAATTTATATCAAAATGTACTGCTATACCTAAACAAGTAGGACTGTTTCAATTCGATAAAACACGCAAAAACCTGCATCAAATTGCACCATTTACAACATCAAAATGCAAAAAGTTTTCACCGTGGGAGGGGGAAACCCCCTCCCACACTCTCCCCCACCCCCACCCCCGCTTACTTCGGTCGCTCTTGTTTCGTCGCTTTTATGATATTCAGTGTAAATATTAAAACAGAAAACTTATTTTGATGGTAATATTTTATAGGCAAATTGTTCAACCATAATCTACATCAAAATATACTGCTACTTTAAACAAGTGAGACTGTTTCCAGTCGATAAAACAAGCAAAAACATGCATCAAATTGCACCATTTACAACACCAATATGCAAAAACTCCTCACCGTGGGAGTGGGACACACCCTCCCACACCCTACCCCTTGCTCACTCCGCTCGCTCTTGTTTGTTCGCGGCCATGATATTCAGTGTAAATATTAAAACAGGAAGTTTATTTGGATGATACTATTCTATTAGCAAATTGTTCATTAACAATTTATATCAAAATGTACTACTATACCTAAACAAGTAGGACTGTTTCAATTCGATAAAATACGCAAAAACCTGCATCAAATTGCACCATTTACAACATCAATATGCAAAAAATTCTCACCGTGGGAGGGGGACACCCCCTTCCACACCCTCCCCCTTGCTCACTCCCATCGCTCCCTCAGCTCGCTCTTGTTTGGTCGCGTTCATGATATTCAGTGTGAATATTAAAACAGGAAGTTTATTTGGATGACACTATTCTCTAGGCAAATTGTTCAGTAATAATCTACATCAAAATATACTGCTACCTTAAACAAGTGGGACTGTTTCAATTCGATAAAACAAGCAAAAACATGCATCAAATTGCACCATTTACAACATCAAAATGCAAAAAGTTCTCACCGTGGGAGGGGGGACAACCCCCTCCCACCCCCCCCCCCCCCCTTGCTCGCTCCGTTCGCTATGGCTCGGTCGCTTCTCTCCCTCGCATACTAACAGCCTCCTCCCTCCCCCCAAAAAAGATGAAATCCTAGCTACGCCGGTGCCCTTTCCCCGCTTGGTTTCCCTAAAAAATAAAAAAAATAAAAAAAAAAACAAAAAAAAAACAAAAAAAAAACTAAAAGTCTGGGGATTGAGAGCTGATTTCCAAAAGAATGTCCGTTCAAAAAATCTCGTTAAATTTAGTGTCAAAACGCACCCCCTTCAAAAAAAAAGCTGGTGACGCCCCTGTAAATATTGGAAAGAAAGCACAAAGTCAGAAAAAGTGTGAACTGAGAAAAGAGGCTCTGAAGTACAGTGTCTATTCAAGCGTTTAATCTTTACCAAACCGTGCTGGCTGTGCGATGAATGGGACAAAAAACAGGAAGTAAACCACCAGAGTAACAACAATGAAGGGATTATCAGATTAAACTGAAATTAAGCATGCCTCATTAACGCATTCTGTCCATAATTAATGCCAACTTTCAAAGCAGTAGCATTATGTTTTCAAGAGTTATAAGAGTTGAACGTGAAGAGTGTGGACAAGGTTTTTCAGAAATGAAAAAGGGATTCTAAAGACACACCTAATCACACTATTCTACCAAAAACGTTCGAGGTAAACTGCTAAAAAAACACACTTTCCTGCCCGTTTTATAATACCAAATTTTAGCATAATGCAAAATATGAAAAAGTCAAGTTCGGCTAGGTTGACCCATTTCACTTATTTTTAGTCCTCACGCAAAATCAGCGTGTGCGACTTTATGTTCATTTTGAGGTGCACGGTCACAAATATGCTCCACAAGAAAATAATGAAAACGCTAAAATGTAGATTTCCAGGATTTAGCAAAATGGGGATGAAAAAGGACATCTATTGTAAGTTTGGGGAAACTGGAAAGGTGTGTGCAGGGGATAAAATATTTATAAATTTTGGTCAACAACAAATGTGACCGTGCACCTCAAAACGAACATAAAGTCGCACACACTGATTTTGCGTGAGGACTGAAAATAAGTGAAATGGGTCAACCTAGCCGAACTTGACTTTTTCATATTTTCTGAAAGAGCGGGTATTCTTTTACATTATGCTAAAATTTGGTATCATAAAACGGGCAGGAAAGTGTGTTTTTTTAGCAGTTTATCTCGAACATTTTTGGTAGAATAGTGTGTTTAGGCGTGTCTTTAGAATCCCTTTTTCATTTCTGAAAAACATTGTTCACACTCTTCACTTTCAACTCTAATAACTTTTGAAAGAATAGTGCTACTGCTTTGAAAGTTGGACAGAATGTGTTAATGAGGCATCTTAATTTCAGTTTAATCTAATAATCCCTTCATTGTTGTTACTCTGGTGGTTTACTTCCTGCTTTTTGTCCCATTCATCGCACAGCCAGCACGGTTTGGTAGAGATTAAGCGCTTGAATAGACATTTTACTTCAGAGCCTCTTTTCTCAGTTCACACTTTTCCTGAGTTTGTACTTTCTTTCCAATATTTAGATAGGTTAGGAGGATCCATTTGATTTGAGTTATACATCATTTTAACGCTTAAAGTCTACTCTTTCAGAATATGGTCTTAAATAAAAATTCATGTCTGGCGACTTTTTGTTTGTTTTGAGGAGCAGGGTCACAAATAAAAAGGTAATGCTTATTTGTTTTTGTAAACTAATAAAAATGCATCATTCTTTGGAACATTTTGAATACTGTGGGTGCATCTGTAATAATCGAACATGATGTATAGTTATTAAACTGCATATTCTTATTTTATCAGAAAAAAAATCTTAAAATATTTCTTCTGACACGTATTAAGCCAATGTGCCTACGAGCAACCAATTCACCTTTATCTTATCCACTGTTGAAACATAAACCGTAAACGTACGAAAATATTTATTACAAAAAAAAAAAACCACAACAACAACAATATAAGCCGATATTTACTAATACCTTGCACACAAGAATCTAAAATATGTGTTCAAGTGCCTATTGGGCTTATTTCAAATTATATCGCTGCATAATCATATGGAAGATTTAAAAAAAGATACCATAGGTAACTAGACGGATTCATTGCAAAATAAAATTATGCAATCTGCTAGCAGTTATCACCTATAAGTTCAGCATTTAGGAGCCTTATTGAAAGTTAATGAATCAAAACATATCTCAACAAAAAAAAAAAAGGCGCTCAAAGACAACAAAAAAAAAATTGAAACCTTATAATGTATCAAAAAGGCACGGTATAGAAATCAATAATGACAGAAACACCACCATACCAGGAAGATTAAGTATTTGCCAGTCAATGGAATAAACTTTGATGTTTTCATTCCCCGACCTTTCCCCAGAATCCGAGGGAGATATACGGTTGTCCGGAGGCTCAAATCCTAGGGAGGGCCGGATCGAGGTCTACTCCGGCGATCAGTGGGGGACCGTGTGCTCAGATTCGTACTGGAGCGACAAGGACGCGCAGGTTGTTTGCCGTCAACTTGGGTTCGAGAGTGGAACCACAAGCTACGCGGACTACGGCTCGACGCAGGGGCTACCGGTACAGTTAACATCCGTCATCTGCTACGGGAGTGAGGATAAACTCATTGATTGCTACCATAATGCGCAATTGATCTACTGTCCATTAAACACCCCTGCTGGAGTCAAGTGCCACGGCGGGCTCTATGGTAATGGAACACAATACGTCAGTACATGTATTATTATAGTATCGTAAAGTAGACATGATAATCTTAAAAAGTACAGTATTTTTTGTCTGTTTTTTATTTCATTTCCATCTGAGAAGATGGCTGGATAGCCCATATTCAGCTACACTAAGCTGGCTTTCCATGGGGTCCATTTGGATGTGAGGTGGAAACATGTGGGACCAATTCACCGGGTTAAACACCATGCTCTTTGCAAAGAATGACTGATCGAAGCGGGATCTTTTACTTGCATGAGCTGTGACTCTCTCGTACACGGGATTGACCTCCATTTTATGTCCTATCCGTTGGAGTAGAGTGTTTTGCCTCTTGCTAGAGGGGACGGTATGATTACACACAACATTGCTTTTTCCAGACTCGGGTTCGAACCCAGGTCCTTAAAATCGTGAGGCAGACGCGCTACCAACTAAGCCAACTCACCGTCCTTACAGTAGTAGTAGTCACTGTGGAATACACAGGCGGGCTGAATAGTGTGATCTGTCGCTGGTTTTTACTTGGAACAATTTCAGAGCAAGATATTATTCAGAGCGGTAAATATTCATGTCTGAGTGTCTTCAATTTGTCTCCCTTTGAAAATAAAATCTGTTTTGATCGCAACTGCTGATCTGCAATTCAACAAACATGTCGGAAAAGGGGAACTAGTGGGACTCGAACCTGTCATCTATTGCTTTCCGGGAAGCGACACTACCACCAGGCTGTCCATGGTATTATTCAGAGGGGCGAAGGTTTTTGTCTATAACATGAACCTTCACCCCTCTGAATAATATCTTGCTTTCATTCAATATGCATGGCAATGTCGGAATTTCGGAGCTGGTGTATTTGTTTCATGTTCATCGTGTCACTGCCGGCAACCAGGGAAAGTCTTGTGGTAGTGTTAATGTCCAAAAAGCAACAGATGACATGTTTGAGTCCCACATGTTTGTTAATTTACAGATCAACAGTTGCGATCTGAACAATTTTATTTACAGAGGGAGACAAATTGAAGACCCTTACACATATCATTGTAAAGATGGTAACGATAATGGATAGATAATGACTGAGAGGAAGGGAGAGTATAACGTTGTGAATTCAGTTCTTTTAGTCGGGTGCTGCTAAGTATTATCCTTCTATTACCAAGCATTAGAAGTGAGAAGAGATGGCGTTTGGATACTTGACTACTTCGTCAACTGGATACAAGAACTCAGATGTGAAATGATTGATATCAATCCTCAACAAAATTGTGCCGCTTAAACAGGTGACGAAGGAAACATCCGCTTGGCCGGTGGATCGTATTCCTATGAAGGCCGAGTGGAGATCTACTACAACAACGAATGGGGAACCGTATGCAATGACTACTGGGATGCTTCCGACGCCGAAGTGGTCTGCCGCCAGCTCGGCTTCTCCTACGTCGTCGATGACGACTATTACGTCGCAAGCGGTGGCGGCCCCATCCACCTCGACGACGTCGATTGCTACGGTCACGAGAGCAGCCTGGCCGATTGTCCCCATCAGACTTGGGGCGAGAACGACTGTACACACAGTGAAGACATTGGAGTGAAGTGCAGCGCCACAGCCCCAAGTCAGTCAATGATGCTGTTACTATAATATATCATTATACTATATCATTAAAGTATGTGTGTAAGACTACACTTCAAGAAAATCATGGTCCAAATATCAATGTCAATTGAGGGAAAGCAACAACATTAGTATAACGTATCAGATAAAGTTTGACGGAAATTGGACAATTAATTCAAAAGTTAAGAATTGTTGAAGTTTAGGTGCTGTCATCGGTGGTTAAGAAGACTTCTACACTTAATGACGTCTGATCTTGACAACAGTAATAAAGAAAATATTTCATATTCCTTAAGAAGTGTACACATTTCTTCAACTTGCCATTGAAATATGGTAAAGACAGTGCCATTCCCCCCTGCTTTCTGAAACGGGTAAGTCAAGTGCAGTTTTATAATATCAGAAAGTGAAAATATCGTAAGGTTTCTCATGTTTTATTTTTTTTATTACTTTGACTGACACTACTCTTTTTTTTTGGGGGGGGGGTTGGAGGGGATGACGTTGCTCTACCTTGATGTTTAAAATAAAGACCACGAAAGATGTCCAATTTACTCATTGGAGGTTCAGTGTTCATGGACAATTAATGTTTCATGTTTTTTCTGTTACGTTTCTTTAAAACCAATAAGAATTGAAAAAAAAAAATTGTGTTCAATATTTTACAGGTTCCAGTGGTCTTGAAACTTGGCTGATAGCTATCATCGCTGTTATTGCCTTGGTCATCATTTTTACACTCGTTGCCATTATCATCGTTGTGTGTGTGTCGGCAAAGAAAAAGACATCTGGGGCGCAGAATACAGTGACCGCCTTCACCGTGAGCGGTGGAAATTATCCCTCCGCCGCCGGAACTGCTGTACAAGGTTCAGCTGCCTATCCGACGCAGCCTGCACCAGTGACCTTCTACCCACCGCCTCCAAACTACACTGCCGTTGTGGGACCTGTGCCGTCTACCCGTCCGAACGGCAGCGAAGATGTACCGATGATGCCTTACAACTTCACCAATCCAACCGAGACAGCACCTGTTGGGTCCGTAGTGACAGGGCTGCCTGCCCAGCCGCCAAATACGGTCATCGACGACCCCGAGAGAGAAAAACCCACTATCTAAAGTGTACTCCCAACAAGACTTAACTTACTATCGCCCAACCAAGTTTGTGTCTCCTCTTTTTATTCCTATCTTTCCCCCACACTAGGGATGATGTGGTTTCCATTATTCAGACTAAAAATGAAGCAGTATAATACCTTGCTTGTCTTAATTCTATTCATGAAGGAAACGCGTAGAAAATAAAGCAAGCACTTTTTGACGATGCTTCTGTATTATCATTAAGACACCTTTTGATTGTTTGTATGCCTTGATGTACATTGTTGCGACAGCTCTAATTACGCAGAAGTAACGACCTTTACGGAGGGGAGATTTGTAGACATTTACTTAATAAATTGGGGCGTCCTCACTTTGTTTACTTGAGTATGCCTTAAGTGGTTGATGGCTGTAGTTACTTGTAGTCCTTCCGTATTATTTACCTACTGGACACATCGCATTCAAAGAATAATATTTTAACGTTTTAACGCTTTCACCAAGGTTTGTTAACTTAGGAAAGTAATTCAGGTATTTTTTTTTTTATTCCATGACAGTCCTTACACACCGTTCTCTCTTAATGGCGTAGATGCAGGCTCGTTGTTTTTGAGGTTAAAGCTAAATGAGATAAATCATTATTAAACCTACCTTGCTTTTCAATTTAAACAAAATAAACGGATGCAATTAGTACTATGTTTCCATAATTATGCATATCAAGACTGCACAACTACAAGCCCAGTGCAATCATGGCAGTTATGAATTGTAAACAGTTATGGATGAATTACAGATGGTAACTGCAATCGTTACTAGTAATATTATTTGAATGACAATAATTATCTGACATTGCTTCATCATCTCAGTACCAGAGAAACTTTCTGTCCATAGGTATGTGTTACAAAATTTGTGCACATCTAACTCATTGGCGTAGAAAAGGTTAAAGGTGTACGAACATTCTTCGCAAGAGTGAGCGATTTCCTTAGGATTAGAATTAAGATTTCATTATAAACCATTGTTCGCCATATGATATGTAGCTGTCATTATCCATTATATCACAAGTGTTGAGACCAAGATGTTGACAATAATATAATGTCAAAGTGATCACTGTCATAGAAACAGATTCATGGTATGTGTAGTTATTTTTTTCTCAGATATTAAATAGCAAATAAGTCATTCATAATTTTCCGACTTCGAGTTACTGACGAAAGACATGCTGTATTTCCTGTTAATTGAATTCAGATTTCTTACGGGGTATTGATAATCACTTTATGTGTGTCCGTTATCTACTGATAAGTGGCGTTCTTCTATCAAAATATTCTGTACAATGTATGAGGCATTTTACTTTTTCCACGCTACCACACCAAAAGAAAAGGAAATTACAATCTTGTTACGTGTTAACTTGCCTAATTTGATACCCCCCCCCCCAAAAAAAAGCCTTAATTGCTGAGATCATCGCCAAATGATATTCATCATTCATAAAGAAAAGGAGCTAAATATCTATTGTTTTTTTTTCTTTTTTTCTGATTTTGTTTGTAGTATTGCATAGATATACTGAAAAATAGTTATGTATTACAATGGCCCCAACACAAGACATTTAACGCACCTTTTACTGAACACGCAGAGCACTCACATCTTCTTCTTCTTTTTTTTTTCAATTTCAAATGAATTTATTACGAATTTTCTGCATGGAATATATATAAAAAAAATATTAAAAAGGCAATAGAACATATAGTGTGTATATCAGAATAATGATAAAACTGAGATATATACGTGTACACATTAAAGAAAAGAATAAGAAAACACGTAAATTGGGAACCACTCGGGATAAAGTGAATCAAAATACCTATAATCACACTGAATTATGGTACATGTATTGGGAGTGTGAGTGGAGAAGACTGTCGTCAAATAAGTATACAGCTTAAAGATACGACAGCCTTGAAAAAAAAGGACAAAACATAAAAATGGACAAAATATGTATACTTATCGAAAAAAAAAACAAGAAAAAAACAGTAACATTCTGGCATCACATTGCAACAACGAAAATTGTATAGACACGAGTTCAGAGAATGAGGTGAGTGAGGTGAGTGCTGGTGCAAGTGGAAGAGCCCAGCAGGCGCGCGATACTAGGTGCCTTATTAAAATAGGAAAACTTCAATATCATACTTATTGAATAGTTTGATGTAAGGAGATGGGGGGGGGGGGTATCAGAACATTATCAATTAATCTATTTATTTTGTTATTACTAATGTTAGATATCAGCTAATTCCCATAACTTGATATAATGAACACTTTACTTTTTCAAAAGGAAAAAAAGGGATGTGCATGCTTTAAGAGAATTCCATGAATCCGGTCCATGGTCTATGAGCTACAAGTATCTTCGGGTTACCTAGATGAATATAATTACCATGTAGAGTAGGAATGCAGTGTACTTTGCTATTTGACATAAAAGTATCATGGAAGAAAGGTAGTAATTGTTGATGTGTTTGAACATAAAAATGGCGTAATTGATAAATATGAAAATCATTTAATTTCGATATTTTCAGTCGTTTAAATAGAGGATCGGTATGTGCTAAATAAGATGAACGTTAACAAATTGTGGCGGCTTCATTTTCTGCAAATGAAATAACAAATCAATTTCGGATTTATTACAGTTGCCTCATACGATAATGGGTATGTGGCAGAACAAATGAATTGTACAAGATTAGAAGAACGTTCTTTGTCAAAATTGGTTTTAAACAATAAAGTATACCAATCGCTTTCGAAGTACATATTTTGTGAATATGTTCATTCCAAGTCGAAGTTGATTCCAGAATAACACCTGAGAACGTGGTGGATTTCTTTTCATTAATAAGTACACTGTCAAAAAAAAATTATCTATTTTCTGATTGGTACGAGATTGATGGTTCTTAAAGTGCATAAAACAGGGGTTTTTTTAACGTTCAATGCCAACTTATTGCACTTGAACCACAGAAATACCTTGAACGTTCGGTATTAAGAGTATCAATAAGAGTATTCATACATTTGTTCGAAATAAATATGTTGGTGTCGTCTGCAAATGATATGAAATGAAGAAGACTTGACGAGTTAATAATTTTCAATTCAATTCAATTCAATTTCAATTTATTCATTTCATAAAATCACATATAAAATATTTACGTAAATGTGTGAGTCAAAGGAGGAAATCACGCAAAAGCCCAGGGCTTGGAAATGGAGATTCCTTTTACAATATAGTTTAAAATCACAGTTTTGAATGAAACATATATATATATATATATATATATATATATATATATATATATATCAAAATAGAACTTAGATTAGAGACCGTTACAAAATCAACAATATATTATGATGGAAACAGGAAACAGGAAACAAAACAACGACTGAACTAATACAATATATTACAATACAATACAATACAATACAAAACAAAACAAACATGCAGGGTATTTGTCAAAGGTTTGTATGGGAATTGCACAATTTTCATCATTCATTCATATATAATAAACAATCAGTACAGATTAAGAAAAAGCTGCTTATATTGAGCCATTAAAAGATTCAATGTGTTAGCAGTTTTCAGTTTCATGCTTAACATATTCCACAATTTAGCCCCTTTGTACTTTATTGAGTTGGATTGACTAATTTTCAGACGATTAAATGGTGAAACATAACATTGTTTATTTCTAGTATTGAAAAAATGTTTCTTGGCATGAGTAGAAAAATAATCATTAAATATATCTGGCAAGACTGAGCGAACATATTTATACATAAAAATACCAAGTTTGAATGAATCTCTGTCTCGAAAATTTAACGTTTGCAAGTCCTTAAATAATGGAGGGGTGTGGGCAAGATTGAGGAAATTTGTACAAAGGCGAATGGCTTTCTTTTGGAGGACCGTTAGCCGATCTAATTGTCTCTGGCTGGTCCCTGACCAGACGAGATTACAATAGTCTAAGTACGCCAAGATAGAGGCATTGTAAAGCATTAACAGTGTATTTTTCGGGATTAACGAGCGAAGCTTGAACATCATACCAAGTGCAACACTTATCTTTCCGTGGACATAATTCATATGGTTATTCCAGGACAACTTTTCGTCAATATACACCCCTAAAAAATTTATTGTGGCAACCTTTTCAATTTCATTATTACCAATTTTTATAGAAAAGTTTGGATAAAATTGTATCCGTCTTCTGGAAGATTGAAAAATCATATATTTCGTTTTACTAATATTCATTTGTAGTTTATTTGCCTTGAACCAGTTGCATAAGGATTGCACTTCTTCATTAACAATTTGGTTAAGCATTTTCTGATCAGAATGTGAATACATAATATTAATATCATCAGCATAAATTACAAAACGAAAAACTTTCGATGAATTGATAACATCGTTGACATAAATCAAAAAGAGAAGAGGGCCAAGGATACTACCTTGGGGCACGCCATGAGATACGGGCATGAGGTCCGACTTAGCACCGTTGAAGCTGGTGTATTGTTGTCGTCCACTCAAGTAATCAACAAACCAAGAATGAGGCACACCACGAATACCATAGTGTTCTAGCTTGTGCAAGAGTATGTTATGGTCCAGTGAGTCAAACGCTTTGCTCAGGTCAATGTACATAGCCAAAGGAATTTCTTTTTTTTTTTTCGAGGGATAAAATGACTTGTTCCAAGGTGTGTCACAATGCTGATTCTGTCGAAGAGGAGGGCCGAAAACCAAATTGTTCTTTTATAAGAAGGTCATTTTCGGACAAATACTTATACAATCGTTTATATACAATGCGTTCAATTATTTTGGAGAAGTTGGAAGAAGAAAAATTGGTCTATAATTTTCTATCAAAAATGTATTATTCTTCTTATAAACAGAAATTACCTTGGCAAGTTTGAGGGAGTCTGGGACCTTACCTGAGCATAGCGATTGATTAAATATAAAAGCCAGGGGACGAGCAATATAATGAATAATTTGTTTTACAAATTTAGGACTAAGACAATCATGACCACATGAAATCTTACAATTCATGTCTTTCACAATTTCAACTATTTCCGACTCATTGGTAGGACAGAAGAAAGTGGAAACTGATGTTTTCGAGCTCAAATAATCTGTAAAATGCTTCGGAGAGCTTTGAATGTTTTCTGAGATTGAGACTCCTACATTTGCAAAATACTGGTTGAAAACATTTGCTATTTCTTTATGATTTTAAATTTTTTGACCACAACGTTCAATAAAAGGTGGCAATACAGATTTGCTACTTCTCCCCAAAATCTCATTTACAATTTTCCATGTTTTACAAAGGTTAAATCTATTTCTTTCAATCAAGTTAGCATAATAAAGTCGTTTTGATTCGCGTAGAATCATATTCAATTTGTTTCTATATCGTTTATACACACCTTCATTCTTACGTGAGGGAACATGAATATGTTTGTAATATAACCTTTGCCTTCTATTGATTGACTTTAATATTCATTTTGTTACCCACGGGTTTCTTATAGCATATTTTTTGGTCTCCTTGAGTGGTGCACGCTGAATAACATGTTTATCACAAATCTTGGTGAAAGTCTCAAGAAAAATATCATACGAGGAGTTACCATCACTCCCATTTTCAATAAAAGACCAATTGACTGAGCATAATTCCCGAGAGAGCTCTTTCATATCAAAATTCTCATAAAGTGGCTTTTGATCGTGACTATCAAGCCTGTACTGTTGTTGGTGCTGTTTGCCAAATTTTGTAAATTGAAAAATTGGTAAGTGGTCAGAAACATCAGAAAAAAAGGATCCCTGGAGTCGTTGGTTTGTCAACAACGTTGGTAAATATGTTGTCAATACAAGTGTATGATCTCGCTGTTAACCGGGTAGGTTTAGTGATAAGTGGGTACAAACCGTGCGAAAACATTACGCTAATGAATTCGCTTGTACATGAACTAACAGAGTATTTAAGTATGTCGAAGTTGAAATCACCAACAATGTAACACAATTTGTTTTCCATGGCAATAGCTTTCAAAGACTTTTCTAGCATACCATGAAATCACTAGGGTTCGAATTTGGAGCTCTGTACACCACACCAATTATAACATTCTTTGCGTGCTTCATCTCAATTTCAATAAATAAAGTATCTGTACATTCGTTGCAAAACACCAAATCATCTCTTTCCTTAAACATGTATTTAGATTCCACATAGAGACAAACCCCTCCTCCTCTTCTTCCTTCACGTGATCTATGTAAAAAAGAATAACCTGGCATATTGTAAAGGGAGGACACATTCGAGTTAAACCAAGTCTCAGTGAAAGCATAAATTGCAAATTTACGGTAAAGGCTACTAAGATAGTCGGCTAAACATTCGTGCTTTGCAGACAAACTCTGAGCATTCAAATGAAATAGGGAGAACACAGCCTCGTTTTGACATTTTAGAAATTTGTGATTGAAAGTGTCATTGAAATAATAATTGCATGGACTTTCTAGATTATTGATGGAGACATTATCATCACTATTCATGCCAAACACTTCAAAAACGTGGGAGTTAAGGCCTGATTCAAATGAGATATCACTGCTAGAGTAGTGAAAAAAAAAAAGAGAATAATTGTCTGTGAAAATCATCATCTTCAAGTATGTGGTTAAATGGCAATTCGTTAGAGATACACGGAGGACAAATATAACATTTTGGGTTTAAGTGCAGCGAACAGCTTGACATGTAGCATGTCTCATGACATTGCTTTCCGCACAATTCACATACACATATCTTGTGATTCGATCTTAAGGTGTTTCAACAAAAAGTACACTTCATACGGACATAACACTTGTACAGTTACATAACACATAACAAATTGCGGGGAAGGATAAATACGGATATTACAAAGTCAAAAGTTCACAAGTTCAGTTAACGAAAAGGCGTACGGAGCCGTTTGTGTTAACATTCTGCAAAAAAAAAAAAAAAACAAAAAACAAAACAAAACAAAAAACAGCCGGCGATTTAGCGTCCATAGCAATTGCCTACGTGTATATATAAACAGGGATAATATCATGTATATATATGGGTGAGAAGTTTGAACGATGAACAATCGCCAATTTTCGTACCTTATGACACTCTTTCCCTTAGAACACACCAGGATGATTTAAGAAACCAGTTCCTTTCATGTCATCTCAAAGCCTGGTAAATTTCCTTTCAGGAAATGTATGATTTGGTTTACTTTTCACCGATATTTTGCATTTGACAAGGACTTAAAGCGTAAAAATACTTGAAAAAATGCTGTTTTCACAACAATTTTTATTTTTCAAACCAATGATGTGAATTTTTAAGGGTACGTGACATCTATTATCTAACCGTGTTCTGGATCTGACATATCATTGGTATGTATCACAAAATCATAAGATCTCTGTGAGCACGTGTTTATAAAATTGTAGAGAACAAAAATTTAAATAGCAAAGTCCTAAACAGACGAACGTCCGTGATGCTTCTATCTCTATCGCTGCTGCAAATTCTACTTTGTTGTCCCAACTGCAATGTATACGAAAAGTTGGTGTTCCACCTATTGTACATATCTTGCAAAGATTGTACGTCTGCTGGCTGTACGTGGGATGTAACATTCTTTTATGCTAAATCATACTCGGTTTTCGTCACGGACATGCGTCCGCTATTTACTAATAAAGATCGTAGCCCATTCATCGTTATTGATGATATTGTTCTGAGTCGTAATCAACTAATATGCAAAACAATGCACTGCCAGTGCAATAAAAAAAGGAAAACGTTCTGCTAACGGATATTCTTTGGTAGAATGAGTCCATGTATTACATAGTAGGAAATAGAGGAACAGTGTCACTTTTTAGTGACAGGTGCTCCCCGTGTATATCTTTTGAGTAAGGTAGCTGCCATCTCAAACAGAACACATCCACTTTTGGTCTCCATCACGGACGTTCGCTGTAATTGTCATATATTCTATGCCTTTTTACATTCTTATGTTTCTCTTCACAAGGATTTTTCTCTCATTCTCTAAGTAGCCTGGACATGCTGCGACCAAAAAGAAAACAAAAAAGCCTAAACAAATCCGAAAAGTGCTACGCAGTCACATTCAGAATATACAGTACTTATTGAAACGAAAAGGATGAAATGACGGAAGAAGTCTGTAATGGGCATGTGCCAAGGGAAAGTTTCAAAAGAACGTGGAAGCAGTTGAATGAAAATGAGAAGAAACGGAATAGGGGTCGAGCTCCAACACAGAGAGATAAGAATTGCCAGTGCACTCCCGTTATACCGAATTCCTCTGGAGTTGTTTTTGTTTATTTTTTATTCATCGAAATGTCGTCATAAGCGGACAAAAATCATGCAGTATACAACTATCGTCTGATGAAAACACGCAAATCCTCCGTTAATCATGGCATTGTGTTTTTTATACTCATCAATGGAAAGCAATGTTAATTTGCAATTCTGTCTCATATTTTTTTTTTTTTGTACATTTAAGAGACAGGGAGATCGTCAAGTTGTTTTGTGCTTTTGTGCTTACTTTGAAAACACATGTCAAAAAAGTGATGATTTAGTAAAAGGTTTAAGATCGCACTTTGACACGTTCGCTCTTCCAAAGATTCGCTACTCTGATTGTCTGTTATTCCTTGGATTCTTTATTCGAAAGGTTTATTACTCCGAAAATGAAACAAAAAAAAAAGAGAGGTTCGTAATCAATTCGGGAGGCTCCTTATTAAAGATGTTCTTATCCGAAAGTTTGTTAATCCGAAAATTAAACATTAAGGTGCACTATCCTTAAGGTCCGTTCTTCTAAAAGTGGAATGGGCCTCATATTCGTTGAGGTGAAAACGATTATTGTGAGGTGTTTTTTTTTTTTTTTTTTTAATCTGGAGGCTTTGATTGTTGATTTGTTTCTTCACATTTCGACAACTGAGCACAATTCTCTTACTTTTCTTTGTCAATTATTTGTCATATTCAGCTGTGACCGTGTTCGCAAATTTTGCATTGTAGACTATAGGACCTGAATCTTTACTTCGTGATTACGAGGTTTTGATAAATATATTCGTTCTCAAGGACGTGCACTTTATCGCGATAGCATGGGAGCAATATATATATATATATTTTTTTTAAACAGTCAACTCTCAAAGGGATCTTCTTGCATGTTTTTTGTTTTCATACGGACTTTGGTCAATAAACGATCTTCAGTTAAGATATCTAGAGTTATAATAAAACATGTTGCTAAAAACATCATCCAATAATTATTTATTTGGGCAATGGTAATGAAAGCAATGTGTGTGGAAAATATTTTTTTTATTTTTTATTTTCAGAGGTTACGGATGGCCTGCTTACAACTGACAAGACATAACATTTCATTTGATTCTTTTAACCTGGTGTAAATGTTAATGGTAGTGTTATAATTACCGATTTTACTGATTTGCTTGATGGAACATACTAGCAACAAGGCGTAATGTTTCATCAGATGGACTACGTCACTGATATTACACTTACGTTTGTACGTTCATCTACAAGAGATGAAAAAGTGTTTTCTTTGATCCTCTTAGCATGAAAAGATAAACAAGCGTTAATAATTTAGAATTGGAAATAATTATTCAGGATTTTGCAGAGGAGTTTGTTCTCGACATGAAATCGCTGTTTGTTGTGAATAGAATGCGTTTCCAACTTCAGAGAACTGCATTGTTCAATATCTTGTTTGTTCCGAACGTCCGTGAGCTATATGGGAACCTCCGTGATGAAAACTATGCTATGTTTGTTGGGTTATAGAGACTGCCTCGATCAGATACATCTTAAAAAAAGCATCTTATTTTTGGAGTAAGGATTAAAGTATGGGATAGTGAAATGTAAGAGGTCGAAATATTGAGTTTCTGTAAAATGCGCATAAAGTGGAGAAATTGTTAAGCGAAAGAGTAATATTTCAACAGAAACAACGAATTTGGTTAAATCATCAGTTGTCTACCATTACGTAAAGGTAACGAGTACAAGCTTGATATTCTGGCAACACATACACATATCCCTTAAAATAATTCGTTACGATTTTGAACTGAATCAGATTGTTGCAAGCTATGTTAAATGGTATTTGAATGCATGTGCAGTATTATTCTTTACGGACGTTCGCTGCTCTAGACATGGTAAACTTTCGAGGTGAATAAAAACTTGTTCCTCTGGGAAAATCCCAGTATAATTGGGCTCATATTAATGCGTGAATTATAATATTTCAGGTAAGATAAATGATTTGGAGTAATTACTACTTTTGAAATTTGGCGTTGTTTTGGCTCAATTGCACATCGTTCAAAATTCTGACCCATATAACAAAAAAGCGTAATATTGGATTAGAAAAAAAAATCAAACTACTTTTCGTGAGAGACAAACTCGTGTCATATTTCTAATGAGGCCATCAGCCCCAGTCAAGTCATTCTTATGCTGGCGGTCTCCTGCTTTCCTATTGAATCCTATGCCTTTTTTTTTCTTTGCTTTATATACAACTAAGTGTTTTACAAAGATTTCTGCAGTGCATGTAGTATAAAATGCACTTTTGTATTGCTACTTTGACATTTGGTCATGTTTTTATTTCAAGTTGTAGCGTCCATGTGATTAATTTTGATTGTTCTTTTTCCAAATCATACCATGTATACGAGAAATAACATAAAATTCTCTCAGATTCTCAGAAGACTCTCATAAAAAAAAAGCTATATTGGTCACCATAATAAAGCCAATCCGTATCTGCATCATTACGCAAAAACTTTTGCTGCTGATTTACCCCTTTTTATTGTTAATATATATATATATATATACAACAATTATATCAAATTCTGCATAATTCTGAAAAATAAATATCTTGATCAGATTAATCAATATCTGCTTCATTACATAAAGTCCCTTACACTCCTTTGAGAATACAGCACTTTCTAAAATCTGCAGTAAACTGTGAAAAAAAAAAGTCATACTTGAATTAACCGAACGAAATTCATCATTTTTTTTCAACCAACAAAATACCCCAACCCCTATCTGATTTCGTTACACAAAAATACACATACACAAAAGAAGAAGATGAGAGGCGTAGAACATCCACCTTCTTTATTTACACTCAAAGACTAAAACTCATTATCATGACAATAGATTTGAATCTTCAACCTGTGTGAAGCTCCTGCCTGAATCACGAGGAATATGGATCCCTCGTCATCTTGTACTTTGTCATTACTGATAGAATCATCTTTGTGTCATGCCCTTGTTCTTCAGCTCCCTCGATGGTCTATGGCGTATTGTATTTGCTTGTTACTGTTTTCAAAGTCAATATTCGTCTCCTCAAATTTAATTCATAGATCTCTTTACAATCAACATCAAAATGCTGTACAAAATGTGAGATACAAATTCAAGAGTCGATGATACACATTTTCGTCCTTACAACTTTTGGAGAGTATTAACATCGTTTCTTGATGTCAATGGACAAAGGTTTACTATGGATCTTGTATCCACAGGTGGACACCTGCGAACATAGTGAAATCGGAAACACCATAAAAACACGTCGCTCTTTTTCACAATGTAATTGTTGGGTACTTTAGCCTGGTGTGCAAATGTGAGTGTACTCGTGTGGATTTTTTTTTTTCAGTACCTTTGCCACGGAGTACAAAGCTCGTAGCTTGTAATCTTGCTAGAGGTTCGTAATTCTGCTCCTCGGAAACTAACAGAGCATTGGGCATGAGTCAAATACAAAGTCTTTGAAAACAGACTATTTCATATAATGTACTTGAAACGAAAGAATAAGGGCAACAATGAGTGAAGGAAGCACGTAATACACAAAATGTGTCGATAAGACTGGTCAAAGAGGTCTGTCTTTCAGCTACAATGACAATCTTTGCAAGTTACTGTCACAAAGTTGGAGCAGTGACTCAGGACAGTATCTCCTGTATTTAAGTATTCATTCATTCATTCATTCATGTTATTATTTTCATTTTCAATACACACGTTGTACAAACGTCAAATGATAGCATATCTTGTAACATAATAGTACACCTTGATTCATAAAGGACTAGGTCGAAATGAAAATTGAGTTCCCACAAAACAGTTTGTGAGCGTTTTCTTAACGTTTTTAACTTTCGTCAGTATAAAGGCTCATGCCTCTGTCACATCGATAGAGCTCTCCTGTCTATTGTCAATGTTTCAGCTCACTGAGGCTCTGTGAGACCGACTGTTGGATCGCCCAATAAGTAGTTTTCCGGTAGCATAATCATGTTAGTGTTTCACTATGGATAGAATACGTCTTGCCAAAAAATTTTGTTACCCCTTTCTTTAAGACGCCTAGCCTCGGTCAGTTCACCCTATCCTGACTTGATGTCGTTCTTTAGCTTGTTCTATTCTTCCTGGTCCATGTGTCCTTTGCCTTAATGGTTCTCTGAAGAAAAGCAACGCCTCGATTATTAACATTCTTCCATAGCTGTTTGTCTACAGATTTGCCAGAAGCTTGCGAGTTCTATTGCTCAGAAGCCGGGCCTGTTTCGTGGCTTCTCGCGTCTGTTGAACTGCTCTCGTCTTCCGAGCTATTTCCTTCACTGGGTGTCTGTTGGAGATTGAGATAAAATTGAACAAAATGACCAAGGTTTGTCAGTAAGTTGATCAGCAGATAACTTGTAAATTCTCGACTGATTCTCAAAGGTTTCTAAGTTACGCGAACCCTTATCGTTAGCATGGCGCGCTAGTGTTAGTTCCCCCAGTCTGCTACGCATGTGCACCTTCGCACTTCGAATGATTACGCCAACGTGCCGTGTTGCGTGTCGTCGAGCAAAACTCACTCTTCGTAACGTAAGCTGACTACAATACCTGAATCTTAAGTTAGCAACCTAATTCTGAAAAAAAAAATCTGAGAATGACAAATAAGAAGACTTACTTCATCTATACCGCATTGCGCTGGAAACAGCGCACATCGTAAAGATGGCTTAAAGTGAATGTTTCGGGCGAAGACATGCAAATCGACGTCGTTAGCATCGCTTCTTGGTAACCCACGTCCTATCCGAAAGTACAGATGAGTCATCATGATGCATCACTAAAATGTAAGATGTCTTATCTCCTTATTGTTTAATACATCTCTTCAAATTCATACTTTGAAATTACTGTCTGATTTTTTCAATTTGATACATTTCATTATTATACCCCGTCATATTTACCGAACTTTTTTTTTTCTCTGAAGTTATACTAACACTACCTCGTTAAAACATCTGCATTTGGGAAACTTAAAACTTGTACACAATCAAATATAAAACTATTCGTCATTGGCACACTAAAGCTTAAGCACGTGTTTGATAGTGATTCGAGAAAAAAAATAAAGTTACCATTCTTTCCAAATGTCATGTTTGTATACAATGAGACATGAGGTTTAAACTTAAACACTTTCTAAGTTGTTTCGAGAGTATCAACGAGGTGTGATCTGACATGAAAATCACAAAGCAGAAAGAGGCTTAAATACACGATAAGGCAGACAAATGATGTCAAAAGCTGTGAATAAAAACCGCAGATGTAATCATTACAAGAATTCAAAGTAGATCAAATGAAATCAAGAACGTACGAGTGCCAAAAGTTATGTCGTCACCACAGATTGACATAGTACAAACTCTTTGCTGAGGATAAACATGGCTGATAAAGAAGAACATGCGCACACACACACACACACACACACACACAAATAGACAGGTTGCTTGATGAAATGTGTGTGCTCGTTTCCACCAGCTGTCCCAGTAGGTTATGCTAGCTCATCAATAATAAGCTCTAATACTTTGTGACCAAAACATGCGTCAAGATCTATGAAATATATATATAATATGTATATATATATATATATATATATATATATATATATATATATATATATAGATACATACCTCTGTGAATCCTTGATAGTAACGAAGTATCTTGCTTAACGGCCGGTCATTGATGGTGATGCACTCCACCTGTAGCATGATGAAAAACCGGAAAAAGACACATACTCTATATCGATATAAATCTATTCGATTTTCCCTGAACGATTGTTCAAGTTCAAGTTTATTATATATTTCCACTTTCTCAGTGATGTAATTACAAAATGATTGACAGTAAAACAAAAATACAAAATAGACAATGCTCGTATACAACCATATCTTTTGATTTGAGAAGAAAGAAAAACAAACATACTTCGTCATGCGCATGGCAGAATGTTGTTAACCCTATGTAATCTCAAATGTATAATTCACATGGTTATCTCCAATACCCTGATTGGGTGACATGAGATAAATACAATTGTCATTGTCATTGTCATTGTCATTGTCATTGTCATTGCGCACTCCCACACCCTAACGACAATCTGCCATGCGCACTCCCACACTGTAACGACAATCTACCAGGCGCAAGGAAGCGCTGTAATGACAATCTGCCATGCGCACGACGACTTACACAGATGCAAATGGTCATTATCATCTGGGTATATCACAAGTTAATGTCAGAAATAATAGATGGGGCCTACATAAAAGTAATGATGCTTGTAAAAACAAGCATCGTTGCTTGTTTCATAGCAACACATCGAAAAGAAATGAATATTCCGGCACTTCCTAATATAAAATGAAACATCCACCTTCGATGTAGAAAGTTTTCATTTCGATAAATTTTCATTAAAAGAAAAATCAATTGATTATTGAGTGCCGGACGGACTGCGAGTACACGTGACTATAATGTCAATGCTTGAGATATTTTTGTTTGTTTGTTTGTTTTTTCGTTGTTAATTTCAAATCTCGCTATATCTGACGTTGGATTTGGGGAAGTATACAACTAGATCTATTCGGATGAGACTAGAAGTATGAGGCCCCAGTCACATAATGCTCTGCGTCCGGCGTTACGTCCAAAAAAAATCATTTTTTTTTTTCTGCGGACTCCTGCGGATTCCTTGCCGACAACAAAAAATTTTACAAAACATACGGGAAAAAATGCGGGCGATACGAACAGGGAGTACGGATACATGCGTCCACTTGCGGATAATCTTACGAATTGATACGTATTTTTTTTTTTCGACTTGCGTTAACTTCCGAATACATCTGAACACTTGCGGAGATTTGCGAATGTTTACGGAGAGTTCCGGATATTTTCGGATAGTTACGGATAGGTAGAGATTGTTACGAATAATTATGGACAATGTGGTTTTCTGTGCCGATCCCTGCTCAGTCACTGTATTCATGACAGCAAGGTTATCACATATTGGACTGTCTTATGCACACTGGGGAAAACTGAAACTATATTACGAACAAGTTGTGAGGACTTTTAGTATTCATTAAATATGTTTTATGGCAATGTATTATAAGAAAATGAAATTTTGAACTTGAAGTTTGAATTTTAATGTTCAACTCAAATATTGATATACATCAGTAATGTACAAAATACATTATACAATTATACCACAAATAAAATACAATATTGATCGATAAGTTAAACAATAGAGGAAGAAAATGAAATTTACAGTAATGAAATAGACAAACTTTGGTTACGTTTTCATTGTTCATCCATATTCATGGCTCAATGGGTTAAGTTAGGGAGACTGTTATAATGAAGTAATGCTTTATAAATTTCCAGATTGAAGAAATGGACTTTAGAACACCCCCTCCCCTATCACATACAGTATAAAACACTTTATCCACATTCAGGAGTGTAAAGTGGCTAAGACTGAGTAAAATCCAGTAATAATTTTGACATGATCAGGGTGACATTTGACCCAGTAAAAGGTGGAAGAGTGAGGGCAGCGTTATCAATAGGTGTAGGTGTATAGATTTGACTATGATACATTTACATGCCAAATTTGAAGAAAAAAAAAAAGATCGGTCCAGAAACAAGGCCATTGTCGCACACACAAGCAGACCTTGTTAAATTTAACTTTTCATGTATAAAGATGGAACAAGAGAAGGCGCCACCACCAAAAACAACACAGGCATCTTCATGTCACTATAATGCACCTTTTTGACAAATTTGAAGAAAATCTGATAAGAAATGTGGCTGAGAGAGCACACACAAGAAATGTGCATAACTGGCATCAAAGTCGGACTACTGAGGGCGCCGTCACCACAAATTGTTGTGTTCTTCATGTCATATAGAATGACCACCCATCCATCTCCTTAGCAAATCTGAATAAAATCCATTGAGTAACAATCAAGTTATTGCATAAATAAGCACTTCTGCAAATTTTGACATGATCAGGATGACCTTTGACCCTGTAAAAGGTGGACCAGTGAGGGCAGCATTATCAATAGGTATATGGGTGTACAGATTTGACTATGATACATTTACATACCAAATTTGAAAAAAAAAAAAAATCGGTCGAGAAACAAGGCCACCGTCGTACACACAAGCAGACCCTGTTAAATTTACCTTTTCATGTATAAAGACGGAACAAGCGAGGGCGATATCACCAAAAACAATAGGCTTCTTTGTCTTACCATAATACACCTTCATGCCAAATTTGAAGATGATCGAAGAAGAACTGCAGCCAGTAGAGCGCTCACAAGAACATTTCTGCGCCGGACGCGGACGCGGCGCAACGAGGCCAAATCCATAGTATCCTCCGAACTCTGTTCGGGGGATGCGATGGTTAATAAAGACTCAAGTTGTTTTTGGAAGGAAATTGGCTCGAATGAAAATAAAAGGCGTCATGAAATTCCTATGGAGGTAGTCAATAGTGATGGAGAAATAACTGAGAATTTTGATACTGTACTGAGTAAATGACAAAATCATTTCTCTTCTCTCTTTACTAATAATGATGCTGGTTTTGATGATAATGTTTTGTTTGGGAAAAAAAAATATTAGAGTCGGAATTAAATGTTCAGGAAATTGATTCACGGGGAGATGATCTGAATCATCCTATTGGTTTATCAGAGGTAACTACCAACGGCGTAAATCCGTACTGAGGAGTGGGGGAGGGGGGGTGGATGGGAGGGAGATGATCGGCGATAGTCAACAGCCCCACGATTACAAGCCCATAACCGGACCGGCGCAGCCTTGGAGGGGGGGGGGGGGAGCTTGGTGCCCCCCCCCCCCTCTCCACACACACACACACACACACACACACACTTTACAGGGATAGAATGTCCCACTCTTTTGCATTAAAAAAAAAAATGGGACGAAAGTGGCAGCAAAAATATGAAGATTTTTGTTCTTGTTCTTGTTTGTTTGTTTATTGCTTGTCAGCCGACTTTTGGCGGGAAATCAGATTATTATTGAAAATATTTGCCTATAAAATTGTATCATTTAAATAATCTTCTTGTATTAATTATTACACTGAATTACACTGAATTACAATGAATATCATGAAAGCGGCCGAGGACGAGCGAGCGGAGGGAGCGAGGAGTGGGGGTGGGAGGGGGTGTCCCCCTCCCCCTCCCACGGTGAGAACTTTTTGCATTGTGATGTTGAACATGGTGCAATTTGATGCACGTTTTATCGACTTGAAACAGTCCCACATGTTTGAGGTAGCCGTACATTTTGATGTAGATTATTACTGAACAATGTTGCCTATAAAATTGTATTATCTAAATAAACTTCTGGTACTAATTATTACAATGAATATCATGAACGCGACCGAGCCCAAGCGAGAGGAGGGAGCGAGGAGTGGGAGGGGGAGGGGGACACCCCCTCCCACCCCCACTCCTCGCTCCCTCCGCTCGCTCGGGCTCCCCTTCCCCCTCCCCCTGAGAACTTTTTGCATTGTGATGTTGAGGTGCAATTTGGTGCACGTTTTATCGACTTGAAACAGTGCATTTTGATGTAGATTACTATTGAACAATTCTGCTTATAAAATTGTATTATTTGAATAAATTTCGGGTACTATTATTACAACGAATATCATGAACGCGGCCGAGCCCGAGCGAGCGGAGGGAGCGTGGTGGAGGGGGGGGGGGGGGGAGGATATTCCCTCTCCCACGGTGAGACATTTGATGTTTTGATGTTTGATGAACAATACGTTAAGGTATCGTTTAGATAAAATTCTTCCACTGAATGACATGAACGCGACCGAGCCCCAGCAAGCGGAGCGAGCGAGGGGGGGGGGGGGGGGGGGGATGGGGGGGGGGGGTGTCCCCCCTCCCACGGTGAGAACTTTATGCATTTTGATGTTGTAAATTGTGCTATAAAATGGTATTATTCAAATAAACTAATTGTATTAATTTTTACGATGAATAATTACCATGAATGCTGTCTGTTAAGCATTTCAAATAGACAAAACAAGCACAAAAGGGTGTAGATAAGGGGCATTTGTCCTCCCACACGAAGGTGATTTGGCATTTTCAGACCTGAAATTCAACAACCTGGTGCAAAGTGTTGGTGCAATACTTAATTTTTTTCCAGCGCACCCCCCCCAAAAAAAAAAAAAAAATAATAATTGAAGAAATAAATAGGTTTTTTTTTTTTTTTTTTTTTTTTTTTTTCCAGGGAAGTGTTACAATCATTGAATCTAGCTCTTATAACGAGTGTGCATCATCTGTGTGTATGTATAAAGTGATGTAGAGCTTAGGGGAGTGTGTGGAAGGTCGATTCCCCCTCCAACTCGACGGAGCTTTTGCGTTATTAGAATTGAAACAAAGCGATCTGAAGCACACTCTTTGTGGAAAATTCGGAAATTGTCATTCCCCAAAGTGCACTATACACGTCTATAGAGAGGACCAAGCAATGGGAAGGTGGCAAGATACGTCTCTTATATTCGAAGGAGCTTTTTTTTTTCTTTTTTTTCAGTTTTAGAACTGAAATTCAACAATCTGGTGCCCACTTTTGTTGGAATACCTGGGAATTTGTCAATCAGAGAAGGTGGGAGGGGATAAGTCCTATTTCCCCTTCCTACACGAGGGATATTGTGTATTTTCTGATTGCATTTAAACGTTTTGGTGCACACAGTTTGCGGCATATTTGGAAAACTGTTTATGTTCAAAGTGTAGCCACAGTCTATTTGTATACATGGGGGAGGGGGGGGGGGGGGCGAGTAGGGAGAAGGCATTGGCGAGTGCTATCACCACCCTTCCCGTACGAGGGAGCTTTTGCGTTTTTAAAGTTGAAATTGACATATCTCGCATACGCATATTTGATGGAATATTTGGGAAATTAAAAAAAAAATAATCTGTGATTGGGAAAGTGAGCAAGGAAAGGATTGATTAAAAGGAGATATTCCCCTTGTACATAGAGGAACTTTCGAGTTTTCGGAATAAAAGTGATAAATCTTGTCCACTCAGAATTATTCAGATTTTATTGTAAATCTGAAAAGTGTACTTAGCCTCGGGAAAGGGGCACTGAGGGGAGGGTTTTGGAGGGGTATCTCCTCCCAAGCACGAGAGATTTTGCATTCTTTTTTATTTGAAATTCAGCAATCTGGTGCACACTTTGGATAAGATATTTAGACAAAACGCAAGCAAATAATCCTCATTTAGGGAATTATTGGGGGACAAAATGACATGTTTGCCCCCCCCCCCCCCTCCCCGTCCTCCAGGATCGACGTCCCCGCATACGAGTGGGCTTTTGCATTCTTAGAATACATATACAAATGTAAAGTTTTGAAGGAAAATTCGGAAAGCTGTCAATCCCCAAAGTGTACTAAAGTGATTGAAACAAAGCGGGAAAGGGTTGATTGAAAGAAGATATCCCCTTCCACCCGCGGTGGATCTTTTGTGTTCTTTTTTTTTTTTTTGAACTGAAGTGACAGACCTGATGCACACCGTAAGATAAAAACATTTGGGAATCTGTCAATCTAAAAAGAACAAAGGAAAAGGAGCGAGAGGGGAGGGGTATCCCCCTCCCCCCCCCCAGAGATTTTTTTTCTCTTTTTTTTTTTTTTTGCATTTTCAGAATTGAAATTTTGGAATGTGGTGCAAATTTTGGATAAGATATTTGAACAGTTGTCTATCCAAAAAAAAAAAGAAAAAAAAAGAAAATTTTCATCATTTCGAGAATCGTTGGGGATCCTAATGATATCCTTGCCCCTCCTCTCTTCCCCCGTTCGCGCCCCCCGTCCTTCCGGATTGACGTCCCTACACAGAGGGTGCCTTTGCATTTTTAGAATTCACATGAAAACGTCTCGTTAACACATTTATGAGGTAATCTGAGAAAATTTCAGTTCCAGAAGTGTATACATTTTTTTTTTGAAGGGGGGGGGGGGACCCTCCGTTAATTGAAAGTATCTAGATATCTCCTCCCACCCACGGAACTTTTGCATTTTTTTTTTAAACTGAAGTAACAGACCTGATGCACACTTCAGATTAAACATTTTAAAATCTGTCAATCTAAAATGTATTAAGAACAAAGAAGTGGACATGGAGGGTAGGGGAGGGGGTAGGCCTGTCCCCCTCTTACGCGAGGGAGATTTTGTATTTTCAGAATTAAATTTCAGCCATCTTTGGGTGAAATATTTAGACAGTTCTTTATCAAAAAAGAAAGAACATTTTCACATCTCGGGAGTTACGAAGAGGAGCAAAATGATACGTTTGTCCCCAATACTTTTATGGGGGAACCATACCCCCCCCCACACACACACACACACACCGCCCCCATCGACGCCTCTGCATGTAAGGGAGCTTTTGTAAGTGAAAGATCTGTTGCACACTCTTCAATAAAATATCAGGAAATACGTCAATCTCAAAAGTGTACAAAGTCTATCGAAAGGGTTCCAGTAGCGGAGCTTTTGCATATCTATTATTGCATTCAACGATCTGGTGTATAGTTCTGGCGGTATTTGGACAATTTTCCATAAAGAAAGTTCGCGATTTGTCCTCATCCCGGGAATTGCTCGGGGGACAAATGATTTGTCTGCCCCAACACTTCCGTAGGGGTGGGAGAAATGCCCCTTTGCCTCCCTCCCCCCCCCCCCCCCCCCCCGAGATAGAATCGACGCCCCTGACAATCCCTGGGTATGCCCATAGATGAATCCTGACTGAATCATCGTTTAAGGAATGATTCATGAAATGGAGGGGGAATTCAATTATGGCGGTATAGTTTTATGTTATTGTTTGTTTGTTTGTTTTCGTACATAATTTGCAGATGGTCCCCGAGTTGCTCGCGTCATGGCGTGTTTACGTGTAGGGCTATACTATTTGACGTTGTCATCGTCTGGACCATACCTTATGTCGATATTACTTTCTTCGCGAGCGGGCGAAGCGAGCGAGCGGTTGAGAAAATTATGCATACATTATCCTACAAGATACAAAATACTGTTCAGCCATGTTACCTGTCCCAGAAGGCGGGCGTACGAACGTCATGCAATATGCCAAAATTGATACAATCACATTTCTGCTTCCTCCATTTTTTCCTAAATTTCGGGGGGGGGGGGGATAATTGTACAGACCATCCCCCCTCCATTTCGGGGGGGGGGGGTGACATCCCCCATCCCCCCCCCCCACCCGGATTTACGCCCATGGTAACTACACATGTACAGCAGTAAACAGAACAAAATTAAATAAAGCAGCAGGAATAGAGGGTTTTATTGCTGAAGTAGTAAAAAAATAAAGTTTCTATTCAGATCCTGCATGCTTCATACTCTTTTCGTTTTGAACGTGGTATTTCTCCTCAGACATGGCAAAAAAGGTCTTAAAACTCTTAAAACTCTAAATTCTTAAAACTGCTATGGATGAACGTGAACCTTTAAGGACGTTCCTCAGTTGAGTTTGTGCGCATTCTAGCTGCGCAGGTTGGCAGTGACGTAACAAAGAGCTTGGAAGCGCACGGACGAGTGATGAGCTGAGCTAGCTGAGCTGAGCAGCTGCTAGAAGATCGAGCTAGAGTGTGGTACAATGTACTTGTACGTACAGATACCCGACAGCCCGCTCGCGAAATTATTTTTCCCACATAAGTTCCGGACCCCAAGTCTACATTATATGAATATTCATGACTTGTGTCTTCAAAATAAGAGTACGCATGCGCGTGGAGAAAATGAATAAAATGTCGACCTCCAACATTGAGTTGTGCTCGCATGTATGTTTGTTGCCCTAGCACAACTGCAGTGATTTCTTACGCGCTGTATCGTGACATCGATCTCCTCAGAGAAGAGAGAGTGCATGACGATATCTGTTACCTGTGTGTCGAATTACGTTAGTGTGTGTCGTAACTTCTGTATGTACGCTTCCCGTCCATTTCTCTCTTTTTTTCTCTCTTTTGCTTTCGTATCATTCTATCTCTTTTATTCTCAGAGTACAATCGTACTTCTTAGAGTGTTTTGTTCATTTTTTTAAGTGATTATCTCGTTTGCAACAATTAAGAGGTGAGTTTTTGTTCGAGTGTTTGTTGAGTTTTTTGATTGAACACGATGTAGATTACTAGTATCTACGTGTGTGCGAGAACATCGTATGGTATCCACTCGTTCGTTTCCGTGTAAGCATTTTTACCGTAAAGTGTCTTCATCGCATCGTTCGTCTTCCAAGCATCGGGTTTTCACCCTAGTTTTCCTCATTGTAGTTTTTACCTCGATTTTTTCCGGTGCAAGGTGTTCTGTGTATTTTTTTTTCCTACGGTAAAATGCCATCGTTGATAGTCTTCGTGTATTCATTAAAGACATTACTAGTTTTCCACCTCTGTTTCATTTTGTGTACAACTTCTGTCTAGCTACGTCTGCGATGTCTGTATCGTTTGCTGACGTATCGTTTGCTGATGTGTTTTGTGAGAGTGACTATGTCCACGATGGGAGTGATATTCAGGGTTTTGCTGTGGTTGAGATGATGGTGATGATGATGATAATGATTCTGGTGATGTTGATGTACGAACCCTTTATGATGATGCAATTTATTTTGTGTGACCATGACGTTGACGATGGTACGACACGATCTGCAACTAGCCTAGGCCGATGACAAGAGTGACACTGAAACGGGGGCTGTTCTCGCTCGTGCACAGGAGGAGTCTAAAGACCTGCATTTTATCATATTTTTTTGTCCTTTTGCTTTTTCACTCGGGTTTAGTGCTACCAAAATTTGTGTCTCTGAAGAAACTCAACCAAAAGCTTGACAATAAGTTTGCATCAGGTCTATTCTGTTCTAGTAAATAATAGATCTAAATGCCATGGCATTAAACTAATAAAAAAGAATATGTTAGTGAAGAAATTTCTTGTTTGTGAAAATAAATCATAAATCAAAAGTGATTTCTTATGAAGCAGTTCTTTCAAATGTGCTGTATTGAGGTAACTAAGTGCATATTTGCATGAGTGTACACGCATCAACCCTCCTGCCTAGTGGGAATGGCACACAATCACTTTTTCAATGACGGATGAATGCTCTTCGCGTGTAGATCGCGCCGTAGGGAAGATAGCGCCCAAGTTCACTGCCAACTTACTAGACAGGCACGAAATTACAGATTACATGGAGGCCCATACGTGGATGGGTTAAAATGAGCACAATATCAACCAATGCCTTTAATATCAATGTCATGCACATCATCACTGCGTCCTACACCATCACCAAAACGTCAATGTCTTATGAATTGTCAATACCAAAAATGCCAGTGGCATACTGATTAAACCTAACAATCATTAAAGACTTAGTAAAAGTCACTCCTGAATTAAATAAATCTTTAAATTAGAAATAAGTATTTTTCTATGTAAATAGTGTCTAAATACAATTCTAATTAACCTTTACTCAAATTAGTTTGATAGCGAGCGACAAGATGAGCTCTGATTGATGGTATGCATCTTTGCTTGTACTCATGCGTATACTTTTATTCATTTTCTCTTTTCCTCGCCGCAATAAAAAAAAAAAAACAAAACAAAACAAAACAAACAAACAAACAAAAACCAAATCCACGCGCAAGCGTACTCTTATTCCGAAGACGTAAGTCATGAATATTCATATCATGTAGACTTGGGGTCCGGAACTTATGTGGGAAAAATAATTTCGCGGTCCGGAACTTGTGTGGAAAAATAATTTCGCTGCCCGGAAAGGTGTGACAGGGCCTATGGTTGCGGGTAAAAAGGATTTGCGTGCGCACCTCCGGGCAACTACGGGTGAGATACGTGCTAGGAACTGTCATGAGCGGGTCATCTGCGGGAACCTCAGGATAGTAAAAATTATTCTTCGCAAGTCGCATGTACTAAAGCTTGCCCGGAAAGGCGTGACAAAGGCCTTTATACATTCCTGAAAGCACCAAAAATAGGTACACTTCTTTACACATATAGCGAAAGAAGTGTACAGACTCGGTCAGTGCCAGAAGAAAAAAGAAAAAAAAAATCGTTACCACCCTTAAGTGGTGGTCATTAAACTTAATGACCGTTGTATTTTTTTTTTTTTCATTTCGTGGTCAGGTTCTTATCAGTATTGCCAGAGTAATATGAACGGCATGCGCACAGAATGAGGAGAAAAAGTTACTCTTCAAAGAATAAAGATGGCCCTTAAGTTGACCAATAAGGGCAGGACCGAATTAGATGAAATGATCGTGCAAAATTTTCTTCCACACTCATTAGAGGACTTCGTAAAATCAAGTGATATTCTATGAAGACATTCCCAACACTAAAGAGTTAAAGTTTGCCCAACCTGTTTTTCTACATAAAGAGTGGTAAGTTGGTAACGGAAAGCTACGACTATAGCGTTACAATGTTCCCATAATACAAATACAGTACTTTCCGTTGAATTGTATAATGTTTTTAAAACCCAAGTACACCCAATCAGTGTCCAGTGTCCCGACTGACCTGAAAATGAAAGAAAATATTGGATGCATAGAATAAGTCGTCGGTGATTTCATGAACCGACGCTATTTCGATTTTGGTAAAAATTTTCAAAATCGAGATATTGGTACTAAATGAAAGTGCATTCAAAACTCTACCAAATCCCAAAATTTTAGATTACAAAATTAATTATTCTTAATTTTATCAAAGAAAGAAAACAAAACGACGCTACTCGAAATATCGAGAAATTGAGAAAGAGGGGTTTCACGAACCGACGCACGAAAGATACGCCGGTTCGTAAAACCCGAATTGCTACGGTGAAGAGCAATGCAGGTTTTACGAACCGTCGCAGTTGCATTACTTTGAGCTTTGTTCAACTTTCTGGCCTAGAATTAGGTTTTGGCCCTAATCCAGAACTCAGAGTGAGAACCAAACCTTCTGAAAAATGAATGACGGCCTAAGCCAGCCCACTGTCCACGAGTGAAGTGAATGGTAAGCTATAATCCTATTAAAATCATGCTCAAAATAACAGTTTCAGTTTGACTACCATACCCATTAATTGCGGTAGTGTGTAGTCCCATGTATTCAATCGCGTGATGCTTATGAAGCCTAGTCTGTAAACGCCATCCAATTTCAAATTAGATCCCAAATCATATTATTTATTGTTTCTTTTCAACTTATGTTGTTACTTCTGAGACTACTGAGTACTGTAGTCGTAACGTCTGTGTGCAAGACATGCAGATTGCAAGATGTCAAAGTCTCGAAGACACTCATGGCTATAAAGCCTTGACTTTTGAGCTGAAAATGAAATCATGAGATTGACAAAGTAGGCCTACTAAACTAAAAAAAAAAAAGAAAAAGTCTAAAAGTAAAACTCAAAGGAAGAGTAGAGAATAAAGCTAGACATGTTAGACTTTTACTTTCAAGTATAACTATTAAGTCTAAGTTAAGACTTTACTTGTAATACCAGTTACTAAAACTATGATCAGCTGAAGTCTAAGACCAAGTCAAATTAACACAGTTCAGAGTCTATAGTCCAGCTCTAGATCTACATCTAGACTAGTGGTAATAGTAGGTAGAGTCCACCCATTTTTCCCCCAATTTTTACTGGTCCATTCCTGAAAAAGTTACTGGTCAGTGTCCAACAGTGATTTTTCCTGGTCAGGGACCGTCGGACCAGTGCCAGTGTGCAGCGTTGGTGTAGATGTCATCTATGACAGTACACCACTTATGTGGTCTAATGATACTACCTAAACACTACGAGTACTCTACAGGTTAGGTGGCTTTCCTGTACAGTGCAGCGTTAAAACATACTTGTGAATTCAGCCCTAGTACCGTACTGTGCGTAGTGTATGTCTAACGTTAGTTCGAGTGGAGCACCTATAAAGCACAGCGGTGGGGCTTTTTCCCCCTAAAACTTGTGAATGCGGCCCAACCAAATGGCGTTTATATATTTACGCTTGATTGATAGTGATACAGTGGCGCTGTCGATTTCCACAGCAGCCATACATAATCTTTTGTCCTTTCTTCTTTCCTTTTTCCCCTTTGTTCTTTCACTCTTTTTATTCTTGGAATCGAAGGACTTCCTAAGAAATGTCCCTCGACTGATTTAACCAGGACTCTTGAGTCCTGGTAAACCTAACCTTACCGAGTAACCGTAAACGTTTGTTAGGCCTAACATAACAGTAACACTGACTTAGTCCTATATTGACTTTGTCTTTGGCCGACTTACTGAGATGGCGAGTCTAACTCTTTAACGTTAGTCTAAACGTAGTCGTTAGATCTGTCAGTGTCAGTGTCACCGGTTATTGTATATGGTGCCATCTCTAACGTGCTTTAACAAGTTGATGTTAGTTATCTATGTCAACTTACTGATTTAGTAATAGTGGTACTGTCATCCTGTTGGACATCGCCGAAATATCATCCGTGACGTGTTAATTTCGTGTCACAAAGACAAAAGTTGCCAAGATCTAATAGTATTAGATGTCTAGATTTAGATGTAGTCTAGATCTAAGTAATATGAAATCTGTGTAAAGTGAAAGGTCTAGACTTCAATTAGTCTATTATTAGACCAGACATTCATGAAGCAAAGACCTATTTAGTAGATCTATTCTTATTCTATTTTAATGTCAATTCCTGCTAACTCGCCACGTGTTATTCCTAAGGCCAAGAACTTCCGGTTTAGTTATTTTTTTTTTTTGATAAATACCAAACAGCAGACGTGTTTCATTTGCATTCTTGCACAGACTTCATGAAAATGTGTGCAGTATCAAAGAAATATGATGCACATGACAATGCCACTGTTTTACTCTCTTAATTTCTAGGATTTATTTTTAAGTCCTAAGGATTTATTTCTTTAAGTCCTAGCGGACTGTAGATACGGACAAAACCTTAGGACTTAAAAGTAAGTCTTAGCTAGGATTTAAAAATTTAAGTCTATGTTCGACTTAAATTTCAAGTCTATAGGATTTATTTTTTAAGTCTTATTAGATTACATTTAAATCTTTCTTAGACTTGTTTTTAGAATAAATCCAGCTTGGATTTAAACGATAAAAGACTTATTTGAAGCCTTCCTTGGATTTATTTCAAATAAATCCATCATGGATTTAAACTCAGACTACTGAAAATGACAGCCAATTGATGCACTTTCTTCACATGTAAAGGTCTATTTATTTTAACAAAATCAAACTGATGCATTTTTCACAAACATCGATAAGTTACAAAATATAGAGATGATTGTCATACACATGTAGAAAAAATGAAATACGACATGATGAAAACAGAGCATATTTTGCAATAGTCTCAGATGGTCACATCTTCACATTCATGTTACTGATGCTTCTTTCACTGTGTTCTGTAAACAAGTTACCAGACGACTGGAACCTTCATTGCCAAATAGATTACTTTTTTCAAATTTTTTTTTTTTAAATCTTGCAAGATGACTCCATACGACTTGATTCACTTTCATTTTATGTATTTCTTTCCCTGGTGAGCATCGTTAAAGGGACTGTACAGTACTGGTTGAGGTAGGGATTCATGTTTTGAACATTCCTAAATGAGATAATGAAAAGCCTCTTATGAAATATGAAAGAGCATGTAATTTTAAGAAGGATTCAATGTTTATTTGATGAAATTTGGTTTTCAAATGGCTGAGATATCCAAAAAAGTGCTGATAATAAAAGGCGACATGCCCCAACTTTATTACTATCTCTTTGTTTCACCTTGTTTTTGGATATCTCAGCCATTTCACAACCGATTTTCATCGAATAAACTTTTGATACCCCTTAGAACCGCATGCGCTTTGACATCTCATAGAGTGGTTTCTGAATATCTCACAAAACATTAAAAGCTAAATCTTCACCTCGACCAGAACTGTTAACACCCTTTAAGTTGTAAGATGGAAACTATGAACAAATGTAAGATTATATATGAATTCTAATAACTTAAATTTTAGAAATGATGCTGTGTAATAAACAATACAGCCTCCATTAAGTTGACATTTAGATTTACACGCTTTGTACGTCCCATGCATGCAATTTAAAGAATTATTTGATTTTTGTGGAATGATGCATAGTATAAATTTAATCAAGAGGGAAGTAAAGGCCAAAATTAGTGTAATCAAATTAGAAAAGAGAAGAAATTTCCCTACACAGAATGGTGTAAAGACTATGAAAATCAGCTACGTAATAAGGAAGATATGCCTCTTTTCAATTTCACACATTTCCAGAAAACAGATCTTGTCCAGTCTTTATGAACGTCCAAATGAGGGAATTGATGATGTCATTCCTTCAAAATTTTTACACTTTTCACCTGCATGTATTTGCATATTCATACGGACTAGTCAAGAAATGTTTTCTGAAAACGTGTTACATTTCCTTATTTCTTACCAGACTTCCCTAATTTTTCCACTATTCCGTAGGGAAAATTTACAATTGAATCCAAACTGTATTACATATAACAGTAGGGAGCAAGATCTATGTAAACTCTGAAGTAAATTCACCTTAAAACATTAAGAAGCTCAAATAACAGTTAACATTCTAAACTTACTTCTAAAATTCCTTGAATATCGATTGTCTGAAATGTATTTTACATAAGTACATTTCCATACTGCATTTTGGTAGACAAAATGTTTGACAAAAGAATATACAAATTCCTGCTTAATCTATTGATATTTAAGAATCAATCTCAACTGATGACAGGGAACCATCTCAAGAGACTGTTCAAGTGAGATGGACCACTAGTTTCTTAATTACTTTGATGTCATATCTCGTAACAAAGCACTATGTTGAAGTGATGCAATCTGAATTTTTAACTAGAATTATCACTCATTGTGATTAATATACCCCCACCCACAATTGAGGGAATTAGCTCAACCAGGATTATTTTTTCTTACTTTTTAATAAAGAAAAAAAATACCATGGCAATGCACTGTTCCACCTCTCAAATCAATTGCTCAAAAACTGAGTGAGCAAGATAGATAAACTGACGATTTCTATGGTTTTTACTAAAAATTGTGTAACCATGGCAACACAATGTTGGACATTAAGAAAAAAAATGAAGTTTGCACAACTATAGGCCCTATATCATAGCCGTCATATGTGCCAAATTTCAAGCTAAATGCTAAAAGGGTGAGGGGTTTAGTTGAATTCACATTAGTGTATCATTTTCATGCAAAATATACTGTTACCATGGCAACACATTTTCCACACTGACGAAAGATTTTTTGCACATCTAGGTAATGTAGAGGTAACATGTGCCAAATTTGAAGCCAAAATGCTCTAAACAGAGACAGGAGAATCGAAATGTTTGTATGATTTTCATGGAAAATGCACCGTTACCATGGCAACAGATTGTTTAATGATGAAATATGAAGTTTGCATATTTCTGAACTACAATGGTTGCATGTGCCAAATTTCAAGCCAAATGCTCAAAGACTGAGGGAGTTACCTGAATCCAAAATATTTTTGTATGATTTTCATTCAAACTATGTTGTTACCATGGCAACACAATGATCAACAATGACGAAAGGTTAAGTTTGCACATGTACGTACCATAGTGGTCAGGTGTGCCAAATTTCAAGCTAAATGCTCAAAGACTGAGGTTGTTACATGAATCCACAATATCTTTGTATGCATTTTAGTGAAAAGATGCTGTTACCATGGCAACGCATTGTTCACCGTTGATGAAAGATTAAGTTTGCACATCTATATGCTAAAGTTGTTGCATGTGCCAAATGTCAAGCCAATTACTCAAAGAGTGAGGGAGTTAACTGAATCCACAATATTTTTGTATGATTTTCATTCAAAATATGCCGTTACCATGGCAACACATTGATCGACACTTACGAAAGAATACGTTTACACATCTACATACCACAGTGGTCTTTTGTGCCAAATTTCTAGCTAAATGCTCGAAGACTAAAGGAAGTTAGCTGAATCCACAATATTTTTGTATGTTTTTTGGTTTAAAAAAAAGCTGTTACCATGGCAACGCATTGCTCACCACATTGTTTCCATATCTATATACCATAGTGGTCATGTGTGCCAAATTTCAAGTCAATGCTCTAAATTTGTTTAAGGTGCCCATCTGCGCTGAATCTATCCTTCCTCGTGGGTTCAAGAACATACTTTGGCTGGAAAACCAAAGTTTATTTCTTTATAAATAGAGAGTTTCATATTAAAGTGTTTAGCCACAATGTCATAATGAAAATAGCAACAAATCAGCGCTCAATAAATGTGATGGACAATGGCTCAATAACACTGTGGGAGTGATGAAAATTAGGTAATCGTTGAATAATTACAAAATTGTTCAGGGGAACTTAAACTTTCTTCTTTCAATTTAAATCAATGCGGATCTGGCATTACTTTTTTTTTTTCATCATCAACCAGACATAATATACAGAAAACAAGCCAAAGATGAACAATAAATAAATTGAAACTGGACATGTATAAAAACCTGAAATATTGTTTAAATGTTCACGTAGCAATGCAAATGCAAAAGTGAGGCACACACATACATGATAGCACCTCTAAAGGAAACATTGCGGCATTAACTTTCCTTATTGTGTTATTTTCATTTAAAAATGCACACAAAAAAAATTACAAGGAAACTTTACAACAACCAGGGCATGACAGACATGCTTCTTGTGTGCATGGATTTGTAGCTCAATATAAATGGAAAAGTGAGGCACACATAACATAACTCAATATCCATGAGTCAAACATTATGCATGATAGTATCTTCAAAGGAAACACTGCAGCATTTTACCTGTGTTACTTTGATTTAAGAATTCACCGAAAATTAAGAAAACTTTGCTGCACATCAGGGCAAGTCAGATATGCTTCTTGTGTGCATGGGTTTGTGGCACAATGTCGGAAAATCTTACTAGCATCATACACTGACGTGTTCTTGAAGTTCGTGGCTAATGCCCAGAACGAAGCCCTCACTCGGGATTGTAGCAGTACATGAATATGCCGCCACAAAATCAAAGAATGCTTCAAGCACCCAAGCATATTTGACGATGAAGACACAGTGGGCTTTAAAGAGTCTGTCAAATTCTTGCTTCCGGTCATCTCCAGCCTGGACTTAGTATGGTCTTGTCCAGGATGAGAAAATACTGGATGTACGTCTAGTCACTCCCTTATCTGACTAAGCAGGGCTGGCTGAAGGTGGCATCTTTAGCATCACTGAACTTTGCGCTTCTCGCTCGTGATGTATACGTTTCGCGCGGATCAACTTGGTGTTTCCCGTTTGTTAGGGCTTTCAGGTGGGAGAATCTCCAGATCAGAAGATGCTTGGGGCTGGGGTTGGAGTCTCTGCATCAGCAATGCCATGAACATTGGTTCCTACCTGAAAAGAGATTAAACATGTATAGCAGTACTGATATTTCGAACTAAATTTCACTTGAATCGTTTGAGCAAATGACAAAGGCTGCAATTATTATCAAATAAACTTTGCATCACATAGAGGGAAGTTAAGTTCTCAGTGAGAGGGCACTCTGGAGGGAAAAAAATATTAAAATATAATTTTACATATTGATCTTAAATACAATGTACTAATAACATATTCATCACATAACTTTTAGTTTGTGATGTACAAAAATATTTCTGATATATTTCAGAACTTATTATTTTAAAACATTTTGTCTCACTGATCTGGTAAACCTCAAAGCCTTGAAAAAAATTCCCAGAAATCAGATTACTTTTTGCCATCATCGGGGTGGGGCCTACTTGATATTTACATGTTCCAGACTCATAAGATATTTGATGTACATATTATTACAAATCAATAGAAGTCAGCATGCATTTTTAATCCGTAATTTAATGAATTTAAAAGAAAACTGTCAAAACACGGTAGATACCCCTTCACAATACTCATTGCTGAATGTTCTAAAGTTTGTTTGAGAAGAATCGCTTCAAAAACACTGATATATCAGAGAAGAAAACTTTGCATTTCTCACGACAGCATGAAAAATTCAGATTTTTAAATTCCACCTGTTACTGAGTACATGCAGATTCTACACGAGTCTTGCTTTGTAAGATACGAAGCTCAAATATTCTTCTCTAAACATGAGCTGGTACTTAAAAGCCCAATGAAACATGCATATTGATAATTCTCAAAATTGGAAGCTCAGTGATTTGATCATGAACTGATTTCAAGTCTATAAACATTAAGCATATACTGTACTTACAGGCACATAGTCATTCTGCACCAGGTACTGCTGGGCATCCCTCGGGAGCATGAGAGGTCCTCTCCCTTTCTTCTACATGGGGATGTTGGGTCTGTGAAGCATCGCTGCAAGTAGTGACATTCCACAAAATTCTTATAGAATGGAACACAATACAATTTTTTTTTCAACTTTAAGTATTTCACCCATTCTCTTTAACATATTAGATATGACGTATTGTATCAGCTCTGACAATCCCTAACATTCAGTTTTCGACTTATTATCAATATCAGTCTATGAAGAGCAAACTCGTGCACATTCACTTTCCTGAAATGTGTAATAGCAATGAAGCATAAACAAATGAGTAAGTTTTACTCTTACACTTTGGACAGAAATTGTTCCAGTAATTATAATCAATGCCACAAGATCTATGAGGATTGGCGGAAGGACTTACTGTCTCCATCCATGTCTTCACATCTTCTTACGATGTCTTGCAACTAAGGGTGGTTTCGCTTGGCAAGTGCAAGATTCTATTGACATAAAATGGCCCCATCTGTTCACCATCTCCTGCACTTTTCTCGGTACAACTGGGCAAAGTCCGCATTGATCTGAAAATAAACACAAAAACTGTGAAATATCAGTGATAAGGAAGTGGAAAATGAAAAACAGAAACGCTTGACAAAAAAAAAGGAAGAAAACAAATATGCTTCGGGGTATAAACGGTCGTCATAGCCACACTTCTAGATTTTTATGTAATTAATTATTTCTTATTGGTCTCGAGGGTTGTATTTCATGCTGGAGGAAAAAATGAGACGGATATCTCTGATTTTTGTTTCAGATGTTATCGTTAAAATCAATTTTTAGAAATACCAGGGATGTCTTGCATATCTAAACACCAAGAAGGGATAGTCCTGACAGAGTACTCCTTGGAGTACAAATTATACAAATAACAGGTAATTTGCATTCCCTTTATCTAAAAAAATATTAAAAGTAAAAAATAAAAAAAGGCCTCATATATTGTAAAACTTCACTACATTCTCTCACTGGTGTATGTGATGCTTAATGCATACATCTCAGCCAGAAGCGTAGATCTGTAGAATTTTTAAGTCTAGATCCTTCTACTCAAACACAGATCACCACATTGATTATGCTACAAAGAGAAAGACTGGAGTAGATTACCTTTATCCAGGTGCGAAATCTTGTTCCATTGCACGAGTTAATTCCATACATTATTTGTTTCATACAACGCCTTCAACAATAACACTAACAGACTTACTAGTTCAAGAAAGAGTCTTGAATTCAGTGCAGAAATGGCAACCATAAGGCCTAGGTGTCCAGGCCTACTACTGAGTGGTAGTAATAATAGTAGAAGTATTTTCATGGAATGCAAATCAGTAGCACATTCACATTACATACACATGTACGCAGCCGAGTGCAAGTAGCATTGAAGTTGATTATTCCAGTAAAATGAGTGACATGATGCACGCTTGATAGTAAGAGTGTTGAGTGCAAAGGTAATTGTTCATTGTGACATCAGACTCAGTAGACCTAGTCATGCAGTGGAACAGAAACTGTTTATTAATTGTAGACCCCCTATTTTAATATGGGAGTCAATAGAAATTGGTGATGTCAGCCAATATGGCCCATGCGATAGAAGTTTTTAAAGTTCAGAGCTTGACGCCACTGCACTGGCATTGCAACATTGGCGCCCTAAACCCTGGGGCGCTCATCACACAGGGGGCTTCGTGTTTGGGCTGGTCGCAGTTCTATTGTAGCGCCCATATAGGGTCTACGTACTATTGGTGGCCTAAACACAACGTTAAAAATAAAACCCATCTAACAGCATATGCCCTACATTTTATCACAGCATAGGGCATGATAAGGCCTAGAACTGTGCCTTTCTACGTAGAAATTGATAAATTAAACCTTACAAGAGTGTAGGAAGGGGTGAACTGACACTAACTTGTTACTGTTACTCAGTGTTAGACGACAGTTAGGCCTACGCAACAGTAGCCTGTTAATAAAATATGCCCATAGCTTTACCTTTCAGTCAAGACACCTTGAACATCGTAAATCATTAGGTAGAATGGGCGCTTTATAAGAGTCCCTGTATTATTACACTTGTACTTGCAGTTTCACCGAAATAGAGCCCCCACAATACTAGTATAACGTTAGCCTTCATGTAACTTGTTACAATGTTTGGATAGACACATTACTAATTAGCCATGAACAGCTAACGTTAGCACTGGCGCTTCAGGGATGGACAGCGCTGTATACAGCGGCAAGGCTCAAACTCGCCAAAAATGTAGGGCGGTTAGTGCACATCTTAACATCTTTTATCTTTGGTTACTGAGTCCCAGAGTTATCAAACACATTCTTAAGCATTCATACAGTAATATGCTCACCTTTAAGCAACTTGGTCAAGCTTCCGTCAGATCATGCCCTCAAAAAACTCCGGCCTGCATGACTTCTGCCTTCAAGACCAACTCAACTGTAATTCGAGTCAATATTATAGCGTTTGTTTGCAAACATGGTAGGTACAAGTACATACACATATCATGATATTGTGCACTGAATGTGTGTGTATGACTACGCTATCTAGCCTCGCATGAAGCTAAAGTGACGGCCAGCAGCTAGCGCCAATTCCGGTTTTAGGCGGTTCAAGATAGCGCATGACGTCATTTACAAGTCATCTGATTGGCTGAAAGTTTAAGTCCTTGTTAGATTTAGATTGCGAACAGCTTCGACACTCAACTTTTAATCGAAGCCACCTAAAATAAGTCTTAAAGACTTAAAATATTTTAAGTCGTAAGAAAGATTTAAAATTTAAGTCCTAGAAATTAAGAGAGTATAGGTGAATGGTTAATACCTTTAAAAGCTGAATGATAATGTAAAGTCTAGGTCTAATTAAGATGTTACAGTCTCTGATAAGAAACAGGTTTGATTGTCGTAGACTGTTTCCCAAATGCAGATAGTAATATTCAGCTACTTCAATGCAATGCCTTACAAGTACATGTAGATTTATATTCATGTGAATGATAATTCAATTTCTACATGAGACTTACTAAGTGCCAGACATAAGATCTTGCATCATTAAAATGTGTAAATGACGAGACAATTTGAATATGCATCAAAGACGAACAGCAGTATATTTTGACATCCTTTGATCCTGCATAGGCCTACCATTTTGTTTTATGTTTAATATAAATTGAGCAAAATAATTTCAACTTCAGTTTTGTTGGCTGTTTTTTTTTCTCAAAATTGAAGTTGTATCTTGTACCATGATGTTTGATTTTAATCAAAAGTTCTTAATTTCTCTCTTTTCTTTCAGATGACTGGTGCCATGAGCGAAGAACTGGACTGCCTCAGAAAAGAAAAGAAAAAGTACAGGGTCGTGTACATCATGAACGGATGTGAATACAATGGTAATGCAGGCTGCACACTAACCCATTTTTTCTGCCGGTCCGACATGTCTCTGTCGGACCGGTAGATGCCCCGTTTTACCATTTTTTACCGGTCCGAACAGAAAACTTACCGGTCAAAAACGGCAACCTAAAAAAACAATAAATGACTTGCAGGCTTATTTTCTCGTTATTTATGGACGTACCCATCCCCCCCCCCCATGTACATTTTACAGACTGATATTTTTTTAATCTTGCATTATTTACTGCACAAGAGTTTTTTTTTTTTAAATGAGAAAAAAAAAAATGTTTGTTCGTGAATTAAAGTGTAAAATGATAATAAACAAAAATCAGATTGTATTGTGCGTTTGTGACCTTTTCTAAACATCGGCGCACGAACTTGCTGCATAACCTGCTCTTGGTGCTCAGTTGGAATGCGGTGATTAATGAATTATTTTAGCTGTGATATTTTTTGATGCACGCGGTACAAGGGGTTCTTTATTTTTCTCTCGACACTCTCTTCGCATCGTGCATGCGTTCTGAATGGTGCACGACATGCAGGGCCGAATTCGCAATTTTTTTTTTTTTTGCTCCCATTTTTTACTCAAATATCAGCGGGGTTGTGACGATTTAATGAATTACTTCGGCTGTAACATTTAATGATGCACGCGCCAAAAGGGGTTGAAAATGTGTCCTTTATTTTTTCCCGATAAACTCTTAGAATTTCGTAAGTGCGTTCTTAAAAGATGTAGCACACGGCCAAATTCACTATACTTTTTGCGCCTATTTCTACCTCAAATATGAGCGGGATTGTGACGATTTCATGAATAAATTGCTTCGGATGTAATCTTTTATGATTCACGCGCACAAAGGGGTTGAAAATGTGTCCTTTATTTTTTCCCTATATACTCTTCGAATTTCGTAAGTGCGTTCTTAAAAGATGTTACACACCGCCGAATTCATACTTTTTGCGCCTATTTCTACCTCAAATATCTTGCAGCGGAATTGTGTCGATTTCATGAATTACTTCGGATGTAATCTTTTGTGATGCATGCACCAGCTAAAATGGTTGAAAATGCGTTCTTTATTTTTCTCCTCACAATCTCTTCGCATTCCGTACATAAAGGTATACGACACGGCCGAATTCACGATCCTTTTTGCGCCTATATTTCTACCTCAAATATCAGCGGAATTGCGATGATTTCATGAATTACTTCGGCTGTAATCTTTCAGCGGGATTGCGATGATTTCATGAATTACTTCGGCTGTAATCTTTTATGATGCACGCGCCAAAAGGGGTTGAAAATGTGTCCTTTATTTTTTCGCGATAAACTCTTCGAATTTCGTAAGTGCGTTCTTAAAAGATGTACCACACGGCCGAATTCATGATACTTTTTGCGCCTATTTCTACCTCAAATATCAGCGGGATTGTGACGATTTCATTAATAACTTTGGCTGTAATATTTTATGATTCACGCGCAAAAAGGGGTTGAAAATGTGTCCTTTATTTCTTCCCGATAAACTCTTCGAATTTCGTAAGTGCGTTCTTAAAAGATGTTACACACCGCCGAAATCATACTTTTTGCGCCTATTTCTACCTCAAATATCAGTGGGATTGTGACGATTTCATGAATAACTTCGGCTGTAATCTTTTATGATTCACGCGCAAAAAGGGGTTGAAAATGTGTCCTTTATTTTTTCCCGATAAACTCTTCGAATTTCGTAAGTGCGTTCTTAAAAGATGTTACACACCGCTGAATTCATACTTTTTGCGCCTATTTCTACCTCAAATATCTTGCAGCGGAATTGTGGCGATTTCATGAATTACTTCGGATGTAATCTTTTGTGATGCACGCACCAGCTAAAATGGTTGAAAATGCGTTCTTTATTTTTGTCCCCATAATCTCTTCGCATTCCGTACATAAAGGTATATACGACACGCCCGAATTCACGATCCTTTTTGCGCCTATTTATACCTCAAATATCAGCGGGATTGCGATGATTTCAGGAATTACTTCGGCTGTAATCTTTTATGATGCACGCGCCAAAATGGGTTGAATATTTGTCCTTTATTTTTTTCTCTTCGCATTTCGTAAATGCGGTCTTAAAAGATATACGACACGACCAAAAATCATGATTCTTTTTGCTCATATTGTTTCCTTAAACTTCAACGGGATTGCGATGATTTTATGAATTATTATTCGGCTGTAATCTTTATGATGCACGCGCCAAAACAAGTTGGAAATGTGTCCTGTTTTTTTCTCTCAATAATCTCTTCGCATATCGTACATGCGTTCTTAAAAGGTAAGCCTATACGACACGGCCGAATTCACGGTCCTTTTAGCGCCTATTTCTACACTGTAAAAAATTTGTTTAGTTTCTAAACACCTAACTAAAAACTTTTCTGTGACAGTTTAAAAACACTGCGACGCGTTTATTTATTAAACATGTTTAGGAACTAAACACATGCTGTGTTTATTTTCAGCACACCCGAGGTGTTTATCACACACACATGTTTATGTTTATGTTGATGTTTAAAAACTAAACACCTGCTCTGTTTATAGCCTAAACACCAAACGTTTACACCATAATCACTCACAGTGTTTAAATACTAAACACCGCACAGTCACATAATCACCCACAATGTTTAAGATCTAAACACTAAACCAAAGAATAAACATGACGCAGTGTTTACAATGTAAACACTGCGACATGTTTATTGTTTATTTGCCATTTTAGTGTTTATTCTCAGAACACATGTCTGATTTCTAGATCGATCACAAAATTGCATACACTAAACATGTGACATGTTTACATATTAAACATCGCAATTTCTCAGTGTTTATATGAGCCATGTTTACACCTTATACATTCTGAGTGTTTATATGAGACATGTTTACACATCATACATTCATACATGCTGATTTCTACGTGTTTAAATGAGACATATCATCATGCATGTTAATTCCCAAGTATTTATCAATGTAAAGTGGATTGTTTCCACTTTTTTGTTGTTGCATGGAATGAGATAAACGCATAACATTACATAGAATTAAATTTACCCAGTATGTACCAAATCATCAGCACACTTACATCGCATAATACCAGGGAAGACCTGGGCTGGCTTTCACAAACATTTTGGCTACAAGAGTCAAGGCAATTCTCTGAATGCAAGTTATCAAAACATCAGTCAAAGCTTGGGCAATATCTGATGAATAATAAGTTAAAATCCTTTAAGGGGGAAATCGAGTCCAATAAATAAGATAGTCTCATAAAAAAGAGTAAAATCTTACAAGTTTAACAGTAAAAATTTTTATGAAATCGGATGAAAAATAAGGAAGTTATAAAACTTTGAAGTTTTGCTAATTTCTGCAAAGCAGTTAAAAGTGGATATGAATATGCAAATGAGTGAGTTGACCATACCATAACCTCACAATTTTCCGTTGATCGTGTACAAAAAATGATGAAATTCAATGTTTATGTTAATGAAATGTGAAACATTATGGTATTGCTGGTTGAATAACTTCAGAAAAGTGATCAGTTAGATATATCAGGACTTGAGCCTCGGGAATAATTGCGTTTGAATGAAAAACTGGAAATTAAGTAAGTTGTGAGAGAATGACATGCCCACGTTGCCATTTGCATATTCATATCAACCATTCAAGAACTGTTTCCTCAAAAATTAGCGAAACTTCAAAATGTCATAACTTCCTTATTTTACATCCGATCTCGATCAAAATTTTACCAATGAACTCTTAATATTTTACTCTTTCTTATCAGACTAACTTGTATTTGGACTGGATTGCCATGTTTTGCTATACGACACAATACTGAGTTAAATGCAAGATACCTGGGAGTCACTGGCCTGTACACGAAGACGTAAATGAAATTCTCTCCTATACACACAGTAAAGTTTGTATATGCAGGCAATGGCACACAAATCATTTTGGAGGAAAAAAAATATTGCATTTAACAATTACTTTTCAGTCAAACGTAATTCTTGGCCTACTTTCAAGAATTGCCGTCTTTCTACTATATTCAGAACTAATTCTTAGTATTGTAAAACAAACTAATAAACTTGTTGATTGTGAATTGCAACTCAACGCTTCGGAAGCTTGACATGTATGTAACACCTCCAGGAACATAACTGCAGTCTGTGAACAAATCCATGCCGACCTTGAAGATTGCATCAATTATTGGCAAAGTGCTTTGGGGTGTACCCGAACCAGATTAGTTCATGGCAAATTATACCATGCACAACACTATGGTCGTATTGGTACTGATCAGGGAGTGTAGATGATGCACTCCATCATAAGGAGACAAAAAAAAAAAATGTTTTCACTGTATTTAGCCTGTGGTGAACATCTGCACTCCCTGATCAGTACCAATAATGGAACTTAAACACATACATGATATTGTTCTTTTCACTGCGACGATCACTGAAAGTACATGTAGGCTAACAGCATGTAAGGATTTTTCACTTTTGCTATTTTGAGAGAAATATTAAAATGTTAGTGGATTTAAAGGGGTGGGTGAGAAAAAACTTCTACCTTGCTAGAACCTTGGAGAAAGAAGTCAAACTCAATGGGTATACATGAATAGTCTATTAGAGTTTAATCAGTCTCATCATACTCCACATAATCATGGTATGGAGGGCTACTTTCAATCTCGACACAGCAGAGTTTTTGGGAAAGACAAGAGGATATGAACAAAGAAAAAATAATGCATTGCAACTGGAGGTGGGAGGGTATGCAAGGCTGTCATGAACACGCGATGTGATCAACAAGACTCCTCCCTTGTCAATTTGTCAGTCAGTTGCAAGACTCCTCCCTATTCTCCATACATGCTGTACTACATTTCTAACACGTCTCTCCATGTGACCGATTTCAAGAATATCTCAGAAAGAAAATATTAACTACCGAATACTGCATTTCCTATCAGGTCTACAAGAAAATTGCAAAGAATTCCAAACAAATGCAACTACTGGCCTCTTATTTGCGTCCAATATCTGCTGATTGTATTGGAAGCACCTGAGGGAAAAAATGAAATGGCTGATATTTTGATTTGATTTGTTTGGATGTCTATATTTCTTTTTGCACAAGAATATAACAGAAAGCCAATCGAACAAAGTTCTTGAGTAATACATTAACAGTGAATTACAACGACATTGGTTGATGAATAAAATGAAGTGAATAATTTTTTTTTTCTTAATAGTGCAAAACGATTTCGAGCAAGTGTCTTTACATGTTAGATAAAATTACAATTTTACGTACCAGCTGTTAAAAAAGACAATTACACATATCTATGAGCAATAAGAATGCAGGTGACCATTATCGTAAGTACAGAGGACAATAGAATTGTTTTTCTTTTTTTTTTGTTGGATATTCCTGCCATTTCAAAACCAATTTTCATCAAATAAGCATTGAATTCCTCTTCGAATTATATCCAGGCCCCCTACCTTCATATTTCTTTAGAGGTTCGTCATTATGTAATACACACACGCATACACACACACGGAGAACTGAAGCCCCATCACATACAAAACCCTATCATCCCCCATATGATTTACTTTATTCTAGTATACAGGTTTAGATGGACACTGTCAGTGAAGACAAAAAAAAAAAAACAATAAAAAGGTTGCTCTAACAGGTGGGATGCCTCCTAATAGGTCTGTAGTGCATCATGACGATGTGGGACATCACATGGCTAGCGGGAAAAAGATTAGTAACATTCAAAATTATTATCCATGGTTCATTTCCTTCATATGGCATGTAGGCCTATAGATATACTGTATATCAGTATATCTTGTGATGTCCTTGTAATCCTCAGATGTTTGCACTTTTAGACGGGTTGTATAGAAGTAAGCGCATGCATCTTTCATTCTAATCCAGACAGGTTTGGTGTGATCCCTGAACAATTCTTCCATGACGTACTGGTGCTGGTAAAAAGAAATGATTACACAAGGAAAACAAATCAGTTGGCTTTCCAATACAATGGACTTAACTGCTCCCAAAGATTCTGAAAATGAATGGATAGCAAAGAAGTTGACTGAATCCATAAGCAAGTTCAAATTAAAAGGAATGACAGAATCCCTTCATCACATTAGCGCTTAGTGTCTTGCGTCAGTTTTTACTTACTTTGATGAATTTTCTGGAAATAATTCAAGTCTTTGTTGTTGTTGCTTCTTTCTTATTCATCATCATTATCAAGCAGAGTTACGACCATTACTGTATCCTTTGTCTCTTGGGTGAAGATTTTCACATCTGTAATTTACACTTTCAACAATATTTGCAATAAATCAATTTGTCATATTTATTTTAGCTAATGGATTGGATTCGGGAGTCGGGAGTAGGTAACCCCCCCCCCAAAAAAAAACAAACAAACAAACAAACAAACAAACAAACAAACAAATAAACAGAAGAACTTAAAGCATCTAAAATCTGCATTTTATAGAAACTCATTTACATGTCCTTTTACATACAGTAATATTCATTGATTTGGCTCTGCAATTTTGAGTACATGTACTTACTTGATTTCCACTTTCCACATGGGTAGTATAAACAGTGATGTACTATCCCCAGTTGATTTACTCTGCTGACTGCACCATTCCTCGTTCTCTGCCAGCAGAGGTAATGTCTTGCAGAATTCGTCAGGACATCATCGTCACCACTTTGGTGCCATCGGCATCCCTTTCCAAGACATCCTAATGGGCTTTACATTCAATTTTCACCACCTGTTGAGTTATGAAGAATTTACAGGGAATAAAACTGAATTTCACTCAAAATATAGTCACTAACCCATCGCCATTCACATGAAAGACACTTCATAACTTCGTAAAATTATAGATCATACAGTGAGTTTACCCGCTAGGCCGAGTTTACCCGCTAGGCCGAGTTTACCCATAACTACAGTACCGGTAATCTGTAGAGTGTAGGAATATTGTAACGTTAACAACACTAACACGTTACAGTTAGAGGAGAGCGTTCCCCGTTCTAAACGTTAGATGTAGAAATACAAAACTAAAACAAACGAGCAAAATCTTTGAGGGCGTAGCCTATTTCTACGCCTACTACAGTTGTACATTAAACGAGGGCAATTTTGCAATAAATCTTATTATTCACCGACTTAGCAGACTTAGCAGACTTACCGCTTTCATGCAGGCCGGCCAGGCTAGAACTTTATCGCTTCGACGCCATCTTAGCTAGATCCGCTCCTATAGCTTTATGCAGTAAATTTATACAGTAGTACGACAGTACAGTCAGTGCAGTCGATCGAGTCGTAAGGACAGTGTAGTGGACGATACCAAGCCTCGAACGAATGCGCACATACTGTAGGCCTACGCACATCACGCTGCCAGGGCAGCGCCAGCCAGCCAATCAGACAGATCCATCCGCACAGGACGTACGCGCACATCTCCTTTCCCGCCAATTGTGCATTGATTATGGTCATATGCATAGCACGAGTGTGCGCTAGAAGCGCACGCACAGGGCACCACTGCGTGCGTTGTGGCCGCGGCCGTCATGTCACATGCGCTGCTGACTTGTAGAGTACGAGTAGCACAGTGTTTATGTTAAACATGTGCGGTGTTTAGAACGTGTTTACGAGGCGTTCTAAATGTAAACGCGTCTGTTTACCCTGACAGTAGAAGTGTTTAGGCCTAACCAACAAACATTTGGGTAATGCCCTAAACCATGAACAAAATTATTAACAAAGGCAACTCCCATTTTTTTTTCTAGCAGTTAAAATATAGAACTGTACATGCGAAACCAAAATATAAATTTATTACAGTTGTATTACATATTTTTAGGTAATCCTATTTCCTTATTGATTAGGCATTTCTATGAAAGGCCTAAAACATGAATTATTTCATGGTGTATCTTGATATCGTCACAGTTTCCACTTTCTCGTGATAAAAGGAATCTAGAAATTGCAATTTACACACCATTTCCAACACTCCTTCATATATATGGACATAGCCAGAATAAACACTCCAACTAAACACTCCAAGCTAAACACTTTAACTCTCAATACTTTACACGTGCTATACACACCGGGTGTTTAGATGTTAAACAAAGTGTTTAGATTTTTAACACTGTGTTTAGTTCATAAACATGTCGCATCTCGCATTTTTTACAGTGTACATCAAACATCAGCGGGATTGCGATATTTCATTAATTATTTCGGCTGTAATCTTTTGTGATACACGCACCAGAAGGGTTGAAAATGCGTTCTTTATTTTTCTCCCGATAATCTCTTCGCATTTGTGTATGTGTTTTCAAAATTAGACACTGCACGCAGGGCCGAATTCGAGATTCTTTTGCGCCTATTATCGTTTACTCAAATTTCAATGGGATTGCGATGACTTCATGAATTACTCTTCGGCTGTAATCTAAAGTTTATATGACGCAAGCGCCAAAGGGGGTTGAAAATGTGTCCATTATTTTTCTCCCGCTAATCTCCTCCCATTTCGTACATGGGTATTGCGTTCTTAAAAGGTATACGACACGGCCGAATTCACGATCCTTTTTGCGTCTACAGTGTATTCCTACCCCAAATATCAGCGGGATTGTGGCGATTTCATGAATTACTTCGGATGTAATCTTTTGTAATGCACGCACCAGAAGGGTAAAAATGTGTTTTTTATTTTTCTCCCGATAATCTCGTTGCATTTGTGCATGCGTTTTTGATAACCAACACGGCATGCAGGACTGAATTCAAGATCCTTTTTGCGCCTATTATTTTCTCAAAATAATTCAACGGGATTGCGTTGATTTCATGAATTGTTATTCGGCTGTAATATTTTATGATGCACGCACCAAATTAATGTGTCCCTATTTTTTTTCCTCCTCTATAAAAATCTCTTCGCATTTCGTACATGAGCTTTTGAAAGGTGTATGACGCAGCCGAATTCATGATCCTTTTTGGGACGATTTCTACCTCGTAAGCGGGACCGCGATGATTTCATGATCTTTTTTTTTTTTCTCCCTTGTATTATCTCTTCACATTTTGTAAGGACCGATTTCGTGATCTTCATTATGAGACCATTCTGAACGAATGAAAATATTCATTTACTGTATCGCTGAATATAGAATATGTTTTTACTTTTTCTAAAAATCGGCACAAGTGGATAAATTAGTTTTAATATGTCAACTGTCACGCAGCTGCGAAGCCGGGATCGGATCGATCTTGCGTTAAAAAAATCATGAGTGTGACCCAGAAATGCGTGCGCTTCTATCAATGCTTCTTGTCTGGCATGACCGCAGATCGCAAGCAAACGAACAAACAAAACGGGGATCGGGGAATTACAATCCATGCATTTCAACAGTTACATTGTACCGTACATATGCTCTGCATGTATTGTATGGCATGGCAGTGCGTGAGCAGCGCCAATGCGCAAGCGAGCGCGAATACTACAGTAACTGGTCAACTGCTAGTGCTCAAAACTAATATTATGTTCACTGTATACATACAAATATTGCACCGGTAGACATAAACGAAAACTTGCGTAAAACTTGTTGAACAATGCGATATCTTGCATTCTGTTTCTCCCTGATCGGGGCTGATCTTTTTCTTTCTACTGACCCCGCCAGTGCTTTTTTTTTTTTTTTACTGGTCATGTCGGACCGGTAACTTGTGGATTTCCTGAAAAGTTACCGGTCCGACAGTGACTTTTGCCGGTCTTTGACCGTCGGACCGGCGCCATTGTGCAGCCCTGGGTAATGTAGAGTCTAGGTCTAATCAAGATGTTAAAGTCTCTGATAATGAAGAAGTTTGATTGTCGTAGACTGTTTCCCAAATGCAGTTAGTAATATTCAGCTTTTTCAAAGCAATGCCTTGTTTACAACGACATGTAGATTTATTCATGTAAATGATAATTTAATTTCTACATGAGACTTACTAAGTGCTAGACATAAGATCTTGCATCATTAAAATATGTAAAAGGCGAGACAATTTGAATATTCATCAAAGACGGACAGCAGTATTTTTTGACATTGTTTGATCCTGTATACCATTTTGTTTTATGTTTAATCTAAATAGAGCAAAATAATTTCAACTACAGCTTAGTTGGCTGATTTCTTTTTCTCAAATTGAAAGTTGTATCTTGTATCATGATGTTTGATTTTAATCGAAAGTTCTTAATTTCTGTCTTTTCTTTCAGATGACTGGTGCCATGCAGTAGCGAAGAGCTGGACTGTTTCAGAGAAGAAAAAAAAGTACAGCATCGTGCTTATCATCAAGGAATGTGAATACAATGGTTTAGGAAAGAAGACAATCTACAGATAGAAGGGAGAAATTGGGATGAAGGGCGACAGCATAAGGACGGTATATCTACATTAAAATGTGATTGTAAAGTGGAAATATAAAAGAAGATTCTAAGATTGAAGGTGAAAACATGCATTCGATTCTGTGATGTCATAATTACAATTTTGCTACACTTTAATAACACTATAGAGAGACATTTGTGACCCGCTACGACAAAATGGTCCTAAAGTCGCGCACGGTCGAAGCCGTGAAAATCGAGTGTGAAGTCAGAGCATCAAAATTGGTCAAAACTTACGATTTTCTGAATTTGACATATTATTAGAGTCTGACATGTCTTCTATCATCTGTCGAAATTTTGAAGCAAAATGATGGAAGGAAAGGCTAACAAATAGCGTTTTTCTGGGCCATGTTTTTTTGGCGTTTCAACGAAGCAGAAACTGGTTCGAACATTTGGATTGAGCGCCACACATAGGCTCCGCCCCTAACAACGACCAGAGTGATATCATTGGTCAGTTTGCTGCTTGCCGCTAACCGAAGCGTGAAGCTCGCACACTGCCCAGTCGACTGGTGCGTGCTGGCGGGGTGCGCTATGCCCGGCCACTTCTCCTGGCCTCCTGGTCACTGATTGGTCGGTGAGGAGACCGTCAACGCTGTGTTTGAATGAACATTTCGGGGGTTGCTAGGGCATACCTTCTATTGTCCGGAGGTGAATACTGACTTGCGTGTCCCTTGATCGTGATTGCGTCGCAAGGAGAACTTTTAGGGCGCTTTTCTCGAAACAGTGATTTCCCAGACGTCTCGACATGCTCTTTTTTAAACATCGATATCTCCGCAGCCGATTATTTTTATAAGATGTGTTATATATCAATTTAAAGCAGAAAGATTAGGGAATTGTGTCATGCAATTTTCAAATAATCGACCTCGCCCGACTTTAGGATCATTTTGTTGTAGCGGGTCACATTTATATCAAGGCAAGCTTCATGTGGATATGGAATGTTAGATTTTCTTTAAATGTTCATTGGTATGTTTTTCATGATAATAAATCTTGAAGGTTTTTTTTTTTGTGGTAATCATAACCTTGTGATACATCTTGATGAATTTCTAAGTGCACATTGGCAATATTTAGATGATGCTGTAAACAGATGAAGTTAGACGGTTGAATAATCATTGCATAGTTGTAATAGTTATCGACTGAGGATTAACATGCCCTTCATTGATTTATTTTTCGTAAATAGTGATAATTGCGAGAGTCAATTTCAATTGTCGGGGGCATAACCAAATGTGTCACACTGTCAAAATGTGTATATCAGAAACTTTTCGCTCACTGTGCGAATTTTCACAGAAAACAGATTTATGAGAGTCACAAATGCTAGCTTAGACCCATTAACAAAAAGTTCCAGCTTCATCTTCAACCATGTTCATGATACATGTTCATCTACATTTTGCAAACATTCTGAATGTTGATTGAGACATGTTATACACGTATGTAATTTTATGAAATTAATGCAACAAATAATCAAATATGCATCTCTGCTAGATGATATTATAAATCCAGTTAATGACATGCCAAACTCACCTCAAACTGTAATTCATTCTATTCTCCTTTATTCCTTTATTTATTCTTTCGTTGTCTTCAACTCACTTTGAATGTGTTATGTATGATTCTTATAAACATGGGAACATGCACTCCATATAACTGATAGGACTTATAATAAATTGACATAATCATTCAACCATCACTAGACAGTTCTGTTATGAGATGTTCTTTATTTAACTAAAATTGTAAATTATGATACGTGTATGTTCCCATGCAAACTCACAACAAAATACAGAAATATGATTTCTTTTAATTATAATTCATTATGTCTCTAAATGTACAATTAAAGAAAGTGATTACAAAAAGGATGTCAAACATTGCATATTAAAATAATAGATTATTCATTTGTCTCCATCCGTAGTAACACATGCAACTGCAGTGTGCAGTTTGTGGGCTGCTGTGAAAAAAAAAAAAAAAAAAAATCACAGGCAGCCCAAGCGGGATTCGAACCCACGACCTCTGGATTACTAGACCAGCGCCATAACCACTAGACCACCGGGATGCCCTAGCACTACCTTTAGACATGAATAATTAATTATAGAAGGGCTTGGGGGTGCTTCGAAGTTTACTGCTCTTATTAAATATGTACATGTCATCACATGAAAATTAGTCTGCATCCACCCCGTAGTTTTGCTGATGACCTTTCTTTTTAATTATTTTAACCACACACAATTTTGGCCGAATTTCCCCACCCCTCTTGTGAATTTGCTAGTACGTGTACTAAAACACATTCTCAGAATGTGTTTATAGTACTGGTGGACTAAGGATTCGGAGGGGGGGGGGTCGGCCAAAATTTCTCTTTTCTCATATGTAACAAGCCTACGGGGCGAAAGGCTGATATTATGGGCTTTCTGCACACATTTTTAGATGCTAATTATTGGTTAACATGAGCACGATCATTTATGTTGTGATTAATTTGTTTCCTTTTCATATATGTATGACTTCTATTAGCGACTTAATTGGCTTGGCACTCCTTGCATCGACCTTTTTTAGACACCCATTTCCTTCTCTCTCTCTTGCTTTTTCTCTACTGTCCTGTGAATAGTGTAACTACATGTACATGCAGTACCTCTTCTCTTTTGTATGATATACATCAAGTTTCCATTTGAGCATGTGGGTGTTGCAGCACTCTAAAGCTTCATGCATATGAAGCAACATATTTGTATGTTCATAAACATAATTATGCTTGATATATTAATTTGAGAATGTTATTCTTTCTCTTGTATATGTTCCGTCCGCACTCTATAGATGTAAATGTACATTGTAAGATTTGGTGCGCATGTTCGAACTGCGTTTCTCTTTTTGTGAACACACAAGAACTGATATAATAATGAACTTTAATCACGCATATTCTTTAATCTTGATTCCATCTCCGTTTGCCATTAGATATTTATTGATATATGGAGCTCTTCCACAATTGTTATCCTTCCCATTGTCATTACTCATCTCTGAATAATTCAAATTTGATATTTTATTGTGGACCTATGTTTCTTCGATTACATAATGTACCTCGTCAATATATTGCTGCAAAAGGCATAATAAAACATGACCATTATTATATATTTAAAATGACGCTTGAAATTCTGATAATTTTGATGTTTATGTATTTTCAGGAGTTTATCAGTTTCGAAGAGTGCATGCAGGATGAGTTTTATGTTTTTATATGATCAAGTGCAGCTATCAAAGAATCTGTTAAGCAGGAAAGGGAAAGATGGAAAATGAGGAATTATGATTGAATTCGCATGCGAGCCAAATGACAATAATGAAACCGATAAAAATTGTGCAAAGTAAAAGTCCCAAATATGTGGAATAATAGAAAATAAAGAAATTAATAGATTTTTCAGAGAAAGAAATAAGAGAGTGTATGAGTATGAAAGATGAGTAAATGCAAGTAATTATTACTGTCTGGCACGTCTTTTTCCCTATATTTAGCAGTATCCTTCATCTTAGAACAAACATGTATCATAATCATTATGAAAGAAGTAAACTGAATTTGAATTAGAAGTAAGTTAAAAAAGTAAAAAAAAAAACAGTAAAAAGTAAAAAAAAATATGAAACAGTATACCGAGTACATGTTAATTACCAAATGATAAATGTCCACATGCAAAAGTGTTGAATAATATATCCACAAAAAAGGGGGAGGGCAAAGAAATCTTTGGAACGATCAACGACAGCTCTAATAACAATACTAAATGAAGATGGAAACAATGACAACACGCTTTTTAGAACAATTAAGAGAAACTGGCTTGTATTATCATCTTAATTATCACTAAATGTATTATAATCATCACAACAATCATTACATGACAATTAATTTCAATTAATAAGGGTATTGTTGATAAGCAGGTATAGCCCTAATAGTATTTGTATGTAAACACATACAAAATGAAAAAGCGACGGTTCGTAAATACACGCTTATCGCACGTTACCTATTGTACAGGCCCTACAGCGCGGGTCTTAACCCGCGCTTAAGTACATAACCTATGGTGCGCGCAAGAAACGATGGATTTACGAACCGACGCAGTGAGTTTGAAGACAGAAATATCGTAATTTTTTTGAATTCACACTAAAATTACATTATGGATAGGAAGAACAACTTCCACTCTCATCACCCTGTCAAAATTTTCACACACACGACAGGAAAAGTCATTGAAAACGTTGTCTGAAACTTGTGAGATCTTTAAACGCGATTTTCTCAGAATTGCATTTTCGCTCAAAAACGAAATAGCGTCGGTTCGTGAAAACACCGACGAAGTACATCAAAAGCGTTTCAAAAGAAAAGAAATCTCTAGGTATAAGTATGAACTTTCTAAGCATGAAACTGGTAAAGGCATTACTGGAAGAGATCAAAGAAGAAATACTTCTTATTTTCCTCCTAATTCTAAATCTACAAGCTTTATCTTCATAATGAAGTCATTCCTCCATACAATTAACGCACAGTGCATTGCTCCCTGGGAGACTTCCACCGAGGTTAATGTTAGTATTGTAATAATGAACACTTACGATTTGCATTTAAACCATTCCAACGTTCGACACAGCGAAATTAATTATCATTCTTTCAGACCAACGCTGGGAAAAATATGTCCAAACTAAAACACAACTATCCAAATTTTCGAAACAAATTAAAAAAAAAAAAGATATTGTTTGGCCCATTGTCATGTTTAGAAAATAATACGTTTATAATTGCCTTATTGATATTCCTCCTGTCTTTCTTCCAATTATAAACTTTGTATTAGGATTTTTTTTTATTCATTTATCTTTTTGTAGTGCTTGGTCTTTCGTTTACTTCCGTTCATTTCTTCCGTCCTCTTTTTGATCTGGTATGAAACGGTGATTAAATTAAAATTGCATTCCTATTGGCATTCCAGATCGTCTTCCATAAGCCTTCTTTTCTAATTTGTCAGACATTATTTGTTGGCCCGCCACATGTACTTGTGAATTGGTGCCTGTGTTGTGTTGTGACAAACTAACGGTCCTTTTTCTTCTTCCTTTCTGAAGAAAAACTCAAAATGTGTACAGTTTTTACTTCCTGGAAATTATACTACAGCGGCACCACCACATTACAGCATCAAGGCATCTTGCTCCCCTCCCTCTTCTTTCCTCTCCCCCCCCCCCTCTCTCTCTCTCTTCCTCCATGCTTGTGCACTATTTGTTTCATAGCAACATGTGCGTCATCAGAAAATTAAAGACTCTGCTAAAGCCCATCCGGATAAGGTTTATATTTTGGAATTGATTATCTAAGTTACATTTATTTTCCATACATGTTTTCTTGTATGAAGTGTCCATACGGGTCATACATATGCTTTCGTCTAATTCCCTCTCGACGTTTCGCGTGATTATTCCGCAACGCGTGATGGTCCCACCGCAAAATTTTATGACTTTTTTTCATTCAAGTATCGCGCAACTTTTGAGACCAAATTTGTTGCTCCCGGGCGTATCTTTGAAAAAAGCTCCCGGGCGTATCTCTGAAAAAAAAAATCGTCGACCCACAAATTGCTCAAAAACATGGTTTTGTGTACAAATCCAATGTGAAATGTGTTTTTGCAATTAAGTCATTTAATTATGAATATAAATATTTTTACTTTCGTTGGCTGATAATGATTCAATTTAACCGGATTACGCTTTAAAAAAGTTTCTGCGACAAATTTTGACAAAAAACAACAAAAATGAAAACAAACAAAAAATACATAAGAAATTCAATAAACAATAAAATACATAAGAAATTCAATAAGCAATAAAAAACATAAGAAATAATTATGAAGCCGAATTCTTGCGTCAATATTATTGTTGAGGATATTGTAAAGGACATGTACACCAAAAAAGAATAGAAGTCTTGGAGCTTTATTTTTTGTTTTGTAGGCAAAAAATCATGTCTGCATAAATTAGCATAAATCAATGAATATAAATTACAAAATTTAGAATTTGAAAAATCTAACTATACAGTCTTGTCGATTACACAGACCTCTACCTTAGTGCAAATTTTCGCGAGGACCGTGAGATCCACGACCGAGATCTTGACCCCCAGTGGTTTCAAGCCTCTCAAAACCCCGATGGGATTAGGGTTAATCAATGTTAAATAGAATGATAATTACTTGCAAAAGACTACATACCGGGCATGATGATGCTGAGGCGTCATATGTTGAGAGGAAGCTATCTGGCAAATAGGGAAATTCTAGTCTGAACTTCGAAAGACGTGGCATACCAAGCACCCATCGAGCTAAGTCTTCTCCCGTCGAGGGCAACTTTGTAACATCATAATCACTTCTGAGAAAAACGTCAGAAATCTCTATGTCCAGATCTTCAATCTGAGAGAAGAAACAAATCAAAATTTTGTTAAGACTGAAAAGGAAGAAATGATGAAATCATGTAAAAATGGCAGGAATGACCTATTATCGAAGACGAAGCGAAGGGATCAATATAAAGGTGGATCGAAGGCCGGAATATTCCACGTATCAAATGTACGTGGATCTTAAAGGTAGGGAATCCCATTTGCATGCCTCAAATGAAGAGTTGTATAAATACAGTGGTATGTTGGAGAGAGTATCATTTTAGAAACTCCCATAAAGTATTGAAGGTGGAAGGTAACATTTAGTACATTTTTATTGACCGTTAGATTTTTAATTGAATTTTTTTCGGGGCTCACCGTAAATTCCAGTACGTTACTAGGCTACCTTTGCAGACCCATGCACTGCATGTGTGTCCATCATGTATATTTTGTAAAGAAAGTTCATCAAAACTTACAAACATTTCTATAGACCTATGCATTCTTGCCACACACTCTATATGTTATTACATCAGCTCTTATACTTTTAGATTTGTGTTTATAGATTAAAAAAAAATACAGAAGACTGCAACAAAAAGGCGTAAGTGTGGCTGACACACAGAACTACTGAGTAGTTGAGTTTTGTGCATTATTCAAATTGTAGATAACTGTTGACTTCCAAATTTCTCAGCAGTGGCCTAAACAAGTCCCCTGAGGTTCACATTTAATGTTTTGCTGCATTTTGGGAGGTCTGTAAAAGGTATCCCCTACCTCTAAGGCCATAAGAACAACTGAGAAAACTATTATCATTTTAATTTTCCGAGTTTAATGTCAAGTCTTCCTTAAATGGAGCTGTATCCTACAATTCTAAAGGAATGGAATCACGTAACAGTGGGAATAGTATTCGAACACCTGTCTCATATTGAGGCATGGTGGTAGTGGTCATTGTTAATTATCACACTTACGTGATCATGTTATGATAACACTAATTACATTATCAGGTTATTGAAAGCACCAGAAACAATTGTACTCTCCTTTATACAGTACATACACGGAAAGGAGTACACAGATCAGTCAGTTGAGTGACCCTGTACCACAAAACAAACAAAAAGTCGCCAGACATGAAATTTTAGTTAGAGCATATTCTACAAGAGCAGACTTTAAACTTTAAAATGATGTATAACTTAAGTCAAATGGACTAAATATAAATACTGGAAAAAAAGCGCACACTCGGGAAAAGTGTGAACTGAGAAAAGAGGCTCTGAAGTATAATGTCTTTTCAAGCACTTAATCTTCACCAAGCCGTGCTGGCTGTGCGATAAATGGGACAAAAAAAAAACAGGATGTAAACTGGAGTAAAAACAATGAAGGGATTATCAGATCAAATTAAAATTGAGCATGTCTTATTAACACATTCTGTGCTTAATTAATGCCAACTTTGAAAGCAGTAGCCTCATCCTTTCAAAAGTTATAGGAGGTGAAAGTGGAGAGTGAGTACAGGGTTTTTAAGAAATGAAAGGACTCCAAAGACACACTTAATCACACTATTCCGCCACAAAAAAAAATGTTCGAGCGAAACTGCTAGAAAACATACTTTCCTGCCCATTTTATGATCCCAAATTTTAGCATAATGTAGAAGAAGACTCACTCTTCCAGGAAATATGAAAAAGTCAAGATCCGTTGCCCCGTTTCACCCATTTTGAGTCCTCACACAAAATCAGTGTGTGCGAATTTTTGTTCGTTTTGTGATGCACGGTCACATAATATATATATTTTTTCCAGGTATCCCCCTCCATGGTCTTTATAGTAACTGTTAAAGACGGTTGTGTTTGTTTGGTTTCGTTGCTATTGTTGTTGTTGTTTATCTTAATTTCTTGGTCAGGTTCCAATCAATATTGTCAGAGTCATATGAACAGCATGCTCACAGAATGTGTAAAATCTTCTTCAATGAGTAAAGATGTCCCTAGAGGACTAACAAGGGCAGGACCCAATGGGACAAAATGTTCGCGCAAAATTTTCTCCCACAAACATAAGAGTAGTATAATCAATTGTTACTGTATGAAGGCATTCATAAAAATAAAGAACAGAGTTAATGGTTGCCCAACCTGTTTCCTACAAAATGTTCTAGGTCGAGAGGGGTATGTTGGTAGCGGAAAGTTACGATTGAACATGGTAACGTTGTAAAGTAGCCATAATGTAAATAGAGTACTATCCGATGTATTGTATAACAGTTATATAGTGTTATGTAAAGCATATTACACTCAATCCAGTGCCCCGACTGAGCTCAAAATGAAAGAAAAAAATGTTGTATGCACAGAACAAATACATCAAAAGTGTTCTGCAAGAAAATAAAATAGTATTGACTGCCCAAGCAAGTTACTGATGCATTACAGGAAGAGACCGATGATTAGATGGGCCATTCTCCGAAAAAGTGTGCAATTACCGTTGAACAAAATAAATGACAAAAATTCATCATCAAAGATTTCTTTCATATTTTATCAATTCAGAAACTTCAATCCCATAGGATAGGAAACAATCAATGGGTGATATTTGAAAGTTCATATTTTTTAGAGAAACATATCCGATCGTGAGTCCTGTTTTTTTTTTTTTTTTTTTGCATGTTAAAACCAAATATCAGATACGTTACCAGAGGTAGCATCTTAAAAAAACAAACAAACAAACAAACAAAAAAAAACAACGATTGACTGTCTGCTTATTTCTAGCGTTAAAATGACAATGCTTATGTAAAACTACCGGCTTAAACATAAACAAACATCATGAAAACATTTTGGAGACTGCCTTGATTTAATCTGTATAAAATAAAAGTGATCGTAATTTATAAAGTAAAAACACCAAAAAACACTTACATTTTTCGGCTTGAAATATTATGTTACCCTAATCTAACTTTTTACCTGCATTTGAATCGTATAAATAATCTCATTGATTGTATGAAACTTTATGAACAAGTATTATACTTCTCATAGATAGCAAAAACAAGGTAACATCTCTGCCAGGTTAAAGGACAAGTTCACCTTCATAGACATGTGGATTGAGTGAATGCAGCAATATTAGTAGAACACATCAATTAGAGTTTGAGCAAAATCGGACAATCCATTCAAAAGTTATGCATTTTTGAAGTTTCTGCTCAGTCACGGCTTGATGAAAAGACTACTATAGCTTGTGATGTCACATGAGTACAACGATATAAACAAGAATAAAGAATATTCAACATATTTCCATTTCTCTCTCATAACAAAAGAACACTCGACTTCTCTCTTTTAGGAGGCAGGGGGAATGATATTACCCTCAACATACATCAGCACAAAGTCGAAGAAATGTGCACTTATTCAAAAAGTAAAGTTTTGTGAAATTCTCTTTTTATTTTCCTTGGTAGTTGTACGCAATTGACATCATACACTGTAGTAGTCTTCCCTTCCATCATTGACTGCGCAGATACTTAAAATATTCGTAACTATTGAACGGATTGTCCAATTTTCCTAAAACTTTCACTGATGTTTTCTACCGATATTGTTGCATTCTCTCATTCCTTATGTATAGATGAAGGTGGACTTGTCCTTTAAATACATTTTTGATCGAAAGAAGAACGGTGTGTGGTAATGTATCTGATGCATCAGACGTTCCGTTAGTATACAATTGTAAGCCCAACACCAATGATGCAAATATTTTCATTTTAACTTGTAAGAACATCACAATATGATTATTTTCGTTAAAACACCGTACTTCTATACGTAAAGAATGTCCTCGTCATAGATAAAAGATTAGATATTTTTTTTTTATAAAACTTTAAGATGTACGTGAAATTCAAGAACCAAACAAACACAAATCCATAATACTTTTCTTTTTCTAATATAGTTCCGAAATTTTGTAATAATGATACACGGGAGACGGTAAGAATGAAGTTGGAAAAGATGTATGCAAATGATACACATGGATTATATTTTCCTTTGTTCTTGTCTGTAATGAATCATGTCTCAAGAACCAATGAATGATGGTAATGACAAAATAAACTACCGATTTACATCAAACCCCGATCACTCAAACATGTGATTCAACAACCTGATGCAAAACGTTAGACATAAAATCCTATTGTCATTTTCAGAACAAAAACATGCAACGAAGGAAATGCTCTTGACTTTAACCATAATACTAAGCGCATTTTATGTAGATAAGATGCAAAATCGCAATGAACAAAGGTAGACCGTTCATGTAGTTGCCTTTGCCGTGAAGTTAAGAAAAAAAAAGTTTGGTACCACACTTCAACTTTTAAAGTCTTTCTATATATGTTATTGTGAAACAAAACACAGACACACATCAGACACAAAAAAAAAAACACACACACACACAAGAAAGCAGAAATAAACTAATAAATTTGTAACGTATTTCTGACGCCCCCCCTTTTTTTTTTTGTAAATGCCACAATTCTAAGGGATAATACAGTTCTGGTTAAGATGAGTATTTAGAGGTTTTAACTTTTTTGGCAATATAATCGTAATCCACTTATACGAAATACTTAAGAGCATATTATCATACTCTAAAATGAATTGAGTATGATGAAATTGGTTTTGAAATTACTGAGATGTCAAAAATAAAGTAAAAGAAAAACATGTACAAATAAAAGTAGATGAACCCATCATATTTTGTTAGGACCTCTTTCTTTTACTTTCTTTTGGATATATCGGCCATTTCAAAACCGATTTTCATCAAATAAACTTTCAATTCCTCTTACATTGTCTTAGAACTATTGTATGTCCTCCTGGAAAGACATATAGAGCACGTTGTCTCCCGGTTAAATCCGCGTTAAAAGCGCCTCGTGGTTAACCTTGGTGCACGATATGCATCTACATATCCGACATGTTTGATGGTAACGTATCTCATGGGCCGTTACCGTTCTCGTACTATTATTTACACAAATATTAATTTTCTCCAACAATTTCTGTTGTGTAATTAGTCATTATCTTAAGTACTCAAAAGTATCTGAGCTTTGTTTATATTTGCAGCATACTTTTTTTTTTTTCTAAATGAAGCCAAGTTTAAGTAACGACTCTGATATCAGCTCATTGTCACTATTAGCTTCCGCGGTTTCGGATCAGTATATATATATATATATATGTATATATATATATATATATATATACATATACATATATATATATATATATATATATATATATACTATATATATATATATATATATATATATATATGTATATACATATGTGACCGTGCATCACAAAACGAACAAAAAGTCGCACACACTGATTTTGCGTGAGGACTGAACATAGGTGAAATGGGTCAACCTAGCTGTTCTTGACTTTTTCATATTTTCTGAAAGAGCAAGGCTTCTTCTACGTTATGTTTAAATTTGGGATTATAAAACGGTTAGGAAAGCGCGTTTCTTAGCAGTTTATCTCGAACATTTTTGGTACAATATTGTGATTAGATGTGTCTTTAGAGTCTAATTTTCATTTCTTGCATACCTTGCATACACTCTTCACTTTCAACTCTAATAACTTTTGAAGGGATGACGCTACTGCTTTGAAAGTTGGCGCTAATTATGGACAGAGTGTGTTAATAAGGCATGATCAATTTCAGTTTAATTTGATAGTCCCTTCATTGTTGCTACTCCGATGGTTTACTTCCTGTTTTTTGTCCCATTCGTCGCACAGGCAGCACGGCTTGGTAAAGATTAAGCGCTTGAATACACACTGTACTTCAGAGCCTCTTTTCTCAGTTCACACTTTTCCTGGGTGTGTGCTTTCTTCCCAATATTTATATAGGTTAGGAGAATCCATTTGAATTGAGTTGTACATCATTTTAAAGCTTAGAATCTGCTCTTTCAGAATCTGCCCTTAACTAAGAATCCATGTCTGGCGACTTTTTGTGTGTTTTGTGGTGCAGGGTCACACAAGAGATTCAAATAAATTCGAATAAATCATGGTTCCATGTATGCGTTAGCTTGACTTTGTTTAACACACGAAATTGCACTGCTATGCGGCATTACTTTGATCTTCCCTCGAGAGTCTGAAAAAAAAGTCACGTATCTGACTGCGATTTGGCGACATGATATAACTGATATCTTAGAGAAATATCAAAACATGGTTTTGTTATGTAATATTATTTGTCATTCACGCACTTGAGGGGCAATGGAATGGAGTACAAAAGATGTGATTTGAATGATATTTTAACGAGCAACAAGTTGTTATATGAACACGTCTTGTCCTGGCAACATGGAGTTTTTAGGGTTACAACAAACTTCGGATCATATTTTTGATATTGTCCCGGATGTCCCAATAGCTTTATTGATATGTATTTTACAGGTCTAACCTCTCGGATGAATTTAACAGAAAAAAAAAATTGAGGGACAAAATATCGATTTAAACTGTATGAACATGTTGACGACACAAAAATTGCAGTTTTGCATACTTTTTCGGAGAATGGCCAAAGTCCTCTCATTTTCCTTTAAATCTGCAAGCTTCATCTTCACATGAAGTAATTTCCCCACACAATAAAATGTTTCAAGTTGATCACTTCTGTGACTGCAGTCAAACCTGTACAGTTCACTGCTCCCTAAACTTCGACCAAGATTTATGTTAGTATAATGAACACTCACAATTTGTATTTCAACCATTTCAACGTTCAAGTTCAAGTTCAATCATAGTTTGACACAGCGGAATGAATTATCATTCCAGATCGATTTTTAAAAGAAATATGATACCCTGTTGACAAGGAAGTGATATTAGCTGTTCCCTAAAAATGAGTCTTGCATAATGATATCTTAGGAGCAACAAGATTGTCAAAATCGACAAGATGTCCTAGAATTCGCCGAATATTATCGCTGTGCAGTGAATTTGTGATTGTTATCTGCATGGCTTTGACTGTTCTTTACGGCCTTAACGATATCCCCAAAATATGTCATTTTAAACCAACTTGTTAGTGACTATAGTTCCCAAATGCACATCTGGTGCACTTGATAGCATGCTTAGTATTTAGTGATTTGCATTCTCCTAAATCAGAATGTAGAAGCGAACATAGGATTTAGCCTCCATTTCGACGAAAGCCATGTCCATGCGCGATGGCCGGAAGAGATACTTTCTGCACGTTATAACCCCCGGGAAGGAAAACGATTTTGGTCTGATAGCCTGATAGCGGTGGCAATCATTACACATGTACTACACAGCAGTGTTGCCAATTAATGGTGATTTCGTTAACCAAAAAGGGTGAAATTTGGAGATTTTTGAAATTGTTTGGTGACAAAACTTTAGCCTGGTAACCAAATCAAAATTTGGTGATTTTTGGGTACTTTTTTCTTGGTGATTTTGACACCAATGAAAACTAATCACACTAATTGAAAACAAAAATGCATTTTCCAAAGGTTTTTCCCTTATTTCTTGTAGAAACAGAACATGTGCCCCTTTTTTGTCACTCAACACCACTGACCACATACAAACACTCATCCATACACATCGTGCACATTTTGCATTTAGTGTGTGCGACTACTGCGCGCCGTAAATTGCACCGGGACTCGAAAAGAATGTTTGAGCAAGGTTTATCTACTTAATGTTGCATGAGATTGAAGCCTCACCTACGCTTTTCAAATTTGGTGACTTTCAAGGCTTTTGGTGATTTTTCACATGTTTTTTGGTGATTTTGCTCTGTTGGGACCGAGCAACGCTGCTACACAGACGTCTGCATCAGTATACATATAAGGTGCGTCGTTAGTCGCTTTGTAGTGTTATTCCTAAAGTAGATTTCTTGGAATATGTGTCAGGAATTGCTGATGATAGCCGACTCTCTGTTTCGCTCTCAGATGGAGAGGTTCCATCGCATGGCCCCGAACTCCGATCTCGGGGAATTTCCCCTTCCTTCCCATCTGTGAATCAGCTTTCTTATACTGAATGACAAATCTTGTCTGGCGCCTGTATACAATAGTCCAGTCAAAATACGACAAAAAGTGGGTTAACCCACAACTAATTGCAACAGAAACGATTCCACTTGCATTTGACCCGGAAGAGCTATTAAAATAACATATTAAAAGTTCCCTAAAATTCTAGTGGTGGATCAGTGTCTAATTTGCATAAATTCAAAATGGCCGCCATACAACCTATTTATGCCTATATCTCGGGATATATAACCCACAGAAAGTAAATTCCGGTGTCTAAACCTATGTTTTATAGGTCAAGGAATACAGATATGTTATCTTTATCAACTTTCAAGCATCCCTTTATATAGTACTTGCATATATTTGCATATAATTGCATACAAAATGGCCGCCATATTGCCTGTACAAGCAGGTATCTTAGTAATGTAGTACACTCAGGAATAAGTCGCTATATATCTGGACATTAAACCCGCAGAAAATAGATTCTTGTGTCTAAACCTTTGTTTTTTATGTCAAGTAATACAATTATCATATAAGCAGTAACTTTCAAGCTTCCCTTTATACATTTTCTGCATATATTTGCATTTAATTAAATGCAAAAAAGCTGCCACAATGCCTCTACAGGCTTATATCTCCATTTGTAAAAGGTACCCAGTGTTGGTGTCTGTGGTCTTAATTTTACTGCTGAGAATCACTGATGTAGAATACCTTCCACTCAGGAATAATTACCTATATTTCACTAAAAATTTGCGTATATTCATACATAAATCTATTCAAATTAAGAGTAGCTTATATCCATAAGCTACTCTACAAAAGTTTCATGAGTTTGGACATTAGATGACGATCTTGTCATATCAGGGTACCATGTCACTCACTCACTTTCTGAATAAAAGACCCAGGGGTCCAGCCCTCATCCAAGCATCTCAAGTTCCCCTTCCTTGCATGTTTACAGACTATTACTTGGGAGAAAGGAAATTGGAAGACGTTGGGAAACTGTAGGGCCACATCTGGAAGCCTTTAGGGACCTCCAGGGCCCAGGGAGGCATGATGTCCATATATGCATGACACTAGCGATAAATGCACTTACAGTACTAAGTTTGTTGTAAATTTGACCATGTGTTTTCAAAAGGAGGCTCAAAAATCAAAAGTGGCCTCCAATAATTTGGTCCCAGCCCAAAAATGGCCGCACCTAGATCAGATTTGAAGTGCCTTTGGGCATTCTGTGGCCGGGGGATGGTTCCCATTTTATATACCAATATTCTACCAGCCAAGTTTGATAACAAATTGAACAGTTTTTTCTTTTTTTTTTTTTTAAAGATGACAGAGTGAAAATTGGTACCTATTTGGCACTAGCCCCAAGGAGGTCACCCCTGCATCTGCCATAATAATCTTGAAAGTATGCTAATACACTCACTGATGTATTTACTCGATGCTCTTCTGGTTTTATAAAAGCAGCAACTCTAGATACAGATGGGGACATTAGTGCCCACACGTTAAAAAAAAAAAAAATATATATATATATATATATATATATATATATATATATATATATATAGACGATGAAGACAAACAAGTTGACATAATGCATTAGAATCCAACTTCATTTATTTGTAAACCAAATTTTTGACCCTTGCACGGATGTTCCTCAGGGTAAAAATTGTTACCCTGAGGAACATCCGTGCAAGGGTCGAAAATTTGGTTTGCAAATAAATGAAGTTGGATTCTAATGCATTATGTCAACTTGTTTGTCTTCATCGTCTTCATGCTCTTATTCCAACACGCGGATAATAATACCATTATATATATATATATATATAATATATATATACATATATATATATATATATATATATATATAATATATATATATATATATATATATATATATATATATATATATATATATAATATATATATATATATATATGATGACGAAGTAGACTGGTGATGCATTTCAGTCCAACAGTGCTAGTTATTCAGACCAAATTTTCGACGAATATATTTGTCTTCCTGAAGGTCAACAATGGCAATTCTGAAGAAAGACGAATGTATTTGTCGAAAATTTGGTGTGACTAAATAGCACTGCTGGACTGAAATGCATTACCACCCTACTTCGTCATATTTTCTGTACTGGTACCATATATATATATATATATATATATATATATATATATATATATATATGTAAAATTTTGAAAAGAAGGAAGATAAAACTGCGAAACTATGCAGTCTCCAAGATATTCATCTTTGTACTTTTTACCTAGCTCTGTTATAACTGGTTCTACTTGTGTGTGTGTGTGTGTGTGTGTGTGTGTGTGTGTGTGTGTGTGTTTGAGGGTTTTTTTTATGATAAATTCCTTAATTTGGGGGTTCTGGGACCTTTTGGACATGGCGTCTATTTGAACAACTTGATAGTCTGTCATCCTTGGGATGCTACTTGCCTAGTTTGTTGAAGATCTGTCATTACATGGGGTCTTAAAAGAGAATCTGAAAATGGTTTTTGAAAATGCATGCATGACTGTCGACGGACGCCAGAAGATAAATGATGGCTATTTGCAATATTAGCTTGAACCTTTTTTGCTGTCTTGAACCTTTGGCTAAGATGAATCTAAAATCTAATGAATCAAAGTCATTGGATTTCAAGAAAACTTTCTTCCGTTTCAAGTACATCATTTTCATTTTCTGTCTTGCGATAATACAGATACTTAAGGTATGTAATGTGATCTCTGAAAATATAGATCAATGATAAAACATGAAAACTCGCTTACACTCAAAGTGTTCTATACCACAAACTCTGGACTAGGATAGTGTGAAATTGCAGTCGATTAATGTAAAGCAAACAGGATCCCGGCTACATTTCATACTGGCGAAAAGAAGAGTGGTAAGTCTCACATTTGTTGTAAACTGTGTTGATGTCTTTCAAGAATGTTATTCATTCCTAGTCACCAATTAGAACAGCATCATCTGACTCCTCAGATATTTTAGAAATACAACATTACAAGTGTCTGATCAATAATGGCCCGCATCTGCCACTGATACGGGTTGTGTGCAGTCAAATCTGTTTGCCCTGCAACTATACACTACCAGTTTGCTAACAGCCTGATGTAACAGATACAACACGAAAAATGGTAAAAGTAACATTTATCAGAATTTATAAGCGTTTTATGAGCTTGAAGCCAATGAGAAGGATGCTGTTTGTATTGATCGACTGATGAATCCAGAGTACTAGGAATAGAAATGTTAAGGCATTTCCTTTTTCTTTTTTTTTCTTTTTTTTTTTTGTATCTGGCTTTTTTTCTGTAAGTCATTGGGTGAAACCACGCAAAAATATGACAAAATCCACTTCCATACAAATCATCACGGTCATATGTTGCTCATTGATAAACATGCCTTTGCCAAAAGTTTTGCAACAAAAGACACAAGTATCGACTAAACATGGCTGCAAATCATCGCAGGTAAGGAAAAAGATGTTTGAAAAAAATCTGCTGAATGATTTAAGACCGATTTTGGTGTACCGTAAGCACACTTTGAAAGCTATATGAGATAATATGACAAGAATATCATCTAAACAAATGTCCAAACTCATGAAACTTTTGTAGAGTAGCACATGGATAATCATGATCTTGATGACTTCCCCCCCCCCCCCCCCCTTTGGCCTAAAAAAAAAAAAAGTATTGCAACATAGACACAAGTATCAGCAGTAAACATGAGGGTAAAATTACACGATATAATACATAAAATATCATGCAATCATAAAAATCTTTTTAACGATTCCTACTACATAATTTGAGACTTTACTGTTGTGTACCTATTGAGCACACTTTGGAAACTACGTTGAGATTATAGTTAAATAAAGATATGTTCTATTTGATGCTACTTACAGTCGTTTTCTGTTCTGAGGCTTTATTTCAAGGAATGTGAGTTTAATGTAGTACAATATTTTAATCAATGTAAGAATATAAAACTGGGTGTAAGGATAATCGTTAAGGTCGTGAATGGAATTCTAACAATTTTGCCCTTGAAATATTGGATGCATTAATTACAGTACAATTAACGTTCTGTAGCTCGTATTCGTATATCAGAAATTATATTCACGATAAAAAATTGAATAGATTTATGCTTGAATATAGCTATGCAAATTTTTAGTGAGATATAGGTTATTATTCCTGAGTGGAACGTATTCTACATCAGTGATTCTCAGCAGTAAAATTAAGACCACAGACACCATCACTGGGTACCTTTTACAGATAGAGATATAAGCCTGTGGAGTTATAATGGCGGCCAATTTGCATTTTAATTAAATGCAAATATATGCAGAAAATGTATAAAGGGAAGCTTGAAAGTTACTGCTTGTATCATAATTGTATTTCCTGACCTAAAAACCATAGGTTTAGACACCAGAATCTATTGTCTACAGGTTTATGTCCAGATATATAGCGACTTAATTCTGAGTGTATACTACATTAATGATATACGAAGATACGGGCTTGCACAGGCAATATGGCGGCCATTTTGTATGTAATTATATGCAAATATATGCAAAAACTATGTAAAGGGATGCTTGAAAGTTGATAAAGATAACATATTTGTATTCCTTGACCTAAAAAGCATAGGTTTAGACACCAGAATTTACTTTCTGTGGGTTATATATCCCGAGATATAGGCATAAATAGGTTGTATGGCGGCCATTTTGAATTCATGCAAATTAGACACTGATCCACCACTCGAATATTAGGGAACTTTTGATATGTTATTTTAATAGCTCTTCCGGGTCAAATGCAAGTGGAATCGTTTCTGTTGCAATTAGTTGTGGGTCATTTCATATTTTGACTGGACTACAACCTCGATTACAACATGATACGATACGCACATTATGAATTATGGCCCGGTCTTTCTTGGCTTTGTGGGGTTATTACCATGTGACCGTACATAACAAAGCAAACAAAACGTCGCACAAACTGGTTTTCATGAGGACTCAAATTTGGGGTAAAATGTTCAAACTAGTCAAACTTTTTCATAACTATTTTATAAACGAGCACTTTTTCTTCTACATTATTCTAGATACCGTGATCATAAAACGAATGGGAAACTGTTTCTTTAGCAGTTTTCATAGAACTTTTTTTTTTTGGTAAAATGGTGCATGTTATTATTAATGCCTTAAAAAAAAACTTCACATACTATTCACTTTCTGTATATAATGACTTTTGAAAAGATCGTGCTACTGATTTGAAAGTTAGTAGTAGTTATAGGCAGAATGTGTTTTTAGAGCATGTCCAGTGTCAGCTTAAACTGGCATCCCTTCATTTCTGTGACTATAGTGTTTTACATCCTGTCTATTTTTTATTTTGTGTGTGTGTGTGTATGTGTGTGTGTGTGTGTGTGTGTGTGTGTCCCATTCATTGCCCAGCTAGAACAGTAGACCATAATATACTTTGAGGCCTTTTTTTCTTAGTGTATACTTTTGCAGAGTGTGTGATGCTTCTTTCAAATATTTTGATTGGTTAGTTATACATCATTTAAAAGGTTGGAGTCTGCTCTTTAAGAATTTGCCCTGTTCCATTGTTCTTATCTCTTTTTATTTCACGTCTGTTTCCACGCGAGTTTGTTTGTGTGTGTGTTTGCGTGTGGGTTTGCATGTTTGTGTCTTTGTAAATGTGTGTGTAATGTACGTACCAGCTGCCTTAAAAAACTCTAAAAATAACAGACTCCACAAAGAACTTCTCCAAAAGTACTTCGAGTGCGTTTGTGCGTGTGTGCTTGTGTGTGTGTTTGTATGTGTGTTTGTGTGTGTTTGCATGTGTGTGTTTCTGTGTGCTTCTGATCTACCTGCTGCCCCAAACAACTCCAAAGTGTTGATTAAAAAAATCACACTTGCATAATGGACAGCTTGGATTCATCGCGTTTTGCAATAAAAGGACATTTTGGATTTATTGCATTTTGAAAAAAAAAATCATTCAAATTCATTGATTTTCCCAGAAATCTTGCATACTTAGATTTAAGCTCAATGTGTGCTCAACAATCAAGAAAAAAAAAATCATGGGTATTATTCTTCAAAAAATATTCGAAATAAAAACAAATTATTTTTCTCAATTCAGTGAAAAAGGATTTATTGCGTTTTGCAATCAAACTCTTCATAGGATCCTCACATACTATTCACTTCAACCGTAATAACTTTTGGAAAGTAGGTGCTACTGATTTGAAAGTTAGTTAGTAGTTGTTGGCAGAATGTGTTTATAGAGCATATTCAGTGTCAGTTTAACTGATATCAATTGATTAGTGTCGCTATGGTATTTTATATCTTGTCTTTGTGTGTGTGTGTGTGTGCGTGTGTGTGTGTGTGTGAGTCCCATTCATTGCACAGCTACCACAATATAGATCGTATACTTTGGAGCCTCTCTTTCTCAGTGCATAATTTTGCAGAGTGTGTTACTTCTTTCCAACGGCGTAAATCCATACTGAGGAGTGGGGGGGATGGTCACCATCACCACGATTACAAGCCCATAACCGGACCAGCGCAGCCTTTTTTTTTTGGGGGGGGGGGGAAGCTTTGTGCCCCCTCCCCCCCCCCCACCCCAACACACACTCTTTACAGGGATCGGATGCCCCACTCTTTTGCATGAAATATAAATTGGGAGAAAAGTGGCAACAAGAACATAAAGACTTTTTGTTCTTGTTGTTGTTGTTGTTGTTGTTTTTTTTTTTGCTTGTCAGACGACTTTCGGCGGAAAATCAAACCTTAAAAGTATGAAAACATTTTTTTTTGAAATATCTGTGAGAGGGAGCGGAACGACCGAACGGGGGAAGGGTGTGTATGGGGGGGGGGGGGGGGGTTATCCCTCTCCCACACGAGGAAGATTTTGCATTTTCAGACCTGAAATTCAGCGATCTGGTGCTCACTTGTGGTGAAAATTTTGTTTTCTTTTCTTAAAAAAAAAAACAATAAGAAAATGAAATATTCACAATATATTATTGAATGACAAAATCGTGGTATTTCAGCTCTTGCTGTGCGACAACACTGTGAAGGCCTACTAAATAATGGGGCCTATCATCGGCGTAGACAGGATTTGATCTTAGGAGGAGCGGTTATGTGAGGGAACGAATCAAGCGAGGGGGGAGGGTATGGTAGGGGGGTTTCCCCCTCCTACGGTGAAATCTCTTTGCGTTGAAAATTTTGACATTTTTCAGTCCAAAAACTGCCGTTTGTAGCTATATTCTTCGCTTTGGAAATTAAGGGGGGCACACCAGGCACAACTGCTGTCAATCACTGGCAGCAACATCAGGAGAAAGGCATAGCAGTTAAATGCGAGCGAGCGAGGCGAGCGAGCTTGAAAATTTTGACATTTTACAGTCCAAAGACTGCCGTTTGTGGCTGTATTTTTTCGCTTTGGAAATTATGGGGGCACACCGGGCGCAACTGCTGGCAATCGGGCAGCAACATCAGAATGGCATAACGATTAAATGCGAGCGAGCGAAGCGAGTGAGCTTGAAATTTTGATATTTTACAGTCCCACATGTCCTTTGTGGCTGTACTAGTATTTTTTCGCTTTGGAAATTAAGGGGGGGGGGGCGCACCGGGCGAAAACTGCTGGCAATTACTGGCAGCAACATCAGGAGAATGGAATAATAATTAAATGCGAGCGAGCGAAGCGAGCGAGCTTCAAAAATTTGACATTTTAGAGTCCCCAAAGTGCCGTTTGTAGCTATATTTTTCACTTTGGAAATTAAGGGGGGCGCACCTGCTCACAATCACTGGCAGCAACATCAGGAGAATGGCATAGCGATTAAATGCGAGCGAGCGGAGCGAGCGAGCTTGAAAATTTTGATATTACAGTCTAAAAACTGCCGTTTGTAGCTATACTTTTTCGCTTTGGAAATTTAGGGGGCACACCGAGTGCAACTGCCGGCAATTACTGGCAACAACATCAGGAGAATGGCATACTGATTAAATGCTAGCGAGCGAAGCGAGTGAGCTTGAAAATTTTGACATTTTCCAGTCCTAAAAACTGTCGTTTGTAGCTATATTTTCGCTTTGGAAATTAAGGGGCGCGCACCGGGTGCACCTGCTGTCAATCACTGGCAGCAACATCAGGAGAATGGCATAGCGGTTAAATGCGAGCGAGCGGAGCGAGCGAGCTTTAAAATTTTAACATTTTACACTCCAAAAACTGCCGTTTGTGGCTGTATTTTTTCGCTTTGGAAATTAAGGGGGCACACCGGGCGCAACTGCCAGCAATTACTGGCAGCAACATCAGGAGAATGGCATACTGATTAAACGCTAGCGAGCGAAGCGAGTGAGCTTGAAAATGTTGACATTTTCCAGTCCTAAAAACTGTCGTTTGTAGCTATATTTTCGCTTTGGAAATTAAGGGGGGGGGGCGCACCGGGTGCACCTGCTGTCAATCACTGGCAGCAACATCAGCAGAATGGCATAGCGGTTAAATGCGAGCGAGCGGGGCGAGCGAGCTTTAAAATTTTAACATTTTACACTCCAAAAACTGCCGTTTGTGGCTGTATTTTTTCGCTTTGGAAATTAAGGGGGCACACCGGGCGCAACTGCCAGCAATTACTGGCAGCAACATCAGGAGAATGGCATACTGATTAAATGCTAGCGAGCGAAGCGAGTGAGCTTGAAAATTTTGACATTTTTCAGTCCTAAAAACTGTCGTTTGTAGCTATATTTTCGCTTTGGAAATTAAGGGGGGCGCACCGGGTGCACCTGCTGTCAATCACTGGCAGCAACATCAGGAGAATGGCATAGCGGTTAAATGCGAGCGAGCGGAGCGAGCGAGCTTTAAAATTTTAAAATTTTACACTCCAAAAACTGCCGTTTGTAGCTATATTTTTCGCTTTTGTTTGTCCCACTTTTATTTGAGAACCATCCCCCCCCCCCCATCGACGCCTCTTAGGTTGCTTTTGTTAAGTGAAAGATCTGCTGCACACTCTTTGATAAATTAGGGAATGTACGTCTATGTCAAAAGTGTACAAAGTTTATCCCTTATCCTGTATAGCGGACCTTTTGCATGTTCATGATTGCAATACAACGATCTGGTGTATAGTTCTGGCGATATTTGGACAATTTTCCATTAAGAAAGTTCGAGATTTGTCCTCATCTCGGGAATTGCTTGGGGGATAAATGATTTGTCTGTCTAAACACTTCCTTTGGGGCGGGGCAAATGCTCCGTTGCCCTCCATAGATTCGACGTCCCTGATCTTCCCTTGGTATGCCCATAGATGTATCCTGACTGAGTCATCAGTTACTGTCGTTTCTCAGGAATGATTCAGGAAATGGAGGGGATTCAATTATGGCGATTAAGTTGGTGTTATTGTTTGTTTGTATGTTTTCGTACATATTCTGCAGATGGTCCCCAGTTACTCGCGTCATAGCATGTTTACATGTAGACCTATACTATTTGACGTTGTCAACGCCTGAGCCATACCTTACAGTTGAGTGTATGTCAATGTTACTTTCTTCGCGAGCGAGCGAAGCGAGCGAGCGCTTGAGAAAATTATACATTTTCCTACAAGATAGAATACTGTTCAGCTCTGTTACCTGTCTGAAGGCCGGCGTACAAACGTCATGCAATATGCCAAAATTGATACAATCACATTTCTGCTTCCTCCATTTTTTCCCCCTCAAAATTCAGGGGGGGATGATTGTACAGGCCATCCCCCCCTCCTCCATTTCAGGGGGGATATATCCCCCCCATCCCCCCCCCCCCCGGGATTTACGCCCATGCTTCTTTCAAATATTTTGATTGGTTAGAAGAGTCCATTTAATTTGAGTTATATTCATCATTTTAAAGGTTAGAGTGTACTCTTTGAAAATTTGCCCTTAACTCAAAGTCCATGTCAGGCGACTTTTTTTTTTGTCGGCTTTGTGATGCACTGTCACATTTACTATGCAAAATGCTAAACGCAGATCAAATCGTGTAATTTCGTCTATATTGGCATGAATATCTAGCAAAGACAATGTTTCGAGCTTTTAAATATTGCCTTTGGTCGCACAGTATAGAGGAAAGTGAGATATTATTCAAGAGATTTCTGTGTGTCAACAGTCAATGTGACTTGACGTCCTCGTAGAATCATAAACACCTGAGTAGCCTTCGTGTTACGGCTTGTGTCGCCGTTTACATTCAATAAAATTTAATAGTGATTCGTGATTCGTGATTTATGAAGGCGAATTACTGCTCCACCACCCGTCCTTCCCTATTCCGGTCTATAATGAGAGCGAGAAAGTGATCAGAGACACCTATCTCATTATAACACACAGAGTCGTGCAGTGTCATTCTAGATCAGAATGTAGGTCTTTACTCTAAAAATTTATTCCATTTCATCGAATTGTGGAAGTTATTGTACCGCAAAAACCGAGAAAGTGATGTCGTACACATAATGCGCAAGTTTTGCATCCATAGATTTCGTTATGCGAGAAAAATATCACGATCCCGAGCATCCCATTAACACGATTAAACAGAGTTCTGCCAGTTTTGTGGTTTATACAAAAAAAAAAAAAAAAAACAGAAGCAACAAATAGACATCCAGTGCGTTCCCTTTAAGGGGTGAGATAGCTACAACCAGTGACGTCCTTAGCTGCTTTAAAAGCCAATATTACTGAAAAGATGCAAAGCTATCTCCTAATAATACTCTCATCTACATGATATGCGCAAAAAAAAAAGCAAACAAAAAAGAGAGAGAGAGAGAAAAAAAACACTTTTTGAACGTAGAGCACACTGAAACCAAGGAGGTTCGAGAGATGGAGTTACAACTGACTATAATCATTCAATCAGCTGTCAGTATTCTATGGATGGACAAAAAAAAAATGCATTTGTGCCTTTGATGTTCGATGCTTAAAGCCGCCATCTTTCGGAGTAATCTGAAGATTCATTTTTAACGCTAACATGAAATCGGGTATATGCTGCTCGTTTATATATCAAATGCAATGAAATTCACCTTATGATAAAGCATATAAAACAAAAGTCAATTCCGTTCGAAAATAGGTGCAAGAGTGTAAATCTGAGCTGCATTTTGTGAAAGTGTTTGCAATTTTACCCTCATGGAAAGCCGGTTTTATCACTTTTCTCCTTATTTCCGCCAAATGAAACTACATGTAATATGGTATCATCTTCAAGTATAGTTCTTTATAAATTAATATGTCAGATTAGCGTTCAGGCACGTACAGTCGAGTAATTTTGATATCTATTTCAGCAACATTTGAGCAATTTTTATTCGCGCACCCCCGTGCCTTTACCATTGTCTACAGCCCGTCGTTTGTAAGTTGTTGGCATCCATCTGTCTCGTGAGACAATGTTATATACCTTGCATATGACACTCAGTTTATTTCTTACTGGAGCATTTCCTACTATGGCTGAAAAGGCCAATTCTTGAATGGCAGTCTCTGCTACACTTGCTACAAATAAAGGAGGTCGGATGTGGGGATGTTATGGACATAGCTGCTGACCTCTGTTTGCGAGCTTTCCTGGATTCCAGTGACTTTGCATTTCTCTGTGTTTCCCCATGTATGATACCATCACGTACGACAAGTCTCCAACTTGTACGATCTGCAGCAATGGTTTCCCAACTCTCCACTTTCAAACCATTTGCTTTCATGTCACGCTTGCAGACATCCCTGTACCTGAGGTCGGCCAAACCTCGTTTGTAAGTAGGGATAGCGAAAAGTAATTACCATCACAAAGACATATCTTCCTTCGAAAGTGGCTGGTGATTATGCAATGAGACACGAGTCAATTGTTTTCGCATCTGAGCGGCAGATCCAGTTTGACAAAGACTTCAATTAATATTTTTGAGTGGCGGCTTCAAACATGGGATCAAAGCGAATAAGACTGTTGTGACTCCATTTCTCAAACCTTCTTGCTAAAACCGAGGTCCGTACACGCACGTACCTACGCTGTCTTCGTCCGGATTGCGAAAATTCACATCACTGAAAAAAAAATATTATATGTCATTTCCTTCCACTTAAATAAACGTTTGCTCGGGGTAATTTCCTAATTTTGGTAAAGACGATAAATTAGCCTAGATTTGCTTATTTTGAGCCAAGATTAACATGGCATCGTTATTTTGTTTAGTCGTTGCTTGTATTTGTCAGTGATTGTTTGCTCGCCGGCCGTATGTACGAGTGTGTAGGTTCTTCTTTTCTGTTAAATGTCGTAGCGGTTCTTTTTCTTTTCCCTTCCTGAAGAAACAAACAAAAAATTGAATAGAAGCGTACATTGCTTACTTCCTAGATACAGGACGTGACGTGACGTGTTGTGACGTGACGTGAGTGGTCGTGCATCTGCTCACCTCTTCAAAATCTGGATTGAATTACTGTTTTTTTGTTTTTTTTTATTAACGTCACACTTTGCCATGTGGATAAGAATCCAGAAATAGCACCTCTCTGTATTTTCAACAAGTCAGTGTTTTTCTCAAACAGGAGGAGACGGGCTCAAACGAGAAATGAGAGGAAGGACTCTGAAGCCAAGGATCCCTCCCCAAAGAAGGAGCCTGAGGTACGGAGCCAGGAGCTACATGAACCGGGAGCAGACCGGCAAGCCTCCTTCGGGAGTTCTCCCCTTACTCGAGCTGGTCAACCAACCAAAAACCAGCTGAATGACCCGTACCTCATCAGTAGCATCCGCACACATGTGAACAAAGCAATCGACGAGGAGACTCATTCCAGACTCATTCAAGCTATTGTCGATGTTGTGAAAGAGGAGGTGACTCAACGAGTTTACGAGGCCATACAGCTGGACATTCATGAGCAGGAGAAAATTGCAACGCTCGAATCATCGGTTCAAGATCTCACACTGCAGCTTAAGAAAATGCATCGTCTGTGTGACAATGTCTTCGTTTTCATGGAATCCCGGAGGAACAAAACTGAAATATCGATCAACTGGTCATCAACACCGCTCACCGCCATCTTGGAATCACTCTTGAAACTGGGCACATTGACCGTAGTCATCGTGTCACTCCGAAGTAATGTAACTGTGAATCAAAGAATCCGCTACCAATCATCATCAAATTCTGCAGGTACAACACACGATATGAAATCTACTCTGCCAGATCCAAACTCAAGAGGACGGATATCTTCATTCACGAGGATCTCACTACCAAGAGACAAGCGATTGTCAACAAGCTTCGTTCTCACTCGAAAGTCAAGAAAGTCTGGACGCTTGACGGAAGGATCACTGCTCTCAATGCAGATGGCAGAAAGGTCTCCATCTTCAGCCTGCGGACATTGACTCTAAACGGTAAGCCAAATACATTTTCTTAATCACTGTTTAATCTCATAACGCACGAAGCGCGTTATGACTTTGAAATATCCTTGTTTTTTCTGTGCTAAATCTGTGAAAAATAATCAGAATGCCTTAAAATGTGTTATTTGTAATATCTGGACACATCTTTCATGTTCCTCTTTAGATCTTGATTTTTTTTCATTCCTCCAAAGATTGTATTTGTAATCAATGTGTCTTTCTCGAGCTGCCTTTCAATACATCATACCATGAAACTCAAGATGCTAATATAAGTCACTCTTCAGTCGAAACTATGATAAATCAAAGTGATTTCTCTGCTTACCAACAATCGTTACAACTTAGTCAATTGCAAAGCAAAGGTCTTAAAATGGCACAGTTGAATGTGAGAACTTTATTGCCAAATATAGATGAACTGAGAGCTGTCATGTCTGATAATGCAATAGATATTGGTGCTTTTAGTGACATTTGGTTACAATGAAATCAATACTGATCATTACAAGATTATACGAAGAGATAGAAACCGAAATGGTGGTGGCGTCATTTTATATGTTCGCGAAAACTATGATATTGAACTTTTGGATCATACGTCTCTACAGTACTTGGGAGCCTTAGCTATCCTTGGTCGTAAGAAATCTTCACAGCCATTAATGTTTGTAACATGGTATCGCCCCCCGAATGGTCCTTCCGAACTACTCGATCACTACGAATCACTTTTGTCATTTATCGATAGTTTCAATCACAGTACCGTAATCACGGGCGATTTCAACTGCGGCATTTTAAAGAAACCCTATCAAGGTAACACAAAACGTGTGATGCAGATTCACGATGTTTATTCTATGCAACCTGTAAACATCACAGAAAGAACTCGTGTCACTGATATGTCATCTTCTTTGACTGATGTGATGTTAACCAATATAATTGAATTAGTGAAATCCTCGGGTGTCATTCACATTGGCTTTAGCGATCATTCTATGAATTTCATTATTTGGGGATCTCCGTCTACTCCTTCTCCACGTCAACCCCGTGTATAAAGCTGCAGAAATTCTAAAAATATTGATATAAAAGCTTTTTGTGATCATTTACAAAACCAGCCTTGGAAAGACGTTCTTTTCGCAAAAGATATTGATGAGGCTGTCAAATTACTGGAAGATTATTTCATGGAAACTGTTAATCTATTTATGCCTGTAAAAATACTGTATCCATTTATGCCTGTTAAAAACTATTTATGCCTGTAATATCCAGGAAAGTCAAAAGTGAATGTTCTCCTTGGATGACTTCGGAAATTATTCAAACAACGAGATAAAATGAAATGGAAATCAAAGAAAACGAAGGAAAGTGATATTATGAATATGTACAGGAAACTTAGAAATAAAGTCGCCTCTGAAATAAGGAAAGCAAATAGAAAGTATTATGTGGATAGACTTTCTTTAGGTAACTGGGTAAGGGAAGATCCGCTGATATTTTTCTGTCATGCCTAATTCACAAAATAATAATCCCCAAGGTAATGTATCAGATTTTAAATCGAAGAGAAATGAGTTTAATCAATATTTTTCTTCTATTGGAGAAAAGCTTGCTTCTGATATCGAAGAACAGCCCACTGTGTCTTATTTTGAAAATGATATGTATATTGATGGTGATGCACACTTTAGATTTCATGTATTTTCTGAAGATGATTTACATAAGGAACTAACAAATTTGAGAGACAGCAATTGGAAATTCTTCAAAATCGCGCTGGGCGGATATTCTACTTCAATAATACCCACTGTTTCTAAACTGTTCGAAATATTTGTACAAAGACAACTAATGGCTTACCTTGAAGAAAATAACATATTATCTCCCAAACAATTTGGATTAGGCGAAAGCATTCCACAATCACATCCTTAGTCAAGGCGACAGTTGAATGGGTGAAAGCAATAGATGAAGGGAAATATACAGGGGCCGTATTCATAGACTTAAAAAAAAGTGTTTGAATGTGTTAATCATGATTTGCTTTAAACCAAATTACGCAATATTGGGGTATCAGATGAGTGTCTGTCATGGTTCATTGATTACCTGAAGGGGCGATCCATTTGTACGGCATTCAATTCACATCTTTCAACTCCGTTACTCATAACTTATGGAGTCCCACAGGGATCGATTCTTGGCCCCCTTTTGTGTATCGTTTTTATTAATGATTTATGCATATATATACCTAACTGCTCAATCCAATTATATGCCGATGATACTGTTGTGTATTTTTCTGATAGCAATATTGATAGCGTACATATGAATCTTAAGAATGATCTGGTTTGTGTTTATACATGGATATGTCAAATAAACTGACTATCAATTTTGAAACGACTCTATCTTTACTCATTGGATCAAGGCATATGTTGAATAGATGTAATAGAGTAGATGTTTTTATGAACGGTAGACCAATACAACAAGTGGATCATGTTAAATACCTCGGTTTTATTGTTGATAACAGATTGAAATGGGATGTTCATATCGAGAATTTATGTTAAAAAAAACAAAGAAATTAGTGAAGTATTTATGCGGACTTCGTCATTTCATCAGTAAATTTAACCTGAAGTTGATTTATCAGTCCATTATCTTGCCACTTTTTGATTATGCTGATAGTATATTTGATTCAAGTCATAAAAAATATATCAAGTAATTGCAAATTCTTCAAAATCGCGCTGGGCAGATAATCATGGAAACAAATCCTTATGAACATGCGTCAAATGTACCAATTCATTCTAATTTAATTGTGACTGCTCTTCAATCTAGACGTAGGAAGCATTTGACATGTTCATATTTAAATCAACTTATAATATGTGACCGTGCACCTCAAAACGAACATAAAGTCGCACACACTGATTTTGCGTGAGGACTGAAAATAAGTGAAATGGGTCAACCTAGCTGAACTTGACTTTTATATTGTATTTATATTATATTTACATATTTTCTGAAAGGCCAGATATATCTTTAAAGGGATTAGAAAATTGTATTTCTGATTTTATGTGACTCTTGTTTATGTAACGTGCAGATGTATATTCCTCATTCAGTTTCTCTCTCTGTTCAATATACGTAGATGTCTTGGGGCTTTTTGTGTTTGTATTTTTATCATCGAAGTTTATAATTGTATATAATTCAAAGCTGAAATATTTCTCTGAATGTTTGTATTTTCTTCTCATGTAATTACGAAGATGCCTGTTTTTTTATAATTATGTTTATCATCGAAATTTATGATTTTATATAATTCTTAGCTGATATATTTCTCTGAATGTTTGCATTTTTTCTTATGTAACTGTACTGTTTGTTTATATTTCTCATGTAAGTGTTGTGTAATGATACACAAAGTTATCACTACCCCCCTCCCATTCTATTGATGACTGGATATACACCACCAGTTTACCTCCACCAGTCAATGACCCCTACCAATACTCTCCATATGCACCTCATCCAGTGAGTCATCGACCTTCATCATCCCTTGAGTACTTCTAGCCCCATCTAATTTACGATCAGGCTAAGCCAAACCTAAACATCCCGCCGTTCCCCCATTGATTATTTAGAATTGTTGTTCATTCCAAATCCAAGAATACTACCTCCTTAATAAAACTTGTCCCGTCTTTGTTCCTATAACAACCAAAGTCTTGCCCAATTAAAAACCCCTCTTTAACATGAAGACTCCACCCCCATTCACCCATTCATAGTGTGTCACAACAGTGTAACCAGTGTACTCATGATTGAATATATGAAGTGAATTACAAGTTGTATAACATGCAGAGAAGGAGACTTGGATTCTGATGCTCGAAGAGAGAGGATCGCTCTGAAACGCCTCTCAAATAAAGTGCACATGGAAACTTTAATAACTGAACTGTGTCGCCACTCATTTTTACTGTGATGTGTACCTCTCATGAATATTAACGATCCCAAATAGCAAAACATCCGCTACACAACATAAGGAACCCCTCTATAAAAACAGCGCTGTTACGATAACAGTGCTGAGTAGGGTCATCCCTCCGTTGAAGGTCTATTTTATGGAATACATCTTTGTCTGTATATCTTTTTTAATAACGGAAATTAAATACAATACAATACAACAACACAGTGGTACTACACCACCGGATCTATAGGGATCTTACTCCGCCCATACCCCCCCCCCCCCCATTTTCCTCTCTCTCTCTCTCTTTCTCTCGCTCTCCCCATGCTTGAGTTTGATTCAAAGTAGAAACGTATAATTATACTTATCAGAAAGAACCTTTCGCATCATCACAAAAGTAAAGACTGTATAATAAAAACATTCGTATTAAGTACATATTTTGGGAATTGATTACATTTTGTTGCATTTCAATACATTTTGTATTGCATGAAAAGTTTCCATACCTACAAAGTGTATTGTTTCGTTAATACATTTGTTGTCATAATGCTGAGAAAGACTAGGGTGGCACACGTTATTTAATCAATTTTAAGAAGAATAAGGTTAATTTGCAAAGGAATAACAGCTCGACAAATAAATCATACATACCAGGTTCGTTCTCACTTTTAGAAGAAGAAATTATACTACGCTGCCCACACTAAATGACTCATATTGATAGTCAAAGCGTATACATACCTGGCATAATGATGCTGAGGTGGCGACTGTCGAGAGGAAACTACAAGGCAAGTGGTCAGAAAACAGACAAAACTTCGAAAGACGTGGCATAGTACACACCCATTGGGCAAGGTCTCCTCCCATTGAGGACTGATTTAGGCAATCATCACCAGGGATTCTGAAACTCAAGTCCAGGTCTTCAATCTGAAGAAAGGAAAGGGAATCGAAATGTTGTGAAAAGTAAAAAAAAACAAACAAAACAAAACAAGAGAGAGAGAGAGAGAGAGAAATGAAATGGTGTTTAAATGACAAGAAGGAATAAGTAAGCACGAAGTGAAGAGACCAGTGTAAAGACGGATCGAAGACTGGCATATTATGACATTTAATGTACGGATGTTTTATAGCTATACGTATAAGATCAAGCTATAGTTAGGTGATACGCTATCAGCGTATCACCTATTGTGATTGTCAAAATCTCTCTTTATTTTCTTTTTATTCTTCTTTCTTTCTGGACAATTTTGTGTCATCAATATCTCAAGAATGACAATACGAAATAACATGACATTTTCAGTCAACATGTCTCATGACAAAATCTAGCTACAATAAGGTTTTCATGACAGTAACATATCTATGACGTCATCTAGGCGCCATTTTGTGATTTTCGGACCTTGTCACATGATCGATCATAACTTCATAACTAGATGTCATTTCTGAATCATTTTCGGTGGACATGAAGTTCAGGTCACGCTCTATCTTACTTTTTAACGCTAGTTACACAGGTCATCATTACGCGCGCGTAAGCGCGAGTCAAAATTTTAAAAGGCTCAAAACGACTTCCCAATGGGAAATCTCGAAGTTTCAGACAATTTTAAGCGTTTCAAACATTTTCTCGCGTGCGCGTCCGTCCGCGCAATTTCGCGCGCAGAGCCCGTAAGCAACATGAAAATGCAATTTTTTTGACTGATTTGGATTCCTGATACTTTGAGTAACAATATCAATTGATTTCTGATCGATTTCGACCTATAACAAAGGAATGCACTGGCGTCAAAGTTGAAATTCCGCGTGCGCGTCTTTCTGCAAATATAGTGAAAAAACATGTCTTTGTTTATTTCCCCGTAGCTCTTAAAATCGTCCGTTGACCCTATATTTCTATTGCATATTACAAAAGTATATGAATTGTAAATAACATTCCAAGTATCAATATTGCCAGGAAAACGCGATGACGTCATCACATCGTCATTTTAAATATAAAAAGTGGAATTGATTTTTTTGAGGTACTGTTTTTGACATTCATTTGCTCGTATCTCTGTTGTTTAAGCTTGATATTACCCCAAATTCAGATATGTTGCACTTTGAACATTTGCCTTTCAAGTCCATGTGATGGTTTTGAAATATGATGACGTCATCATACTAGAAATTGTGATTAAAGGTAAAGACTCAAAATCTGACAAGTTTACGTGTTATGTCTATGGGAGATGATTTTTTCTTTTAAACCATGCATTGACTTGACAACGTTTAAGCACCTTTACCTCATCTGATTTTACTCCATTTCCTCTGAAACATAAATATGTTGTAGCTGAGACAATAAGCTTTAGTAATCGTGCATTTTATGTTTTCAAATCTCCTCATCAGGTTGAGAATTTTGCAATTTATAACTGAAAATGAGAATGCAATCTGTACGGAACGATTCCCAATTTTTCTTTGCAACTGTATATTGATCGAATCCACGCTGCCACTTGTGGGAAGTTGAATAGCGCCATCACAAGTCAACACTGTCACGATAGTATTTAGATTTAAGTTTCGCACTCGATCTTCAGGACAGTCATGTGGCATAATCGGTTAGCGCGCTGGTTGTTCATAACGCCATACCAGAAGGCGAGAGGTTCGACTCCCGCAGGACTTTTATCCGTTGTTTCTTTTTTTTTTCTCTCTTTTTTTTCGGCATTTCAGCTTTACTCCGATGTCATTTATCGTATTATTTTATCAAGTGTACGTAACCCGTGAACACGACTGCTCTATTTCCCTTGTTTTGTATTGGAGTTTGGAGATTGGGTTTACTTCATTAGGTGATCCGAGTATCCTCTCGGATCACCTTCTGTATCTGTACGGATTCTTTGTTGGTTCTTCTTCTTCTTCTTCTTCTTTATTTCTGGACAAAATTTGTGTAGAGGTTAGCTCAGAAAGTCCTCGTCCTATCAATTTCAAAATTATACCATATATGTATCATGTCCCAAAGACGACAGATCAAATGTATAATACTGATCAGTCGACCGTGACGTCACTATGACGTCATTATATGAAAACACATTCTCAATCATATCTCATTAATGGAATAGAATTTTTCAATGAAATTTCCGTCACATATATTTCAAGTTATGCGCATTCTACTCATATTCTCAAAATTCATATTTTCTCTTAAAACGCGCGCGTACGCGCGCGTCGAAATATTTGTATGCTCAAATCGAGCTCAAATTTTTTTTGCACACGTTTCAGACCATTTGGAGCATTTTTTGAAAAATTGAAAAAAATTGGACGGACGCGTACGCGCGCGCGCATATACGCACGTATAGCTTATGTGCAATAGAAATTTCCACTTTTTTTACACAGATCGGATGTCTGAAATGTCAAGGAATATTTCTGCCAAGTTTCAAGTCAATCCGACTCAATATGACGTCATACGGGCCCGTCGAAGTTGAAAATCCGCGCGCGCGTTAATGGCGATATACAGTGCAACAATGCCAAAAAACCGCCAATTTTAAATCCGAGTTTACTCGCCAGGATAGACGGTGACCCCCCATTTTCTTGACATATTTTGAAAACTGATGAGTTGAACATGTCATTTCATGGGTTGGCAATGCTGAAAAAAATATGAAAAGGTATCAAATTTCTTAATAAATCAAAAAGAGTAAAATTTCAAAATGACGTCATCAAATTTCAAGTTTACTCGAGCGTATCTCACTTATCCTTAGTCAATTTTCACCCAGATTTCAGTATGCTGTAGCTAATTTAATACTCTATCAGTTTTGAACAGTCAAAAATTTCGCTGGATGAAGTCTTCACCTCGTAAAAATAGATTGAAGGTAACCTCGTCAAATTTGATCCATTTGCGAGTTATCTCTATAGGAGTGCAGTTTTTCTTGAAATGAAAATTAACATGACTGTCTTTTTCGAGCACTATCTAACTTATCCTACGGTGAATTTCTCCCAGATTTTAATGTGTTAGCTTAGACTTTGCGCTGTCGGTAATGTGTCCTCCGTTTTTTTTTTTTTCATACGACGTCGAAATCACGTCGAAAAACTTCGCTTAAATTAAAGCTTAGCTTCGATGTATTTTCATATTTCTTTCTTTTTGCAAATTTCTTTGGAATAACACATGAAAGACATTCCCTAGTACCCCCATATTTTGAACATGTTTAGTTCATGTGACGTAGGCCCTACATTATTTTATAAGATCACAACTACTTGATCGAACACCATCTTGGGTAGATAAATTAGGGTCAAAGGTCATAAATGTATCATCCTGTATCTTGGGGAATACACGTCCTATCTTTCCAATATTTCGCACACACAAAGACCACGCTACCAAGATCATTTCACAAAATAACCATTTTTTTCTCAGATGCCATTTTGGCTGTACAGAGTGGGGTCAATGGTCAAATATACTTCATTATGTATCTTCGTTATAGTATATACCGACTTTGGTACCAAAGATGGCAGACCTCACTCTCTTTTCTAAATGAGAATCCAAATATGACATGGCCAATGTCCATAACCACAGATGAAACCTTTACGGTCATGCCTATTGGGATCAGGACTCAAATCATTGATTTTCGAAAGTGCACTAGCTCACTTACCCTTCTGTGGATTTCTCCCAGATTTTAATATGTTGTAGCTGAGACTTTGCGCTAACGTACGTGTCCCCTTTGTTTTTCATACAATGTCGGGATCACGTCCAAAAACGTGGTTAAAATTAAGGTTATCTTCGATGTATTTTTCATATTTTTTTCTTTCTCCAACTTTCTTTGCAATAACTCAAGAAGAATAGCCCCTATCTCCCCCATATTTTGCACATGTTTAGTTCATGGTACGTACATTATTTCATAAAATAACAACTACTTGATCAGACACCGTCTTGATATGTAAATAAGGGTCAAAGATCATAAATGTTTCATCCTGTATTTTAGTAAATACATGTCCTATCTCTCCCATATTTTGCACACGCACAGACCATGTCACATCGATCATTTCACAAAGTAATCACTTTTTGTTCAGATGCCATCTTGGTTGTGCAAAGTGGGCTCAATGCTCAAATATACTTCATTCTGTATCTTCGTTATAGTGTGAACGGAATATGGTGCCATAGATGGCAGACCTGACTCCCTTTTCAAAATCAGTATCCAAACATCACACAGCCAATATCCCTAAACACAGATGAAACCTGTATAGTCATGCCCATATTGGGATCAAAACTCAAACCATTGATTTTCAAAAGATCGGATCACCTAATTTGTCAGTCTTGACAAATTCCGGGTCTAGTTAATTTTGTCACACTTAATGTTGTAAATTGCCCCTTGTTACAGTGTCCCGCTTGCCACCTTTCGTTTGCTCTTTCCTTTTCTCTTCATTGGTTATTGTTATACTGTAACAGGATAGGTAGGAACATGTACGTTTAAATAACTTGCAGGAATGGGAGCTGAATTGATTAACTCTAGTCCAGGTGTATGGCGTCTCGCTCATCTCTTTGAAATTCCAGGTTGTTATTGTTTGACCCAATAACGGAGTTGTAGACAGGTTATATGTTGCTATAGAGGTATCTTGTGCCACATGAGTGGAAAGCATCAATGTTTAGTAGTAGTAATGAACTTTTTCATGTTGTATATGGTATAAATATTTAAGATAAATATTATATATATATATATATATATATATATATATATATATATATATATATATATATATATATAAATAAAAAAAAGATTAAAGATAAATTTCACATCCAATCTTCGGTACAGCCGTGTGGCTTTATAGTCACTTAGCGCGCTGCATGGTCATTATGCACTACCTTAGGACGAGATGTTCGAGACCCGCAGGACGCTATCATTTTTTTTTCTCTCTCTTTCTTTGTGTTTCTTTTGGCAGTTCAGCTTTATTCCGATCGATGTCATTTATCGTATTATCTTATCAATTATACTACCCCACGACACACAGTCGCTCAAGTTCCTTTTTTTTTTCGTCGGAGGCTGGAGGTTGGATTTGCTTCATTTATCATACGTATTGTTTAAATTGCCCTTGGTACAGTGCCCCGCTTGCCACCTTTCCTTTTCTCTACGTTTGTTCCTGTTACATTGTCACAAGACAGGTCGGAAAATAATTTGCATAACTCAACTGGAGCAGGAATGGCAACTGAATGAATTAACTCTAGGCCAGGTGTATGGCGTCTCGCTCATCTCTTTGAAATTCCAGGATGTTATTGTTTGACGCAATAACGGAGTTGTAGACAGGTTTTATGTTGCTATAGAGGTATCTTGTGCCACATGAGTAGAAGGCATCACTGTTTAGTAGTAGTAATGAACTTTTTCATGTCCCTCCATGTCAATTATAGTGTGGTTTAAAGGGGTTGTGTGTCTATCAGCCAAAGAAAAGGAAAAACTTATTTTCGTCATGGCTGTTTCTCTATACGTAGCCGTAGGTAATGAGTGTTGTTGGTATCTGAGCAGTGAAGAACAGAGCATCAGGCTAAAATCCCCCTTAGTTATACGCGCTAAGCGTTCAATTTGATATATCTTTCTTTATGAAGTCAATCCCTGCTAATGGAGTTACAGAATTATGTTATGACACGTTTCACTGAAAGTTTGTAAAGCAAAGTTTATGGACAAGCAAGCGATTGTACATGAATAATACCTACCATTGATTTCAGAGGGAAATTATGGTATGCATAAATGTAAGGGTATCATTGCTTTGGAATTGCTGAGACAATATGCTTGGCACGAGGGCTTCCACTTCTAAAAACTGATCCCTTTGAAGATGTGTCGGTCACGGGTGATCGTCATGATTCATCTTTCACGTAGAAGCTTACGTTCCACGCTCTTGGTTCGAGAAGACTTACCATCATACTTCAAATTGTTATTAAAGGTAAAGACTCAAAATCAGACAAGTTTACGTGTTATCTCTATGGGAGGTGATTTTTTTTTTTTTTAATGTGCATTGACTTGACAACGTTTAAGCACCTTTATCTCAGATGATTTTGCTCCATTTCCTCTGTAATTTAAGTGTGTGGTAATTGAGACAATACGCTGCAGTAATCATGCATGTTATTCTTTGAAATCTCCTCATTAGTTTGACAATTTTGCAGTTTAAAACTGAAAATGAGAATGGAATGTGGACAAAACGATTCCTGATTCATCTTTCACATACATAAGTTTACGTTCCTCTTTTTTTCCTGTCGAGACGCATGGCCGAGTGGTTAAAGGCGACGTCTCAGAGACGTGAGGTTGCACACCTTCCGGTTCGAACCCCACAAGATCACGAAACAAAATACTTAGCTATTTTACTTTTGTTTTTCTTCAATTTTATATTACATATTCGTCCATGTAGAAATCACATTCGTATATAAACGCACCTATACACACACACAGACACACACACAAACACCATATCCCCCTTTTTTGTGTTGGAGACCATATTGCTTCGACTGCTGCAAAATTTTGCAGGCTGACTTTGTCAAACTGATCATAGTATGTAATGACGACAACGAAGGTGTTGTACTTTGAACAATTGTCTTTCAAGACCATGTCATTGTTTTGTACTTTGATGACGTCATCACACTGAAAATTGTGATTAAAGGCAAGGTATCAAAACCAGCCGATTATAGGTTTTATGTTTACGGCACGTATTTTTCCCAAGTTGCCAAAAATGGCATAGCGACATCAGTAGTTACAAGGCCGCATTTCCGTCTAGCAATGCAATACATGTTCACGCGGCCACGTTGGTTGAGTGGGCATTGACTTTTCTCCCTGTAATATCTATACATTTCTTTTTTGCCTTACCATTTCCGTGGATGTCCCGTGGCCGAGAGGTTAGAGAAACGGTTTTGCATGCAAACTCAATTATAACTTCAAGGTGTCTATATTACATTCTTTTCTTTGTCGATCACAGATGACCGACATCTGATAACCCCAAGCGTATCACCTAACTCGTCAGTCTGACGAGTTTCATATCTCGTTATTATTTTTTTATTTTTAATTAAACACACTTACATGATTATGTTGCGGTACAAAATAATCTTGCTGAATACAGCAAAAAGGTCCTTTCTTCTTATTAACAGTAGTGTACAGACCCTGCCAGCTGACTCAGTTGGTAAAGGAAAATGTCACTTTCTTTGGTCATTGAATGTCAAATTCACTTGCTTCATTAAAAATCTTGGTCAGGTTCTGAACAAAACATTTTTATTGTCAGTCATAGCGATCGGCATGGCTATTGTATACAGAATGAATAGCTTAATATGATTATACAAAATGAATAATGAGTAGAATTGTTCAATGAGTGAGAAGACCCCCGATAGACCGAAAAAAGGGGGAGGGGAAAGGACGAAACCGGACGAAATGGATGTGCAAAGTCTCTGTAATCACTTGCAAGAGTAGTAAAGTCACGTTATATTGTATGAAGGCATTTTCCGACGTGAAGAACATAGTTAATGTACTCTTATACCGAATTTACCAGCGTCCCGGGTTCAGCTTGAAAATTAACACAAAAATATTAGATGCATTGTAATGTAGCATTGTGACGGAGAACCGTGATGTGCCTTGGTGAAACCAGGGTGAGGTGTAATAAAAGTGTCCATTTGGGACATGAGAGTTGGAGTTGGCAAACATGGCGTGAACAGTTGCAGTCATTCGGTGCTAATCCAAGAATGTTTTGTCGGTGTATGACAGATGTTATGTCGGTGCTGACGGGTGTTCTGTTGGAGCATGACAAATATGCATATATAGTACAACGTATTGTCAGATTTATTGCGTATCGTTATTAGGATTATAATATGCCGAATTAACCAGTGCACCTTATTGAGCTGAAAAATGGTAAAAAAAAAAAAAAAAAAAACATTACAGATGCATATGATATACATCAAAGCTAGGGGTATCGGTATTTGAAGCAAGTAAACAATTAACTGTCCAAGCGTTTTGCAAGTGCATCCCAAGAACGAAACGATTGGGCAATACATGTACTTCTAATCATCCTCCTACTCTTACATCTACAACGCCGTTTCTTCACAATATTACTCCCACATAACAACGCCCTCACGTTTTAAGGCTCGGTCACAAATGCCTTTACTAACTGCTACGGAAGCCGTACGAACGATTTTTAGATAAGTTCGTAAGATATTCTTAAGAAGGCCGAACGAAACCAGCGTTCGTAGACCGTTTGTAGACTGTTCGTAGACCGTTCGTAATCTCGTAGCCTGGTCGATGGTCTTGTCCAAGATTCTTTTTTTTTTTTTTTTTTTTACTTCGTACGAAACCCTCTCTTCGTAAGTGGGCGTACGAAAGTTGTACGAACATCGTAAGAACAACGCAAGATTTCGTAGGGTCGAGGAACAATTCTAGTAGCCTTAAATTGTTACGATGATTATAAGAACGCCTTCAATCGTTCTTAGAGGGCTCTTACGTCTTTCGTAAGAATGCCTTACGAACGGAGATTCGTACGGCGTTCTTTACGAACAACTCTTCGAGTTTTGTAAGGCGTTGGTAAGGGACTCGTAAGGCCTACGTACATACTTTGTGCAATCGTTGAGTATTAGGGGGTATAAAGCCAAACGCGGTAAGTTCAAATCCTCACTCTGTTCCAGGTGTTCGACCAGAAAGCATCTCTGTTATTTGGGTTCAAATATTGCCAAAAGGGAAGGCAATAAAAAGGAAAAGGGGGAAGGGGAAGGCAAGAAAGGAGGGAAATGAGGAGGAAGAAGCGAAAGGGGGAGAGTTGGAGCAACAACCTCCTCCTATACTTGCTGATGAGGCTAGAGTTGTAGTCTCCCTGGTACTACATGTACTGCCATCTTGAAAAATACATTTTCAACTGTTACAGAATTTTCGACAGGACACGGCAGCGTCTTTTTAACAACACGACAAAATATACCAAAAAAGAGAAAAAAAAATCTTCTTACGAATGACTTGAGAGTGCCGTGAGTTGCACGTACAAAAAGAAATCGTACGATGGCCGTAAGTCTGACGAAAGAATAACTCAAGCCATTTTTACGAAAACGTACGAATTCTAGGGACATTGTATAACTGAAAATCATTTCGTTTCTCTAAAGGGTCTTAAGTGTCTTAATCTAATGAAGTCTTGTTGTAATTCAAGCAGGTATTCAAAGGATGATCTTGCCAGGTCAATTCCTTAAAAAAGGGATATTATGTCGATATGGCTGTTCCCCCGGGGAGTGTTTAAGAAACTTATCTTGCTAAGTCGACTTCCCAAACCGGGCCCAAAACTTATGTTGTCATGATGACATACAAACGATTTTGTCAAGTCTGCTTCCTGAAAATTATAATCGTCATGATGTCATAAATCATCTTGATATCAAAAGTCGTTTTCAAACGTATAGGTACAGGTGTATTATACCTAAAGAGCCTGTTTGAGAAACATAACCTATTTCAATAAGTTGCCTTCACAAAATGTGAATGTCGTCATGGCAACAGTCATACAGCCAACCTGACTTCACGAGATACTATGTCGTTATGGAAACATATGTTGCCGAGTATGACAATAGGTACTGTAGTTACATAATCATTTAATAATTCTAGTTGACGATATTGCGAGATAGTTTACATGAGAATGACTTTAAAAACACCAAGATAAAAATACTACAGTAAAAGGTAGTGGCGCGTGATATCACATCACTTTGTTTACTCCTTTCCATGAAGGTTACTAATTGGTTCCTTTTAGCTTCATCATTTCCTTGGAAAACTGAAAAAAAAATGTGCAACATTAAAAATGTATTTTGCCGTGAGAGAGAGAGAGAGAGAGAACTGTTTCTCCCCGCTCTCGTATTCCTACAAAATCCAGTTGCCGTGCCCACAGTGTTTGCAGTTATCTAAACACGACTCTTCACATTGATTTTCAGGAGCAACGATTTTACCAGGTTCCATATTTACGTCCTAGAATCCGCAAAAGATCTACATTGTCAGCTGATTATGTTTTTCCCCCTAATATTAGACTTTGCCATGATATATGATACCATGGAAAAGCATGAACTATTCTCAGAGATTAAGAGATCAACACATCTTGAACTGTATTTAAGTTGCTTCTAAATTATGAAACCAATTTGCTTTGCAAGGTTTTGCCTGATCGTTTTGGCCATATGAGCAATCATGAAAGGACAAGTCCTCCTTCATATACATGTGGATTGAGTGAATGCAACAATATTAGTGGAACACATCAGTGAAAGTTTGAGGAAAATCCGACAATTCGTTCAAAAGCTATGCATTTTTAAAGAATCTGTGCAATCACTGCTGGATGACAAGACTACTACAGTGTATGCTGTCACATGCGTAGAACGGTATAAGGAAAATAAAAAGATAATTTCACAAAAAAAACTTTACTTTTTGAATAAAGTGCATATTTCTTGCAATTGTTACTGACGTATGTTAAGGGTAGTACTATTCCCCTTACCTACTGAAAGAGAGAAGTCGAATGTTCTTTTGTTATGCGAGAAAAGTGAAAATATGTTAAGTTTTCTTTATACTTATACATGTGACATCACAAGCTATAGTCTTCTCATCCAGACGTGAGTGAGCAGAAGCTTAAAATAAATTCATAACTTTTGAACAGATTGTCCTATTTTCCTCAAACTCTCATTGATGTGTTCTACTAATATTGTTGCATTCACCAACCCACATGTATATGAAGGGGAACTTGTCCTTCAAGATCCCTAAAGTATGTCATTTAGTCTGTTTGCTAAATGACTATTAAAAGTTCTTAAACGCACATCTTGTGCATTTTGTATTAGCCATGATTTGTCTCTTTGAGGCACACCGATTTACGATAATATCTATCGCTATAAATGTACGGTTGTGAATTTTAACTTTGAATTGGCTAGTAAAGGGGGGGGGGGAGTGGGTATTTTTCTCATTTCTTCACGGAGACAGTGATGACAGTAGGATCTAGCATCCATTTCGACAAGAACTATTTCCTCATGCTCTATCAGTGTCTATGGCCTCAAGAAATACCTAAGGCGCGTCATAATCCATCGGGTTTTTGGAATAACTTCCCTTTGTTGTGAGTACCCATATATGTCAGGAACGTATTGTTGGCAATGAATGATAATGGTCTTTTAGTCGGATAACCAATAGTAAACAATCGATTACGTAAATTCTGTATACATAATCATCGTGGGGTGCGTTCGGCCCGTTCTGGTGATATGACTGAAGTGAAATATCTGCTTTTAAGGTGGAATATTATATGTCAGGCGTTCCTAAAGTAGTTATCAACTTTCATTGACGCTCTCAGATGGAAAGGGACCTTTGCCTGCATGTGCCCGGACGCCGATCTCGCAGAATCCTCCTTTGGATCCTAAAGGATCCTCTAGAACCCTGAATGTGATGAGCACATTATGACATGGCCTGGGGGCGTTTCATGAAGGAACCTGTCGGATAAAATGTCCGACAAGTCAATTATATCCGACAAGTTCAGAGAAATCAGCCAATCAAACTAAAGAATTTCTCAGAACTTGTCGGATAGAATTGACTTGTCAGATATTTTATCCGACAAGTTCCTTCATGAAATGCCCCCTGGTCTGCATTGAGTTTGCGGGGTGATTGTCATCAGTTACGATGGATACACAAATGTTCGTAGATCAAATCCCAGTATCAATTTTGTGTATGCATTGGGAAGGATATTCATCAAAGTTTGAAACGACAATCATGTGGAAGGCTTATCATTTCTGGTTGAACAGTAGAGGAAAAGAAAACATTACTAAAGTGATTCCAATAACAAGCTTAGTCTACGGGTGATGGGTGGCGTTGAGGATGGATTACATGAACGCTTTAATTTACAATATTGCGGCCTTGTTTCTGCGCTGTCCGGTGCGTCTACGGATCGTTATGAGCGCACAAACTTTACTCCGATGCTTCGAATGCATGCTTTTCTTTTAAGAATTGAAAAGTTCGCAGCTGAAATGGGAAACTCCATCGCCGTAGGGTAACGTAACGACGCGAGACGAATTACCTCACCATCATTATTACTTATACTATCACTATCCGACAGTGGTTCTAATACCCCGGTCACACAGCACTCCACGTTTAAATCACGTACAAAAACTTATGAAAATCTGATCGTCAGTGGTAATATTTGGTCAAATTTGGTTTTGTTGTTACAATTATTTGGTTTCAGTATATTTTTCAAACACAACTAAAGTTAAGTTCTACTTTAACATTTTCACAACTCACACATTCAAGAAACATACACACACATTTCATGATTCACAAGATCCAAATTACACTAATCAAATTATTTTGCGAAGTGCAACAACAGCGTAAATTTGATATACTGAGCAAATAGGCTTACATCAGTTTGCACTTTTCAAGGTTCAAAGCAGTTAGGTAACTAAATTGTACCCTGTTATGTGATCCTATGTTTCACCTCGAGATTACTGAGCAATATTGCGCCTCTAAAGGAGAAGGTAGTGACACTGGCTGGCTCTTTTAAAGGAGCAATTTTGCAGCAGTCATAAAGTAAATAAGCACCGCATAGGTGCAACATTATACCTTTACAGCACAAGATTGCGCCCTCGAGAGCGCGTACATTCTTGCATCTTCGGGTACAAAGTGGCACCCAAAGGTACGAGGTTGCGCCTTTTTCGAGGGGGCAAGGTTGCTCCCGAGGGTGCAACTTTGCACCCTTTCTTGCGGGTACAAAACAACATCCAAAGTTCCAAGATTGTAACCTCAAGATAAGGCACAATCTTGGAACTTTGGGTGCTTCTTTGCACCCTCACGAAAGCGTGTAAAGTTGCACCAAAGATCGCTCCCTCAAGTGCAACTTAGCACTACTTAGTGTGGGTGTGGGTGTGGGCTCCCTTTCGGAACAACTTCGCACCCTCAATAAAGGGTGCAACTGCGCACCCTTTCTAGAGGTACAGATTTGCATCCACTATAAGGGTCCAAAGTTGCACTCTTGCGCATGGTGCAACTCTTGCGAAGTTGTTCCTAAAGGGAGCCGCCAGTATGACATCACTTTACACCCTTTAAAGATGCAAAAGTGAACCATTTTTCCTTAGTGTGTACCATACAGCCGAACCGATGGATTGTTTATACGGCTAGTTAATGTATTGCTCTGGAGCCTGATGGCCGGGTCCCTGCGTAGACCCCTACAAACGAGGAAAATGTGTTTTTTTAGCAGTTTATCTAGAACATTTTTTTTGGCAGAATAGTGTGATTAAGTGTGTCTTTAGAGTTCCCTTTTCATTTTTAAACACCTTGTACACACTCTTCATATTCAACTCCTATAACTTTTGAAAGGATGATGCTACTGCTTTGAAAGTTGGCATTAATCAAGGACAGGATGTGTTTATAAGGCATGCTCAAGTTCAGTTTCATCTGATAATCCCTATATTGTTGTTACTCCGACCGGTGGTTTATATCCTGTTTTTTGTCCCATTCATCGCACAGCCAGCATGATAAAGAGCTTGGTAAAGATTAAGCGCTTGAATAGACATGATCTTCAGAGCCTCTTTTCTCAGTTCACACTTTTCCTGAGTTTGTGCTTTCTTTCCAATATCTAGATAGGTTAGAAGAGTCCATTTCATTTGAGTTAAACATCATTTTAAAGCTTAAAGTATGCTCTATCAGAATATGCTCTTAGCTAAAATTTCATGTCTGGCGACTGTTTGTTTGTTTTGTGATGCAGGGTCACATATGTAACCTAACTTCTCAGTTTGAGCAGTTTTTCATGCTGTGAAACACTATTTTCACTTTAGATATTTTTTAACATTTCTTTTTATCATCTTTAAGCTTTATAACAATGAAAGCTTGTTCTTGCTCCTGTACATCAAAAAGAGTCAATGCAATGCTATTCTATTGTTTAGTATTGTATCATCCAATAAATACATTGCCTTTTCGAAATACCCTAATAATAACAACTATAACAATAATACTGACAATAATATCATTAATAAACACTTAATAACACTTAATACTGACATTAGAGAAGCGCATTCAATCTCTAGTCATATACATAATCATACGTGTCGTGGAAGTATGGTGATAAGTTTTTACCTGACAGTTCGATGCCTCTGCCCGGAGGACCTTGTGGAATTCCTCGTGAAAACGACATTCGTCTATTTGAACTCTGCGCAGTACACTGCTCGAGCACATGCCCTGTGCTAAGTCACGTGACACGGTTTTTCCGCACCCACGTCCTCGAATATCTAGTGATTGCTGATAGAACGAACATAAATTTATAGTAGGGGAAAGTAATCATCAATAGAAGAATAATGTGAATTGATATTATTTTCGCTCCATTCATATTTTTTTCTCTAAGTCATACTTCAAACAGTACAATAAGTATCACATGTAACTCTAGATGCTTATTACTTATTACTTTTATTTTCCTGCCGAAGTATTTGGTGACTCTGAATCTCTGTCTTAATTATCTGTTCTCATGTTTTCACTTCAAACCAGTCGTCATGTGGCTTACCCCTAATTCCCCCTAAATTAAATGGTAAATCTGGTAAATCATAAAGTAAATCTCCCCTAAATAATACTGCAATTTATTGTTAAATTATATATCAAATTATAATAAAAATCCTCCTTTTGTATACAGTGACTCATCTTATAATTCTGTTGTTGTCAGTTACGAGATCAACTGAATTGTGAATTCAATACATTGCTGTTTGTAAGCCTCACTCCAGAACTGTCACTAAAGTCACTGACGCGATACGTAGCATGTCCTCCACATTCCTCCAATTTCGCATGTTTTTGTCTGAAATCATCATGCTCAAACTTATAATTACCCCATGCAAAAAAAAAAATACTAAGTAGTGTATGTTATCTTCTTTTTTAATCTGCCAATGAGGAACTAAATTTTGTGTTATGTTAACGACTTATTTTCATGTTATCAAAACCGATGTCTGTTATGCGTCCAGTTAAATTTACGATTTGTATGTATACATTTCTGTTGTGTATCTCCCTTGAAGAAGGATACTGAAGGCACTTGGGCGACTTACAGTAATTTCCCACATGATTCTTCTTATCCCAATTGCATACAGAGTGCATAGAACTCGTCCATACACCCTCCATTGATATCCACTTGTGTGTATTCCTTAAGATTGTTTCGTTTGCCCTATACTCATAATGTGTTTAACAAATTCTCTGCATTATAAGACACTGTGGAATCCAAATAACACTCACTCTTTGTGCAGTTCTTAAGGGTCTATAACCCTCAATTGAAGGTCTCGGTGTCTTTTGAAACATGTTCCACTCCCCCATTGGTATTCACACACACACTATAAGACGCATTTATTTCATGTATGTATACATGTGTACTCCTGATTGGATTCTAATTGTCGTTTTCCCAATACTCATAATGTCTTCAGTTGTATCCGTTTTCACATTGCCCATGGATTTTTTCCCCAATCATATGCAATTGTTTCAACCCGAGTTAGAAAACGACGAGAGAGTCATTACGTGTATGTTCTCCTTATTCATCCCTTACAACCCCCCCCCCCCACACACACACTAATCGAGTGCAGTCACCTCAACCACTCACTTTACATGCTTTATAGCCAGATCAAGCTGCATTTTGATCCGTCCTGTATACCTCCCCTGTTATGTAACATTGCGCGTGAACTGTTTTCAAATTTTTCTATATACTTGTTATGTAACAGGACGCGTGAACTGCTCCGCATATTTTTCGTACCTTTTGTGAGTCAATGCCCGGCAAAACTTGACCGAGAAGGTCGTTTGTCTACCTCTAATTCCTCGCAAGTTCACCCACCTTGTAAAAACTGAATTGCATATGCATGCAAGTGTTTAAAACAGTCTAGCATTTCACATGCCGTTTTCTTTTTTTAGCACATGCCTATGAAATATTCGTCTATCCCATCTCCGTCCTCTTCACCCTCCCCAACAAACACTTTGTTTGTTTCATTTCTTTCTACTCTTTTTAGGCATGAACGCCTATAATTTCCACTGTTTTCCCCCACCTTGTCAAACAATACAAATTACACATGCAACCAGTGCGTTTAAAACTCCGGGAGGGTTGAATCGGGAGCGGAGGTGGGATATGCAGTACATCCTTTTCTGAATAATAGGATCTGTTTATTTATTCATGTATCCAAATATATGTACAGCGCTTTCCCTGAGACTTTGGAATGATCTGTTGTTGTTTTTGTTTCCTTCCCTTTTGTACGTATGGTATTCAGTTCGCATACAGCTGTTGTCCCATCTGCCCATGCGAGGGTTTTCAGTAGTACAGTACTATATATTGTCCACTCATTGCAGCAGTTGTCCGACATACGTAATGTCTGCAAATTAATTCAAACCTGTTCCACTCACGACTGGTATTCTCACACTATAATAGTCATGATGATAATATTCTATGTATGTACATGTGTATCCCCATTTTGATTCACCTTGTCGGCATTATCGATCCCAATACCCATAATGTTTTCAGTGGTATTCTTTTTCACAATGCCCATGTTTTTTTTCTTTTTTTAAATCGTATGTATCTGTTTCAATCCGAGCTAGAATACGACCAGAGGGTCATTACGTGTATGTTCTCTTTATTCCCACCCCACAACTATCGAGAGTAGTCACCTCAGCCACTTACCTTCAGATCAGCTATAATTTTAATGTGCATTCTGATGCGTCCTGAAAACCCCTATATGTAACCCCTGTGTACCCCTCCTTGTTATGTATCATTGTACGAGAATTGTTTTCACATTCTTCATACTTCTTTTGTAAGCCAATGGAGGGTAACACTAGACCGAGAAGGTTGTTAATCTGCCTTGGTTGCACGCAAGTTCGCCCAACCAGTAAGAATTGGATTGTATATCAGGGAAGTGGGACTGTGTTAAATCAGCCTCAGCATTTTACATGCTGATTTATTTATTTATTATTTTTTTTTTGTGACGCATGCTTAGCATGAAATATTTGTCTATCCCTCCTCCGCCCTCTTCACCTTCCTCAGCAAAATACTTTGTTTGTTTTATTTATATATATATATATATATTTTTGCTCTTTTTACAAGTGAGCGCCTATAATTCCACTGTTTTTTCCCCACTTTGTCAAACAATAGAAGTTAGTTTCCATATATATATGCAACCAGTGCGATGAACTCCGGGAGGGTTGAATCGGGAGCGAAGGTGGGATATACATGTGGTACATCTTTTTTCGAACAATAGCCCGGTTTATTTGTGCATCCAAATGATAAATGACGCTTTCCCTAGGACTCAGGAATGAAGTGGGTTTTTTTTTTTTCTTATTATTACCTTGTCACCTTTTGTAAACATGGTATCTAGTTCACTATACAGCTGTTGCCCCGTCTGCCCCTGCGAGGGCTGTCAGTATTATTATGTTGTTCACTCATTTCAGCAGTTGTCCGACATGGCTATTGTGTAACGTCAGCATATTATTTTAACTTAATTATTCTGATTCTGTGTGAACGCAGCCTTATGTACAACCTTATGTACGATGTATAATGAATGTTAGACTTCCGGGCCTTAATAATATTATGATACTACGTAATGATCCAAGAAATGAAAGGGGTTTTATTTTTTACACGCATTTATTATGCATTCACTATATTTTCATCTTATAAATCTATCATTATTTCCTATAAACAACAAATAATTTTTCCAAATTCGGGAGCTATCTCTATCTCCATGTCCGTTTATATGCTTGCACTGGTTCTGTCAAAGTTCTTTTACAGGCTTTGACTATTTGTGTGTACGCTTTCTTCCTGTGTTGTTAATGTATTCTATGTTGTTTGATTATGTTGCCTAAGGTCTATGTTTTCATGAATTTGCCTACTCGCTGTACTATCCGTGAACCCGGAATTATTCGTGCATCTTTTGTGCCAAAAATTTTCATTCCTCTGCTAACTCGTCAGTTGACATGCCTTCATATACCTTATGCCTCTTTTTATGGCTAATCGACTTAATGTAGCATTTGATTCCCTTGATGATGATGAACTCTTTGATCTGTTTAGACGTTCCCCTTCGGAATTGAGTCGGAATAAGTCACAATCGTCTGCTTTTTTGACGATCTTATTGCCAATAATGTCAACTCATCTTCAAAAGATATATACAATGAATTTGATTTTGAATATGACTCCCCTCAAATTCCTTCTAAATATGTAACTGTTGACCAATTTAAAGATTATACAAAAAGTTTTTCACAAAGTATATTTTCCATGTTACATTTAAATATAAGGAGTATTAATAAACATTTTGATGAGTTACAGATATTATTAGATAATCAAAATAAACAACAAATTTCAGTAATAGGTTTAACTGAAACATGGTTATCATTTGACGTTAATTTGCCGTATGCATTAAATGGTTTTGATTTTATTGTTAATAATAGAGTAAACAGGACGGGTGGTGGAGTCGCTTTTTATTTATCTAAAAAATTTGAATTTAGTGTTTGTGATGAATTAAATGTAATAAATGAAATTGTAGAGACTTTTTGTATTCCGCAAAGTAAGAATATTATAATTGGTATTGTTTATAGACCCCCAAGTTCAAGTTCCAAAGATTTTTTGAATTGTATGACAAATTTATTAAAAAGTCCTCTATTTATTAATAAAAGCACTTTCATAATGGGTGATTTTAATATTGATTTGATTAAGAATGATGATAACACATCTCATGAATTTCTAGAAATGTTTTTGTCGGCCTCTTTCTTGCCATTAATTTCGAAGCCAACTCGTGTTACAAATCACTCCGCAACCCTCCTTGATAATATTTTTTCTAATTCTGTGCAGATTTTAAATTCTGCTATAATTTTATCTGATATAACTGATCATTTCCCTATTATAACATGTTTTGATCTTAAACATTTGGTTAATAGGTTTCAGTTTTCTTCATTTAGACGTAGAGCTTCACCGGAAAATTTGGCTAGTCTTGGTGCTTGCTTAGATAGGGCTGACTGGTCCAGTGTTTATGATAATGATGATGTAAATGCATCATTTGAAAATTTTTCAGGGATTATGAATAAATATTTAGATGAATATATTCCTAAATTAAAAGATAAGTCAGTTAATTATAAAACGTCTCCTAAACTTCCATGGATTTCAAAATCTGTTCTTCGTGCAATAAATAGGAAAAATAGGTTATACTATAAATTCAAAATGAAAAAAACTGAGAAGTCAAAAAATAAATACACTTCGTATAAAAACATTTTAACGAAGATTATACGATTGGAAAAGAGGAAATATTATATGATTCAGTTAGAAAAATATAAACATGATATAAAGAATACATGGAAGGTATTGAAGCAGGCTATGAATATATCAAAAAAGAAATTAAATATTACAAAGTTAAAACATGATAATAAAATTGTTGAAGATCCTAATGATATAGTTAATATTTTTAACTCTTATTTTTCAATGATTGGGGAAAATCTGGCAGAAAAAGTACCACAGTCAAATACGCATTTTTCTACATTCTTAGGTCAACCTAATTCTAGTTCTATTTTTTTTGTTCCAACAACCAAATATGAAATAATAGATATTGTTACTGCAATGAATAATAAGCGAAGTGCTGGTTATGATGATATGAGTAATTTCATTTTAAAGGGAATTATATCATCAATTGCTGACCCACTTTCACATATTTTCAATAAATCTATACTAAGTGGTGTTTTTCCTGAATTTATGAAAATAGCTAAGGTTTTTCCTTTATTTAAAAAAGGAGATGAATATGATGTACGTAATTATAGACCCATTTCATTGCTTTCATCCTTATCTAAAATTTTGGAAAAATTGGTGTTTGTAAGAACAATTAATTTTCTTAATTTTCATAATGTTTTTACAAATTCTCAATTTGGGTTTCGTCAGAAACACAGTACCATTCATGCCCTTTTGAAGTTTATTGACCACGCCGCGCATACTATTGATAATCATTCTCATCTTATTGGTATCTTCCTGGACTTCTCCAAGGCCTTCGATACGATAAATCATGAAATTTTATTATATAAATTGTCTCATTATGGAATACGGGGGAAGGCCTTGGAGTGGTTCAGGAGTTACCTACAAAATCGAAAACAATATGTATCTCTGAACGGGAATGACTCAAATCTAGAATTTATTAAATGTGGCGTCCCACAGGGTAGCTTATTAGGACCTTTACTTTTTATCATTTATATCAATGACTTTTGTAGATCATCTGATATACTCTCATTTATACTTTTTGCTGATGATTCCAACGTTTTCTTTTCTCACCGAAATCCAGATACTCTCGTACGCATTGTTAATTCCGAATTGAAAAAAGTTACTCAGTGGATAAGAGCTAATAAATTATCACTTAATCTCCAGAAAACTAAGTATATGCTTTTTAGCAATTCCGTAGAAGCTTTGCGCACAAATATCATTTTTGATGACACTCTGCTAGAACGTGTATCTCATATAAAATTCCTTGGTATCACAGTGGACGATAAACTTTCATGGAGACCGCACATTATTAACATTAGTACCATAATTTCTCGTAATATTGGTATCATAAATAGACTCAAGTCTCATATTCCAATGTCCTCTTTGTTGACCTTGTATTTTTCTCTAATTTTACCGTATCTTAATTACGGACTCCTAGCATGGGGTAGTGCCCATCAAACTTTGCTAGATAAATTACTGTTACTGCAAAAAAAGGCACTTCGCATTATTTGTGGCGTCCCACCACGTTCCCATTCAGAGCCACTGTTTAATAAATATAAGATTTTGAAAATTAACGATTTGTATTTTTTACAGCTTGGTCAGTTTATGTTTAATTACAATGCAAATGCACTTCCCAGTATTTTCAATTCAATGTTTCCACGGAACCAGTTTTTTCATAATTATCCCACTAGGCAATCTAATGAGTTTCATTTGCCCCTCCTGAGAACTTTATTAGCCCAGAGTACATTTATATACACCGGTCCTAGATTTTGGAATTCATTAAGCTGTGAAATAAAAAATTCCCCTTCTTTGCATTCTTTTAAGCGCAAGTTGAAATCATTTCTCTTAAATCCTCTCTGATATATTCTTTATCAGTTAGATCTCATCAACCTCAGGGTTCATTATCCATCCACCAATCTTTCGATCACTGGCTTCATTATTGCGTAATAGATTACGTGTTTTATTATGTAATAGCCATCAAATCCTTGCACAGCTACGTCCAGTACCAGCCCTCTGAAGCACATTTTCAATCACCCCCTGTTCCATTTCCCTAGTTCAGCGTGTAGGCATTCTCTCTTTTTTCTTTTCCTTTCTCTCTCTCCATTCTTTCCGTCCTTTTTGTCAAGTCGTGTCATGTCTTTTGTATTTCTCCTGTCTTGTTCTGTTCTGTCGTAGTGTGATAAGTATTTGTAAATAAGTAATTCATAAGTTTGTTCATTTTTTGAGTGGTTCACAACATACAAGCTTGCTTTTTAGTGGACCTCTCAGTTCTTTTTTTTCTCAACTGAAGCATAACTTTGTACTTTTTTTTCCAGTATGTGTTCTTTCGTTATCTGTATCATTTATCTTTTGCAAAGTCGAATGTTATGTTTATGATGTAATTCCAAATTTATTATGCGTTATGTTTTGTTGGAAAAAGAAGAATGAAAAATAAATGAATTGAATTTAATTGAATTGAAAAAGGTTGACAAATATACGTATTTGATTGGAGGTTTGATTCTTAGAGTAAAATCAATGGGGTCCTTAATCGATACGCGTTCAATTTATATCGTAATTTCACTAACCACAACTCGGGAAGAGAAGAATTCGTTTTCAATTTGATAATTAGAAAGCGCAGTGGGGCCATAGATACGACTGCATATACACTCATGTCTTTGTGCCCTAAATAGGTGTATATCCCAAATACAAAATTATGTTAACTGTACAGGATACTCGGGATATCTCCCCCCCCCCCCCCATTTCAATTCAATTCAAATTCAATTCAAATTACGCAATTTACACACAGTACAATACACAATGAACTGTATCATGCGAGGAAGACAAATACTTTTGCATTAAAACAACTAAAGTCAACAATATGACACTTTTACAAAATTTTGTATTTCAGAACTATTTCCTCAAAGAAAAGGACTTTGTCCAGGTCTGAAAACCTGCTTTGAGTGCAGCTGTTGAGGTGGTAAATTATGCACTCCATTTTACACAGTGATTGGCGCAGATACACATATACATGTAGGTGACCATGCACCACAAAACGAACAGAAGGTCGCACGCGTTGATTTTGTGTGAGGACTAAAAATAGGTGAAATGGGTCAACCTAATCAGTTTTGAGTTTGTCATATTTTCTGAAAGAGCAAAACAGACAGGATATTTTTTTTCAGTTTTTCTTGACCACTTTTTTGCAGAGTACTGTGAAAAGCTGTGTCTTAAAGATTCCATTTTTCATTTCTTAAAAGCCCTTTGCATACTTTTAACTTTCAACTTTAATAACTTAAGAATAGATGATGCTACTGTTTTGAAAGTTGGCAGTAATCATGGGTAAATAGTGCGAATAAAGCCTGCCTAATTTCAGTTTCAGCTTAATCTGTTAATCTCTTCATTGTTGTTGCTCCGATGGTTAACATTCTGTTTTTGTCACATTCATCGCGCAGCTAGCATGGCTTGGTAAAGATTCAGTGCTTGAATAGACCCTGTACTTCATAGCCGCTTTTCTCAGTTAACTCTTTTCCGAAGTGTGTGCGTTCTTTCCAATATTTTAGATAGGTTAGGAGTGTCCATTTGAGCTGAGTTATACATCATTTTAAAGCTTAGAGTCTGCTGCTGCTGCTCTTTTAGAATCTGCCCTTAACTAAAATTCCATGTCTGGCGACTTTTTGTTGGTTTTGTAATACAGGGTCACATATGGAATTCAATTGCCGTTCTACACAAGATTTTCTGTACTCACGCTGCGTCACTCACCACTTGGTTGCAGCGTACCATGAACACCACTCCTGATATTGTGTGTTCTGATGAATTGAGCTGTAGTGTGTATTCATCCCATCGTTCTCCCACTGCTCTAGTCGCCTCCTCAGTATGACATTCAAACGCAACGTCAACACAGAAATCTCGTTTATTATCCTCTTTGTTTATAAGGAATGAATTAGATGTAAAGTTATCGGTAGCACAATTTATCAACCCGTTGATCATGTCAAGACCAACAAGCTCATTCCTTGAAGCTGAGGCGAAGTAGAGTACGTAGCGAAACTCCTCAGGCCGACTAAGAAGTTTGTCTTTCACTTTGTCGTACTTGGCACGACCACTGTCGAATAAGTACTCAATGTGTACCCCTGCAATGTATTCTTGAAACAGTTTGTGGGGAAATGAAACTGTTGACGTAACCATGGATGAAATGTTGACATCGCGACGACGTTCCCTTGTGATGACATTTCTTTCTATTGTCAAAACACCCACTCTGCAGCATATTTCCATAGCATCGTGACACTCTCTGAACTGTTCTTCAGGAAATGAAAGATTCCTGTCAAACAAACCCTCCAGCGCTATCTCACTTATTTCTTGTATTGCCCTACCAGCTTCCTTCAAATGTTCCGTAGTGTTTTGATTATGTAGATTTTCACAAACTTTTGATTCATAGTGTTGTTTCAGGAAAGAGATTATTTCTGTAAAAATCTCTGAGAAAGTTTGCATCTTTTGCATTTCCGTTCGTCTGTCTTCACTGTAGTCGTTCCACATGAGGCAAAGCATGGCGCAGTAGATTGGAAACGGGGCCATGTTCGCCCGGAGGACATCGTTTTCCTCCATAAAACTGATCAAGTCGTCTGCAAGACCATCCTTCTCTATAGTCCGAAAGTACCTCCTAATGTAAGATGATACATTCTCCTCGTTAAATCCTTCGACGTCAAGAAAAGTGTAAGCTTTGGCAAGAGTCTTGTCCATCATAAATTCATCTGTTCTCCATGGTCGTGTGGTAACAAATACTTTGCATGACTTATATTGCTCTATTCCCAGAATGCGATTGATCTCACTGCTGTTTTTTTCACTTAATTTCCCGTTGAACTCGTCGAACCCATCAAATATTATCAGAACTCTACCTTGATTTGTTAAAATGAAGTCATCTATTTGGCTCGTTTCTGTTGTATTTGAATCAGAGAGATAACCTTTTGCAATTGCACCAATACTTTTTTCATTCGTGACATCTCGAAGAGGAATCAGGAGTACCATGTCCAGATCCTGGAGAATCCTTCCTTGGCACCAGTCCCAGGCAATCTTAGCGCAAAGCGTTGTCTTCCCAACACCTCCCTCACCCTGGATCAGAAGGCGATTTGAAAGATTTCTCTCTTCATTGTTTTTCAGAAGATCGTCGTATGTTATTGGTGTCTTATGCTTGCTACTTCGGTCTATTATACTTAAATTGGTAAAAATTTCATCCAATTCAACAAGTTCCATAAAGTTGAGTGGATCCACTGTGACCTTGCGTTGTGACATACGGTAATACGCCTTCAGCTCTTCCTTGCATCGCTGCACTTGTTCCTTTGTAAGTGATGATGGTTCTTACAAGAGATAAAGAGAAAAAGAAATCGTAACGTTACGTTGATTTGTTATACATTATATGTTATAATACACAAATAGTGGTGTTTAAGGCAAAAAGTCCTTCATTTAAAATTGCATATATTGATCAAGGATTTTACTTGGTTGCTCGTCAACGTATTCACTATACATTGTACTTCTTCTGAAGTATGGTATAGTACAGGGGGTGTAGGGGTTATAGCCTTATATGGAATAAAATCCAATCAGATGATAGTATTCCATGATACGGCAATTAATGAAGGCTGAGAAAGTAAATTTCAGTGCGCATTATACGATACCACATATGTATATGTGTGACCGTGCATCAAAACCGAATAAATAGTCGCACACACTGATTTTGTGTGAGGACTGAAAATAAGTGAATTGGGTTAACCGAGCCGATCGTGACTTTTTCATATTTTCTGAAAGAGCAAGTCCTCTTCTACTGTACATTATGCTGAAATTTGGGTTCATAAAATGGGCATTAAAGTGCGTTTTTTAGCAGTTTATCTCGAACATTTTTTTTTTGGCAGAATAGTGTGATTAAGTGTGTCTTTAGAGTCTCCTTTTCATTTCTTAAAAACCTTGTACACACTCTTCACTTTCAACTCCTATTACTTTTGACAGGATGGTGCTACTGCTTTGAAATTTTGCATTAATTAAGGACAGAATGTGATAATAAGGCATGCTTAATTTCAGTTTAATTTAATAATCTCTTCATTGTTGTTACTCCGGTGGTTTAAATCCCGTTATTTGTCCCATTCATCACACAGCCAGCATGACTCGGTAAAGATTAAGCGCTTGAATAGACACTGTACTTCAGAGCCTCTTTTCTCAGTTCACACTTTTCGTGTGTGTGCTTTCTTTCCAACATTAAGGTAGATAAGGAGAGTATATTTGATTTGAGTTATACATCATTTTAAAGCTTACAGTCTGCTCTTTCAGAATATGCTCTTAACTAAAATTTCATGTCTGGCGGCTTTTTGTTTGTTTTGTGATGCAGGGTCACATATTATATATATATATATATATATATATATATATATATATATATACATATATATATATATATATATATACATATACATATATATATATGAAGAGTTTGTTCGCAAAAACCGATAAGTCCATTTCTGAAGATTTTGAAGTACGATCACTGTCATAAAGTACAAAATAATACCTTTTAAATGATATATCGGTCACTACATATAAAGGTACATTTTTGAAGTTATGGTCAAAAGAAGCAACAATGTTCTTACTATTTTTCTTGATCTTTAATCGCAAATATGGATTTATCGGTTTTTGCGAACAAACTCTCTCTCTCTCTCTCTCTATATATATATATATATTATATATATATATATATATGTATTTCTATTTTTTTCAAATCATTCCCTAAGATTTATTTAGTTTCTTACCGCATTCATTATGCAGTTAACAGGGATATGTATCATTGTATGAAGATGTTACATATTGCTGTTTGTGCCGTAGCACAGTTATTGCTATGTTGTTGCGTTATTTTAAGGCAAGTATTGTTGATGGTTTGAATTATCATCATCCATATAAATGGTCAAATCCTCTAATCGTACATAGATGAATTCAGCAAAGAAACTCATTAAATTTGTATATTGCATTTGCTGTTTGTTTCTTTGTTTCTTTACAGTGATCTACGTCTTACAAGCTTAGCTTTTTATTTGTTAAACAATTTTTTTCCATCGAAATCATTATTTTTTTTTTTTTTTTTTTGGGGGGGGGGGGGTTAAAATGACAAAGTGTATTTTGTACATTGGATCATATTCAATGATGTGCCTTCCGGGTTGTGTGAAAGTCTGTGGATCACTTCGTATTAAGTTTTTTTTTTTTTTTAAGAAAATAAAACAATGGAATTGAATTGAATTGAATTGACCTGAATGTTAATGACAGTATTATGATATTGAAGATGTGGAAATTAGTGTGCATGATAACAAAGCAACAGCGTTTGTTTGTTTGTTTGTTTTTTACAACATATACGATTATGAATATTTAAACCTGTGTTTTTCATACTTGGGATTAATTCTATTTCCTCGTGACATTGCTTTGGTATGTTTGGTCCTCCGAAGCCTCCTCTTTCCTCATGACATGGCTCTGGTATGTTTGGTCCTCTATAGCCTTCACTTTCCTCATGACATTGCCCTGGTATGTTTGGTCTTCTCCAGCAGGGATTCCAGCCACACCCTGAATATATCACAAAGACACCGACACAAAGCTAATGGTTAATTTATCATACATATTTGTAATTAATTTGCATCTTCATTTTATATTCGCAATCACTGATATATGTGACTATGCATCAAAAAAAAAAAAAAAGTCGCACCCCTTGATTTTACATGACTATTAAAAAAAAAAGGTGAAATGGGTGAACCGAGTCAATATTGGTTTTTTCATGTTTTTTGAAAGAGCTAATCTTCTTCTACGTTATTCTTAAGTTTTGGATCATAACAGGAATAGGAAAGTGTGTTTTGAGCATTTTTTCTACAACCTTTTTTTTTTTGGGGGGGGGGGGAGGGAGTATAATGATGAGCTATGTCTTCGAGGCCCCCTTTCATTTCTTGAAATCCTTTTCATACCCTTCACTTTCAAGTCTATTAACTTTAAAAAGAATAATACTACTGCTTTGAAAGATGGCATTAATTATGGACATAAAAAGTTGATAGAGCATGTGTAATTTCAGGTTAATCTGATTATCCCTTCATCGTTGTCTATAGAGTATACCCAAGCGTTTATTTTTTTTTTTTACCAAGCCGTGCTAGCTGTATGATGAGAGGGACAATACACAGGATGTAAACAACCAGAGCAACAACAATGACGGGATTATCGGAGTAAGTTGAAATTGAGTATTATCTATCAACACATGCTGTCCATGATTAATGCCAACTTTCAAAGCAGTAGCTTTATCCCTCAAAAAGTTATCAGACTTGAAAATGAAGAGTGTGCAAAGGGTTATCATGAAATGAAAAGGGGCCTCTAAGACATACCTGATCTTACTACTCTCCCCCCCCCCAAAAAAAAAAGAGTGGTAGAAAAACTGCTGAAAATGCACTTTCCCATTCATTTTATGATCCCGAATCTAAGAATAATGTAGCAGAAAGGTAGTTCTTTCAGAAAATATACAAAAACTCAATATTGACTTAGTTGACCCGTTTCATCTATTTTTTTAAGTCCTCATGTAAAATCAAGGGGTGCGACTTTTTGTTCGTTTTATGGTGCACGGTCACATATATCATTTGTACATACATATTTTGTTTTATATTTAAGTGTTTGCCCTTCCAAACAGATAAGCGGTTACAGGCATAATTTACCTTTTGCAAATGAAACAAAGACCAAGCTTTAGTGCTTCAAACTAGTTCTTAAACGTTACGGAGAAATAGAAACAACCAATTTTAAACTTTAAATCAGTATAATTAATGTTAACTCTTGTTAATTATGCAAAATGTGAACAATAGTTCTAATAAAATTTGTCTAGACTAAACTGTCTACAATTAGGGTTTATTAAAAACAATGGCGATATTTCCTCATACGTTAGGCTTTATTCCAAAATTTTTACATGGTGGGATGTTTTGTGATACAACTGACCTACATATATGCATCAAATGTCATACCTCGAAATTTTTTTTAATCACTGCTATACCGAAGGCAAACTGTACCTTTAAATCAATAAACATATCACTTCCCATTATACATATCCTTTTAATGATGGAGTAAATGAAATAATGGAATTGATCGGAAAGTTCCATTGAGCAGACTTGCCCATATCTGTGATAGAATGTTATTCCAGAATCGTGCCCAAACCTTTTTCTGTTGCTAATCTGTTTGTTTGATATGTGGTGAATAATTCATGTCTCATTTGGAAGGGGCTCCATTGGAAAATAGGCCTTTCGGCTTGAATGGGACTTCCCTGCCTTTATAAAGAATACATTAAATAAAATTCAAAAAAGATGTTACGCAATTATAATCAAGAACTGTATTATTAGCACAACTGCTAAAGGTTTCGGCTATGTTATAGTCGAAACGCAGATCTATAATTATTATGATTAGGACAGGATAATGAATAATTTGACGCTTAATTATGTTTCTAAGCGCATTAATTCTAAAAAAAAAAAGAAAGATTTTTTTTCCTTTAGTGAATGTGGATGTTCTTTGCTTCATGTTATTGTTAGAGGTGGTTACTTCACAAAACGTGCACACACACACACACGCATACACACACACACACTCACACAAACATACACACACAACCTACAAGCAAACACAGACACAATGTTAATGGATAGATGCATGCATTATCATAATCACTTCTAAAAATATATATATATATATCTATACCTTTTTGCGGTAAGTAGTCCGGTTGTCTGTCCTGGAGAAACTTCCCAATACAGAGAAATAGGATCACTATGGCAATAGGCACACCAATGGTGAGTGCGATGATGAGAGCTGAATTAACACGTCTTCCTGAAAAGTAATACAAACACAAATGAAGCAAAAATCGACTTATTAGTAGTATTACAGGACAGTCAAAAAGTAAAATAGATATCTTAATTTACCGTGATTACAAACACCGTTGACAGCTTTGTCATAATCATATGAATGTTTAGACGGAAGGAACAGCTCTTAAGATATTGACAAAATATATATTGACAAAATGCATTATTAAAAAAATAAACTATCAACTGTTGTCGAAAGGCTGTTGTAAATTTCCTTTTTTAAAGTCCGTTTTCAATGATCATCTAAATTGATTAACGTCCGACTCGGTCGACGGCGTGCCAACTTCGCATTTCTGCTCAAAGTCAGAAACCCGCCAAAACCGGTAGATAAATCGTCAAATGCCTCAGTGCAATGAAAGCGTTTCTCGTGATTCCGTTCGTGTCACATATAGCTTGCATTTTATGTGTTGATTGACCATCAGACGGTGTTCCCCAATAGATTTTCGTGTAAATTTTTATTTTTTGTCACTGGTTTGTGTGCAAAAGTCATGCTTTTGCAGTAATGTTGCTGCTGTGTCATTTCAAAGAAAAATAATCATCGATTTGTCATGCAATTTTCATCTGAGCAAAACTTGGCATTTTCTCTGCTACTTTGCTCACTGCATGTCCAGCTTAACAGCAGACTATATAGAGGTTATATAGATTAAAACAAAAATCATAATGTTTTCTCAAAAGCAAGACTACGTTGGTGTCTCAGAATCATGTGGCACACAAGCGGTTTCCACCATGGCACTTAGAGAGTTAACAAGTTCCCTCTATATTTGACTATGAACCACAAAACAAACAAAAAGTCGCACCCCTTGATTTTACATAAGGACTCAAAACAGGTGAACTGGGTCAACCAAGTCAATCTTGAGTTTTTCATGTTTTCTGAAAGAGCTATATTTCTTCTACAATATTCTTTAGTTTGGGATCACAACACGAAGGGGAAAGTGTGTTTTCAGCAGTGTTTCTACAACCCGTTTTTGGGGGAGTATAAGAATGATCAGGTATGTATTAATGGCCCCTTTTCATTTCTTGAAATCGTTGGTACACTCTTCACTTTCAAGTCAACTTTTGAAAAGATAATGCTACTGTGTTGTAACTTGGTATTAATCATGGACAGAATGTGTTAATAGAACATGCTCAATTTCAGCTTAAGTTGATAATCCCTTCGTTCTTGTTACTCCAGTGGTTGACATGCTGTGTTTTGTCCCTTTCATCGCACAGCTAGCACAGCTTGGTGAAAGATTAAGCGCTTGAATAGGCCATGTACTTCAGAGCCTCTTTTCTCGGTTCACACTTTTCCAGAGTGTGTGCTTTCTTTCCAGTATTTAGGTAGGTTAAGGGAGTCCATTTTAATTGAGTTATTCATCAATTTAAAGCTTAGAGTCTGCTCTTTCAGAATCTGCCCCTAACTAAAAATCCATGTCTGGCGACTTTTGTTGGTTTTGTGGTGCAGGGTCACATATACATATGTTTTAATAGTGAAATGCACACTTATGTGTGGTCATTTCTCAAATATAAAACATATCATATTTCCTCATTGCATGTCTTAATCAATGTATTTGTTAAAGTATTTTAATAACTGTTACACTTAGAAAGACAGAACGCGAAGTTTCATGAAACCTGATACTTGCAGAACGGTGATTTCTCGGGTCGACGTTCCATTCAGCGAGTCACCGATAGCCACGCACATGAAGGTTTGCTCTGTCCCACGTTTAGCTAAAACAGTGATTGTCTCGAACCTCTCGTATGTGTCGTCTGGTAGTGAAGTCTGTCGTGAAGCCGTATAATTTAGCCTCTTTCCCGACTCCTCGGTCCATATCATGGAAACGTTAGGTTTGAATCCACTCACGACGCACGTAAGATGAAGAGAAGAGGTGTTGGAGGGAGCCTGGTATGTACACCGTCTTTGACGTGGTTGACTCTTATCAATGCATTCCTCAATTGTATGCCTTGATGCCATTGCTGGGAAAATAAGCAAATCTAACTTATTTTGTATTGGAATCCAATTTGTGTGTGTGTGTGTGTGTGTGTGTGTGTGTGTGTGTGTGTGTTTGTAAGCATTAATAACTAATATGATTTTAAGGTACAATAGAGCCCCCCCCCTTTTTTTTTTGGAAAGACTGGTGCATTTTCTGCGATATCATCTGCCTTGTAATTTGATTTTATTTCTGCGTTATATTCACACAAGACTATAACAGAAAGCAGATTGAACAAGTATTTACTAATATTTGAATAGTGAAAATACATGGAAATACATAAATGTTTAACATATATGTGCAATATAATTTTCTTAAAAGCAAAATAGATACGAGGAGTTGTGTTTCTCAATAAAATCTCAAGTTATGCGTAAGTCTCGAAATCATTACGTAACTTAACACTCAACTTCGAACCCTGTTTGACAAGGCTCTAGGTCATGCGGAAGTCTCAGAAAGTCATGTGAAACTTTACGCATGGTCTGAAATCATGCTTCTAAAATATTTTTGACTCAATGATAGATTAGTTACAGCTAATCGTCACGATGGTGGTATTCTCGGACCTCTGCCCATTTCCAAGCGCCACTTCGCAATAATAGAGGCCCTCATCTGCCACTTCCAGGTCGGTAATGACAAGGCTGAAGTCACTTTCCATGTTGAAACGTTCCTTCCTGCTTTCAAATGTCCCATCGTTGAATGTAGCCACTGGCGTCCTTGGCTCCTGTTCTGAGAAGCCCTCCTTGTTCCAATACACAATGTGAGGCTCCCCCTGAATGTCACATCGAAGTCGGATGTCTTCCCCTTTCCATCCCCTAACGGTGGGGGAAGTACCCACCATAAACGCTAGAAGATATAAATTCGAATAGAGTAAAATGCATGTGCGAGATTAGCAAACATTGATACATGGATTGCAATCATTTTGCGCCGCGCTATATACCTCCATCATGCAATTGCAGAAACAAAAACTATTTTGAGCAGCAGATGATTCAATTAGTCATGAAAACAAGAGACCCGAGTTCTCGCACTCACCCGAGTATCGCAAGTTCACCTTCCAGGCATTCTTGCAGACTCTTACCTGAGAACATTGGAAATTCGGGGAGGTGGTGGGGGCGTCTTTGAGAGTTGGGTGCATGGTGTCCATTTTGCATATTTCCTCACACCGGTAAAAAATATTGTATCCTCTAAGTACACTGCACTTTATAGAACGTGGGACTAAGCTGTTTTGAAAAAAAAAAAAGCTCTATCACCTTTGATTCTAGGGAAGAATATTATTGAATATTCCTTAATTTATGAGGTTTGGCCCCCTAGGGCTCTTTAGGAAACCATGATGCCCATTCAAACACTTTGAGATCCTGCACCCCTAGGAATGCTACATGCCAAGTTTGGTGAAAAGGCATTATGTTGTTTTCAGTAGGAAGATGAAAATGTACAAATAAGGTCCGTATTTGATACCCCCCCCCCCCTTCTTGGAGTCGGGGGGGGGGGGGGCAGACCTGAATCTGTACTAAACAGACTTCCAACTGCACAAACTCATCGCAACGTTGCTTTATCACTTCTGGTTCTAGAGAGGAAGAGTTGTAAATATTCTTTCATGGGGGGAGGGGGAATTGGGCCCCCTCGGGGCCCCCAGGGGAGCATGGCGCCCTGTTGAACAAATTGAGATCTTATTTACCCCCCTTGCTTTCTACCTGCCATGTTCGGATCCATTTGGACCCTCCCACCTCTCTCCCCCAGTGGATAGGGGGTGCACTCATGATCTTCGCATGATCAAACTTGTTACAACAGTCGATATACCGACTCAATTTTTTAACTCTGGATCTAGAGAAAAGCTTATAACTGTTTATGTGACATGGTGTAAACCCCCTGTGTACCGCATTTTCCTGAGACTGCAACTAAATCATCCTTTGGGAAAACGTTCTGTGTTTGGATTTCTTTTTTTCAAATCTATGTCACTTTTATAGTTTTTTGTTACCCCAGACATGTAGGGAGCGAAGTCGGAGACTCTGAGGAAACACCCCTTTTTTTTTCGTGTAAATTGTATAGCAAATCAACAAATCAAGTGATTGCATTGACAAGTAGCTAAATCATTGAAATGGCACGACTTCTGCACAGAAGACATTGACATAAACTTAGAACCTACTCATAAATCCAGTAGGAAACACTTCTTTATAGTCCATCACCACACAAAGTGCAAGCTATACATGTGACAGGCATGGGCGTAAATACCGGGGGGGGGGGGGATGGGGGGATATATCCCCCTGAAATGGAGGAGGGGGGAGGGGATGGCCTGTACAATCATCCCCCCCCCCTGAAATTTGAGGGGAAAAATGGAGGAAGCAGAAATGTGATTGTATCAATTGTGGCATATTGCACGACGTTCGTACGCCCGCCTCCAGACAGGTAACAGAGCTGAACACTCTTGTAGGATAATGTATACATAATTTTCTCAAGCGCTCGCTAGCTTCGCTCGTAATAGACAGTAATATCGACATAAGGTATGGCCCAGACGTTGACAACGTCAAATAGTATAGGCCTACATGTAAACATGTAAATCCAAAATTTCACCAAAAGTGTGCACCAGATCGCTTAATTTCAGGTCTCAAAATGCAAAATCTTCCTCGTCTGAGAGGGGGGTATCCCCCCCCTCCTACACCCTCCCCCCACTCGGTCGCTCCGCTCCCTCGCACAGATATTCCAACTCCGAGTCCCTCCCCCACCCACCATCATTAAAACAGAACGATGCCCCTGGGATGATTGCTTTATTGACTTAAATCAAGAAAATAGAAAAGTACAATACCTACAGGAAGATAATACCGGTACGTTATTCAATACAAAGAAATGGACATCCATATTACCATGTTATTGAATATATTTGGGCATTATTAACGGCAATGCTACGTTTTTAAAGGGGGGGTCCAAATCACCTGTCAGTCAAGAAGAAAGAACATCAGAAGATAAGAGAAACAACAACAAAAATTCTTCGTTCTTTCAAGGTCTGATTTTCCGCCAAAAGTCGGCTGACAAGCAAAAGAAAAAAAAAACAACAAACAAGATTTCTTTAAACCATAATTAAAGAGGTATATAGCGTGAAACATTGTTCAAAAAGTCCGGAGCCGACAAAATATTGCGAGTCAGCGTGATTCCTGGTTGGCATTCTGAATATAATAGTGCGGTCTGCTATGTCGAAATATTGGATCCCGTGAGATTTTCGTGCCAAAATTGATTTTTTTTTTTAGCTAACTTGGTCAATTTGGGGGTGCTGAATCCAAAAACTTTGGTTCCATTTTTTTCGGCCACGTCTTCAGCCGCCATTTTGAATTTCAAAATGGCCGCCATAGCAAACTGTAATTTGACCCAGTTCTCATAATGTGCGCATCATGGAGGGTTCAAATTTGATGCAAAAAGCATGTTTATGATGTCAGACATTGTGATACACCATTTCCTGATATTGTAGATTGTTTTAATACAATTTGAGGGCTGCCATCTTGAAATTCAAAATGGCCGCCATAGCTAAATGTATTTTTACCTGTATCTCAGGTTGTAAGCATTATGGAAAGTATAAATTTGGGGCAAAAAGCATGTTTATGATGTGCGATATGCTAATACATACATTTTTGTTTTAAATGATGGATAATTCTGGTCGGCGGCCATCTTGAAATTTAAAATGACCACCATAGCAAATGTAATTCGGCCTATATCTCATTCCACATATTTATCTCATACAGATCCTTTATTTCATCGTTTGCATACTTTGAAGCTTCAGGACATCCACATCTTACACACAGGTATATTTATGTACAAGTATGCAACAAATCAACTTCCCTCTTTATTTCATAATATTTTTCACTTAAATTCGAATATACACACATATCCAACTCGCCGTTCGACAGATTTTCACCTTGTAAACCCCAAAACTGTTTTAGCTCAGAAATCAATTAGACATTACGGTCCCGATGTCTGGAATAACCTACCTGATCAATTAAAGCAGTGTACTTCACTGTTTTCCTTTAAAGCTCATTTAAAAAAGTATTTATTATTGAAATACGTTTCCAGTTAGTAGTCTTTGATCAATGTATTTTTTTTTGAAGTCTCAGTAAGCCCTGATCCATGCAAAGTGTTGTTTTTGTTTTTTTTTTTATTCCCTCCCGTTCCTTTCTTTGATAGTGATATTGCATACATTCATTAAAGCGTATACCTTACCCCCAAAATAGGCATGCTACAGCCTTTATTCTCTCTTGCACTGTCACCTGCACACACGACGCACTGTCACTCGCACACACCTACACTTTTATTGTCTACTATACCATGCAGCAGTCAATGGTGCTGCGTGCTGTTTTTTTTTTCTTTCTTGTTCTAAAGCGCCAAGTCACTATTTTTCTTTTCTGTTTTTTTTTTCTGTAGCAAAATGTGTTTTGTGCATTAAGATTAAGAGTTTTATGAGTACATATATAATTGGTGTTGTATTACATTGGTATCACATATTCAGATAGGGCCTCATCCACGTCAAGCTCTGCTTATGATGACGGTCCCCTGTATTGATTTCTCCTTTGTTAATAGATACAGTATGCCTTAATATGTTATTTTGATTCATAATTATGCCACTTCAGACTGAATGTTGTTACGCAAATGATTTTTCTTTGTATTGATTTGTATGTATCTGTATCATTTTGTTTTCATTTGCAATTGTATTCGGAGAAAGAAAATGCAGAAATAAACCAAACAAACAAACAAACATATTGTATGCATTATGTAAGGTTCTAACTTGGGGCAAAAAGCATGCGTTTGCTATCATACTTTCTGAAACATCTTTATCTTAAATGATGGTCCATTTTGATGTTATAGGTGGCCATCTTGAAATTCAAAATGGCCGCCATACCAGAATGTATATTTTGATCCGTATTTCATGTTGTAAACAATACAGACAGTTCACATTTCGGGCATAAACCGGGCTCATGATGTCGAACATTCAAATGTACTTTGATTTCCACCCTAAAATTGCAGATCATTTTTGAGGCTGCCATTTTTCATTCAAAATGGCTGCTTTTCAGCTAATATCTTTGGTTACAAGCAAATTTTAGGCATATCAATGTTTATGGTGGTGTACATTGTACATTCTTTTACAAGCACAGACACACACACATAATCATACACATTCTGTAATAATGGATTATTCGCATTGGCTGCCACTCTTGAAATTCAAGATGGATTTCGACCCATATTTGGTGCTGTAAGATCTTTACCCTGCAAACTCAAGCATGCTGGAGCACTTTCATGTAGGACCTATGTGTAAGTCAATCACTTCAATAAATAGTATTATTAGTGCATAGGCGGGACTGCTTCCTGTAGGTACACTGCCATGTTGAAATGCAAAATGGCTGCCATGGGAAACATTCCTTTAAGAGCATTGCATTTAGGTAAAACTTGTAAATGGGAAATCATGTGATTCTGGTGTCAAAGCAAATGACTTTCAAAAGTGCCTCAATAACTGTGTCTGGGTGACTAAATGCCCCCATTTAGACGATTTGGTTGTAGAGTTTAAATAAACAATATTAGCCGTGTACTAGAAAATTTATTGAAAATTTACTTAGTTAATGTCTTCTAGGCTCATTCCCTGCATGTGTTCTTAAAGTCACAGCACTTGTATATAGGGCTGTACACAGGGGAGAATTGGTTCTAAATTCTTTCCAGAAACAGTGACTTTTGCATTTCTTGCCATTATTATGAAGATGATAATGAATTCCGTGGCTACCGTTAGTGTAGGAAGATCAAAGCATTTAATTGCACAGTTTATGCATATCCGCTGGAAAGAACTACAATGTACCATATTATATTCCCCTGTACAGTAAGAGACACAAATTGGGTTGTGAAGGTTTACACGGTTTGTTCTCTGGATGTGTTGTATCAAGACTCTACAAGAGCAAAGCGGGAGATTGTCCAGGTTGAAGTCATCCACGCCCAACTTCTGGAAGGCATGGACTGTGTCATTGCACATTCTGCATGATTCAAGGCTTAGAGAATTCTTGATCCATCTGCTCTTTGAGACATCCTCAAATTTTCATCTTCAGCCTGTGCCATGAAAGGCATGACCAAGCAGACCTTGGTTTTTTGCAACAATTTGCAGAACATAATCTCTCAACATTGTCAATTGTACTTAATCATCTCCCCTTTTCCAGTGATGGAGCAGACAACATGCGATGCAGTATTAAAAGTAAAGCAAAGATCCATTAGGAGAATGAAAACGTCAGTGTGTATACGTAATAATCATAAATATCTCTGAAATTCCCTGATGCTCTTGAAGTAGCATCTAATACATGCAATGGAATGAAGATATATGCTTCCTCATTGTGACGAGTGACAGCTCCCATGGCATCTTTGATGAACCTTTTGTTTCTTTTTTTTTTCCCGTTCTGCGTCAGATGGAATTGACTGATCAGTATTTCAACGTTCAGGCTGATTATTTGGCTCAGTTTTGTGGGTTTCTAAGGCATGGGTATAAAAAATGAACCTTTGTTAGTGAGCATGAGGAGAAGGCCATAAAATTGTGAGATGAAAAGTGATTGTAGAACTTATAACTGCCGATAATTGTATCCTCTAGTAATGACTGGATAATGACAGGTCTATCAGACTGTTGTACCGGCAGAAGTGTTATAAGAAGGTAGTGGTCCTCTTAAGCTTAATGACTTTTGATCCAATCTTACATGGTGTATTTCAATTGCAAGAGCTGAATGTCTGGGCTTTCTCATATTATCCCAGACAGATTTTTTTTTTAATTCTTTCAGATACAAATTCTTTGTACAGAACATGAAAACATCCATTTTCATCTCTTTCTAGAACATCCTCCTTAAATGTTTCCGATACCTGATTGCCAAACACCACATTCATCAGTTTCAAAGCAGTGATAATTTTTGAGATACCCTCGTGTGATGGTGTTCTAAATTGTTGAGGAATTCTGATGCATCCAAAGTGCCACAGAACTGAGCTATTATTGCTCCTTTGTAGTTTTAGAGTCATTGGCGGTATACCGCAGTAAGCATCTTGGAAGTCTTGATAATTGAGGATGACCCACACAAGGAATTCTGATGCATCCAAAGTGCCACAGAACTTAGCTATTATTGCTCCTTTGTAGTTTTAGAGTCATTGGCGGTATACCGCAGTAAGCATCTTGGAAGTCTTGATAATTGAGGATGACCCACACAAGGGCAATCAGGAAAACCCTACTCATTGGCACTCCTTATTCATTCTGTGTTATTCCAGAAATACATCCAGCAACTATGAGCTCCCTGATGAGTTGTTTCATTTTGTGGTCAACAAACAAGCTTGTAAATGGGATGCCTGGTAGGGTGACCATGACATTTCTTGACATTGCGAGACTTTTCCGTGTTTGTATTTATTTTCTCAAAGCAGCATCAAGTTTTTGAAGATCACCTTTAATCGTATCAATGCTTACTTTTGTACAAACATTTAATAACTGGGATTAAATATAACAATTGACGAGGTTCCACGAAACCAAATAATGTTTTGCCTGAGAGGCAAAAACAAATCACGTGTAAGCGAATGGAATCACATACCCGCTTGGCGCTGTTATGGGACGTGGGATGTAACGCTTACACGCTTGCCCACACTTATGTGAAATGGTATGGGACCCCCTCCCCCCCCCCCCACACACACAGTTTTTGCCCCTCAGGATGGCTTGATGACGTCATTGGAACCTCGTCCGTACAGTCTCAATTTATGGCGGCCATTTTGAAGAAGAGATGGTTGTCGTTCTGCGTGACCTGAAAATGAATTCGGTCTAACTAAGACAATTTTGGCAAATTTATCTAAGGCGCTTACCACAGTATTATATGTTTTTCTATGGCCACCATCTTGAATTTCAAGATGGTGGCCTATCTAATGATCGACAATAGGAAACAGCTGTATTGGAACGCTGGACACCACTAGCATGTGCATTACTGAAAATTTGATGCTCCTCCAATAATTGCAACATGAAATATGGGTAAAAACGCTATGGCGGCCATTTTGAATTTCAAGAAGGCAGCCTATAAATTGTATCAAAACAAGCCACAATAACATAAAATTATATATCAGAGTGGCTGACATCACAACCATGCATTTTGCACCAAATTTGAAGTTTCTACAATGCTCACTGTATGAGATATGGTTCAAAATACTGTTTGCTATGGCGGCCATTTTGAAATTCAAGATGGCAGCCTACAAATTGTATCAAAACGAGCCACAATATCAGAAAAAGATATACCACAGTGTCTGACATCACAACCATGCATTTTGCACCAAATTTGAAGCTTCTACAATGCTCACTTAATGAGATATGGATAAAAATACAGTTTGCTATGGCGGCCATTTTGAAATTCAAAATGGCGGCTGAAGACGTGGTCGGAAAAATGGAACCAAAGTTTTTTTGATTCAGCACTCCCAAATTGACAAAGTTAGCCAAAAAAAATCAATTTTGGCACAAAAATCTCACGGGATTACATAGTAGCCTCTACTATAAGCAGGATGTGCGCAGTGTACTCAGAACATCCGAACGGCAAACAGAGTCGCTGCAATTTTGCGCAATCTGATGTAGAATGTACACCTTTAATGTACACTGTATGTACCTTACGCTTCGTTATATCAAAGCTAGATCATTAATGATTTTGCAGCGTTGCTTTACATACCAGTCTATACCAAAATGCCTTGCATTGCCAATAATAAGACTTGACCTGGGCTATTTCCTAACTTTTTCATGCATATAAAACACACACACACACACAAACACAAACAATGATATTAGAGGATGTTCTAAAGTGCACATTTTGGATATCCTTCTCCCATTTGGTCACTTCGACGCCCCCTCGCTGGTCATACCTCCCCAAATCATGAACATAAACCGACACCCTTAATTGACTACCAGTGGCGGATTCGCCCCTCCCCCCTTTTAATTTCCAAAGCGAAAAAATATAGCTACACAAACGGCAGTTTGGGGACAGTAAAATATCAAAATTTTCATGCTCGCTCGCTCCGCTCGATCGCATTTAATCGTTATGGTATTCTCCTGATGTCACTGCCAGTAATTGACAGCAGTTGCGCCCTGTGCTCCCCCTTGATTTCCAAAGCGAAAAAATATAGCTACAACTGGCAGTTTGGGGACTGTAAAATGTCAAAATTTTGAAGCTCGCTCGCATATAATCGGTGTGTCATTCTCCACATGTCGCTGCCAGTAATTGTCAGCAGTTGCGTCCGGTGCGCCCCCTTAATTTCCAAAGCGAAAAAATATAGCTACAAATGGCAGTTTTGGGACTGTAAATTGTCAAAATTTTCAAGCTCACTCGCATTTAATTGTTATGCAATTCTCCTGATGTTGCTGCCAGTAATTTGTCGTTTCACACCGTCATTTCATTTTCCATAAGGAAAAAATGACTGCGCAGTGGAATGTATCACATTCCGTTCTGTATTGCAGTCCCCATTACAGTTTCCAGACTGACAGCACACGCACATACGCGCACACACACACACATACACACGCACACACGCATAAGCATGCATACACACCCTCAAAATTACTTTTCCACGATGTGCCCCCCTCCCCCCCATGTCTTGACCAACCCGCCACGGAACGCCACTGGCTGCACCCGTCCGGTTATTATGGGCTTGTAATCGTGGTGATGGTGACTATCGCCGATCATCCCCCCCCCCACTCCTCAGCACGGATTTACGCCGTTGGCATGGGCGTAAATCCGGGGGGGGGGATGGGGGGATATATTCCCCCCCCCCTCCTGAAATGAAGGAGGGGGGATGGCCTGTACAATCATCCCCCCCCCCCCCCCTGAAATTTGAGAAAAAAATGGAGGAAGCAGAAATGTGATTGTATCAATTTTGGCATATTGCATGACGTTCGTACGCCCGCCTTCAGACAGGTTACAGAGCTGAACAGTATTCTATTTTGTAGGATAATGTATACATAATTTTCTCAAGCGCTCACTCGCTTCGCTCGCTCGCGAAGAAAGTAATATCGACATAAGGTATGGTCCAGACGTTAACAACGTCAAATAGCATAGGCTTACATGTAAACATGCTATGAAGCGAGCAACTCCGGACCATCCGCAAATTATGTACGAAAACAAACAAACAATAACAAAAACTATACAGCCATAATTGAACCCCCCCCCCCCTCCATTTCCTGAATCATTCCTGAAATGATCAATGATGACTCTGATACATCTATGGGGATACCCAGGGATGGTCAGGGGCGTCGAATCTATCTCGGGGGGGGGGGGGGGGGGGTGGGGGCAAAGGGGCATTTGCTCCGTCCCTACGGAAATGTTGGGGCAGACAAATCATTTGTCCCCCAAGCAATTCCCGAGATGAGGACAAATCTCGAACTTTCTTTATGGAAAATTGGACAACTACCGCCAGAATTATGCACCGGATCGTTGAATTGCAATCATAGATATGCAAAAGCTCCGCTACTGGGTCCCTTTCGATAGACTTTGTACACTTTTGAGATTGACGTTTTATTTCCTTATACTTATCAAAGAGTGTGCAGCAGATCTTTCACTTACAAAAGCTTCCTCATGTGCAGAGGCGTCGATGGAGGGGGAGGGGGATGGTTCCCCCATAAAAGTATTGGGGACAAACAGATCAGTTTGCTCCTCCTCGTAACTCCCGAGATGTGGAAATATTCTTACTTTTTTATACAAAACTGTCTAAATATTTCACCCAAAAATGGCTGAATTTCAATTCTGAAAATACAAAATCTCACTCGCGTAAGAGGGGGACAGGCCTTACCCCTCCCATACCCTCCCCGTTCAGCACTGGCGTAGCCGGGGGGGGGGGGGTTCGATGGGGGCGGTCCCCCCCCCCCCCCCAAGATTTGGACCGGGGATTTGGGAGGCGGAAAAAAAAAATGCGTGTATACTGTAAGCATGCACATGAAGCGGGTCTCCTTTCCAACCTTTCATCAAATAAGATATTTTTTTTTGAATATTTCACTCAAAGTGTGCACCAGATCGTTGAATTTCAGTTCAAAATATGCAAAATCTCTCGTGCTTGGGAGGGGGTATCCCCATCCCAAACCCTCCCCCTCTGTGCCTCTTTCCCTAGCTAAGTACACTTTTTAGATTTACAAAAAAAAATTCTGAATAATTCTGAGTGCACAAGACTTATCACTTATATTCCGAAAACTGAAGGTTCCCTCATGTATAAGGGGAATCATCCCTTTTAATCGATCCTTTCCTCCCTCAGCCCCCCCCCCCCCCCAATCATTTTTTTTTTCTTGTGATTTTCCAAATGTTGATTCCATCAAATATGCGTATACGAGATATCTCAATTTCAACCTTAAAAACATAAAAGCTCCATCGGAAGGGAAGGGTCGAGATAACACTCGCCCACGCCTTCTCCCTGCTCGCCCCCCCCCCCCCCCCCGCCATGCGAAGAAGTAGACTGTGGCTATACCCAGATCGCTTTATTTCAATTCTAAAAACGCAAAAGCTCCGCGAGCGGGATGGGGAATCCCCCTTCCCCTAAGCTCTACCTCACTAGACTTTATACATACGCACAGATGGTACACATTCGGAATAAGAGCTAAATTCCGTGATTTTAACACTTCGATGAAAAAGTATTGCACCAAAAATTTGCACCAGATCGCTGAATTTCAGGTCTGAAAACGCAAAATCACCTTCGTGTGGGAGGGGATATGCCCCTATCTACACCCTCGTGTGCATGTTTTTTTCTGTTTGATTTTCAGTGTAAGAATTAATACAAGAAGACTAGTGTATTCATATTATACCATTTTATAGGCAAATTGTTCAATAATAATTTACACTAAAATATACTGCAACCTTAAACAAGTGGGACTGTTTCAACTCGTTAAAACACGCAAAAACATGCATCAAATTGCACCATTTGCAACATCAATATGCAAAAAGTTCTCGCTGTGGCAGGGGGAAACCCCCCACCCATACCCTCCCCCCCCCCCCCCCCCCTCGCTCGCATCGCTCCCTCGCATCTAACCGCTCCCCCTAAGATCAAATCCTGGCTACGCCGGTGATTGGCCCCACTATTTAGTAGGCCTTCACAGTAATGTCGCACAGGCGGAGCAAGAGCTGAAATACCACGATGTAGTCATTCAATTATCTATGAATATTTCTTTTTCTTACTTGTTTTTTGATAGGAAAAAAATCCCAAATTTCACCAAAAGTATGCACCAGATCGCTGAATTTCAGGTCTGAAAATGCCAAATTTTCCTCGTGTGGGAGGGGATACCCCCCTCCCACACCCTCCCCTCGCTAAGCCGCTCCGCTCCCTCGCACAGATATTCAAACTCCAAGTCCCTCCCCTACCCCCAATCATTAAAACGGAACGATGCCCCTGGGATGATTGCTTTACTGACTTAAATCAAGAAAATTGAAGAATACTATTAATAGCTACAGGAAAATATCTACTACGTTATTACATACAAAGAAATGGATATCGTTATTAGCATTTTATTGAATTTATTTGGGCATTATTCAGGGCTGCCCTACGTTTTTGAAAGGGGGGGGGGGGGGTTCAAAATCGCCTGTCAGTTAAGAAGAAAGAACACCAAAGGACAAGAGAAACAATAACAAAAAAGTGTTCATACTTTTAAGGTCTGATTTTCCGCCGAAAGTTGGCTTACAAGCAAAAAACAAAAAACAAACAAAACACTAAAACAAAAAGTCTTCATGTTTTTGCTACTACTTCCCTCCCACTTTGCATGGAAAAAAGTGGGACATTTGATCCCTGTAAAGTGTGTGTGTGTGGGGGGGGGGGGGGTAGGGAAGCCCCCCCCCCCCCCCCCCCAAGGGCTGCGCCGGTCCGGTTATGGGCTTTTAATCGTGGTGATGGTGACTATCGCCAGTCACCCCCCCCCCCCCCCCCCCCACTCCTCAGTACGGATTTACGCCGTTGCCCATAAGCCAAGTTCAAAGTTGGGGTGCAAAGTTCACATGATATTCCCCACGGCACAGCCACGGCATCATAAGCCTTGCCCTTTCAGAATGCAGTCCTAGTGTTCATTTGCTGCTACCATGAATTTACATTTGCTGTTCTATGTATTCCAAAGCTGTTATATTGCACGGCTGAGCGTGCCGTCCATATTCCTGTGTGGAAATTCGCACGCGAACTACCTATAACGTATACCGCCATGAGCGAGATATAAGCCACACAAGCATACACATCCATTGAAATAATTGTCTGAATAGTAGGGCCTACAAGGGCGTACGATTCACAGTATCGAACAATATAATTATTTGGTTAACTATAAAGTATAACCTGTATATCGTCTTTCCTCCTCTTTCTATGAAGCTGTATTTACTAATTCCCTCTTGATATTCCTTTTATCTACATTTTTTTTTTCATTACAAACTAGGGACGTCCAATTCAAGGATATAATATACCATCTTAAAGCTTAATGCCTACTCTCTTAAAGTATGGGAAAATGGTGAGATTCATTTCCCCAGTACATTTTTTTTTTCTGCTGATTTGTACCCCGCATTGGAGGTTAAAGTATACTCTTAAAATATCCAGTTATTTTTGTTTCACCGTATCGGCATTGGAGGTTTATAGGGCCTACTCTTAAGTTATGCAGTTATTTTTGTTTCACCGTATCATTCTTCAAGCAAAATCGCCTATAATCTTACTAACCTTGTTGTGAAAGAAAAATACACTGGTAAAGATGACTGTAACCATGGTAACAAAGAAAGTGAGGATTCAATATAGATACTGAATTCATGCACGTTACACCGAGGCACTCACATTTCGGTAATTGTGCATCACTTGCCTTTCTTATGGCAAGGCTTTGTTGCATCAATGTTGCGACAAGTAAGCTACATGCAGTTTATAGATATATATCTGTTGTTAGTTAAATTCAGCCATTAATAAAAACAGTGGAAGAACTAAGTCATTACAGATCGAATAAAATCCAGAAATTATCGATTTGTACGAGCTAAACCTTCACATTAACTGAAGAAGAATTTCTTTTTTTTTAATGATGTTCCCATTGGCTCTGTCGTGTCATACTCACTACTCATCTTTCAGTGAAAGTTATTTTCCGTTTTGGACAACTCTCAACTCATAGCAAACTTACCTCCTGCGCCATGGCCACACAACACGGTCAATGTCGGTAATAATAGCAGAACGAGGTCGTATATTCCGTCCATCACGGTAGTCGAAGGCTGACACAGTTCGTGTAAAACAAAATGAATGTGCGTTCTGATTGTGAACGTAAGTTTTGATTGCAATGTCCAAATGTCTCAAGTAATTTAGTCAACGCAATTCTCGATAAGGCGCGATGGTTGAACACTCCCTATGTAACCTTCCCTTTGGGCAATCGCCATCCCATCGTGCACAAAGAATGTTGGGTAGTAAACGTGCTGCTTCCATTCCGTGTTACGACGGCAGAGAGGGCCGCACCCGGCTCTTCATTTGCGTAGATATACATAATATATGAATTATACAGAAGCTGAAATGTGCGATTGATCAAAATGCTGTCACGTGATCATCATTTCTGAAACATGAAGTAAATTCCTTAATTTCTTAGTCTTTGATAACAACATCAATATGCAAGTTACATTCAGACGGATGATGTCCCAGTGCAAAAAAAAAAAGAAAAAAAAAGAAAAAAAAAAAGGTCGGCTGCTTAATGCAGGAAGACGCTTTGCCAATAAATGCATGGACAACAGTGAAGCGCCTATGATTGGTACGAGCATACAGTGGAGGCGGGAATTACAACATTACAACAAAAGATACAGCCTTCACATTGGGCGCGGGGCAGGGAAAACAATGTGTGTGTGTGTGTGCGTGTGTGTGTGCGCGCGCGCGCGCGCGCCCAATGTAAAAGCCTTACCGAGTATCTTTTGTTGACATGGATCATACGGTGTGGAACGCGTGTCGCACTCAAATTATTATTTCATACGTCGCAACAATCCAGCGAAATTTGAAAATGACTGCATTTACAGAAATTGGCGTAGAATAAAAGAGTACTACCTTCTGCGGAAGATGCTCTTTCTAATGATGTCAAACAATATATCACTTTTAAAACGCAAGGAATTGAAAATCCACCGCTCCGCTTTTTTTTTTCTTTTTTTTTTTGGCGGGGGGACACCAGGTATAAGTATTGTGTCGCTGCTCTTCGCTTGAAGAAAAAGAATTTGACAAAATAACATATATAATATATATATATTTTTTTGCGATATAGATTACAAAGACACTTCAAAAACAATAAGTGCTTTTGATTCTGACATTATGACTGACCCAAGTTCCAAAGTAGCATCACTCACAGTGCCCACGTCCATTAAGAAAAAAAAAACCATTTAGATTCTACGACTGCAAAAGCAGATGCTTTTCATAATCATATTCATAGTTTTATCAGGAAGTGATGAGGTAGAGCCATTAAAAAAGATAAAGAAATAAAAACACAGCAGTAAAAATGCTTACTTTTGAAGGAGTGAGTGAGAAAAAGAGTGAGCTAGGAATTGAGTTGGAGTAAAGTTTGAGTGGAGAAAATGTTTATTTTCACTAATTCTGGAATGATCTCAGGGATCACTCAAAGATTTTTTTTCTGGTTCTCAGCTGACGATTTATAAGATACATCATAAGTATAAACAAGCTTCTTGAATGGAACTGACTAATAAATTGCCATACATCGACGTGAAAAAGCACTTGAATAATCGTTGTTTAGCTAGAAGAAAAAAAAAGACCTCAAAAATATAAAAGAATATAATTATAGGATTGTGCATCACGAAACCAACAAAAAGTCGCACGCCGAGGATTTAATTGAAGACTCAAAAAAGGTGAAATGTGTACAACCAATCAATATTTTTATTACCATCATTAGTTGAAAATTTGGAATCATAAAACAAAGTGCGAAATCTCAATTTCCCACTTTTTCTGGATTTGTCTTTGTTTTTTGTTTGTTTTGATAGAAAGGTTTGATTCAGTATTATACATAAGTCTTAAATTTTTCTTTCATTGCTTGAAAGCCCTTTATATAAACGTTTCAATTTGAACTCTAAAAATATTTAAAGGGATTGTACAGTTTCGGTTGAGACCTAACTTCAGATTTCTAACATTTTTTTGTGAGATAATGAAAAACCTCTTATGAAATATGAAAGAGCATATAATTTTATGAGGAATTCAACGTTTATATCATGAAAATTGGTTTTGAAATAGCTGAGATATCCAAAAAGAGCAATTGTAATGGAGTGTGGGACCCACACTTTCACACAATCGCTTTGTTTTACCTTGTTTTTGGATGTTTCCGTCATTCCAAACCCGATTTCCATCAAGTAAACTTCGAATTCCTCTTAAAATGGTATGCTCTGTACTATTTCATAAGTGTTTTCTTGGTATCTCGCAAAAAGTTAAAAGCCCAATTCTCACCTCCACCAAAACTGTACTATCCCTTTAAAACAAATAAAACTACTCCTTTGGAAATTGGAATTAGACCTGAATGAAATATTAATGTATCAATAGATTCTTCCTCGTTTCAGCTTGATTTGAAAATCTCTTCTACATTGTCACTTTGGAGTTTTACTTCCTGTCTTTTTTTCCCATTCATTCCATATACCACAGCTCGGTAAGGTACAACGCTTAGATAGAGGGTATTTTTTTGCAGTACGAGCGTGTGCAATCTTTCCGATATCGTTGGAAACCTCCATTCTTCTTGAGTTACACATCATGTTAAAGCAGAGAACCTGTTTTTTTTTTGTTTGTTTGTTTGTTTGGTTTTTTTTTGTTTGTTTGTTTGTTGTTTTTTTTTCGGAATAACGCCTTTCATGAACAATGTAATTGTAACGACTTTTATTTATTTTTTTTTTTTTTTGTAATCCAGGGTTACATAACTCGGGGTGGTTTCGAAACAATGGCGTACAAATCACCAAACCTGCGTCTTAAAACGAGTAGATTTCCTATAAACCAATCAATAGAGAAAGAGAGAGAGAGAGAGAGAGAGAGAGAGTTTGGCAGCTAATTACGAACTGATATCAAATCTTTGTTTTGCTGATACACGTAACTGTATTAAAGATGATTTAACGGTGATGAATATGGTAATGATAAGAACGGTCACAATGAAAACAATTTTGCTGATTACGGTTATGATTATGCTTTCAATGATAGGGAGCCTACTCATTTTAATGCAGAAAAAGAAAAAGATTTTTTAAGGAAAACAAAAACAAACAAAATATTGATACATTATGGACTCGTCGAGGATGACTGCAGTAAACAAGGTGATAAGAGGCACGCTTCTCCGTACATTGCAGTTTTCTCAATAACTACCTGTTTGGGCGATTAATGCGATGTCCAATACGTTCTCGTCTTGAGCTACATTCGGCTCTTTTATATCTCCAGACCTCGAAAAGTCCGTCGAAGCCCTGTACAGACGAGTCTCTAATTGTACAGTCGTAGTAAGCGTCTTGGTTTACTTTCTGCACGAAAATGCCACAAACGCATTATTTTGGTCCCTGTTAAAATGTTCGTTTCATGAAGCGCTGTATTTCAGCAGAAGGGCGCCTGTTCTTTGGCTAGAATTATCCTTTCAATGTATGCAATACTTGTTTTTTTTTTTTCTTATTCTTATTATATTAATGTTACAATAAGAAAGGAACGAATCCTTGAGACTTTGCTCACTTTCTTTTTCCACACAGAAAATGCAATTTTATCGCTGATGCTTTTGTCCACGTATTGTATATTGGGTTGATAGAATTAGGCCTAACATGCATTCAATTGATCAAGTGCCAGCAGATGGCAAGCAGCCGCCCTCAACGACAAGTCTATTTCCCAGCAGATACGACCGTATGTTACAGCGTATAATTATTGAGGTCGAGAGACAGTCATCATTCAGATTCTATTGCACCTTAACATTCATGGGCGGATCAAGGGAACTCGTGGGGGGGGGGGGGGGTTGGGAGGCTTTAAACCATTTAGACATTTCTCACCTCAACATCCAGGCCCTGGGGCTTATCAAAAAATTTCGTAAAAGGGGTTTGGGGCGGGGGGCTTTACAACATTAAAGGGCCCCTGAAGTCCAAATGCATGCTGATTTTTGTTGATTTATGATATTCTCGACATCACTTCAGTGGTGAAACGAATATCTACAAACACTCTATATTTTTAACGATTTTTTTTCTTCTATTTTTCTTCAGATTACTAGGGAACGTTCACACACACACACACACACACACACACACACACACACAAACACACAATCCTTCCAAACCAACATTCCTCTTTTGTCCTCATCTGTCAATCACCGGTAAAGTACTGAAATGTTTAACAAAAGACATTGGAATGCATCTTCCCCTCGCCTCGGCATAACTTGCACGTTCCCTCGACATGTCTTTTGTAAGTCACATTAATATCACAAAAACATGCAAGTTATGTTGAGTCGAGTGGAAGGTGCATATATATATATATATATATATATATATATACGCTCGTATATAATGTGCTTCTTCAGCATCATGGAACATAAGACTCTCAACCAATAGATTTCCCTCTGACAGCAGCAATGCTGCCTGTAGGCTAGGGAGTTATTTGCTTGTTAGTCTGCTTGTACAAAGAAATGGTGTATAGGCGCGTATTTGAATCATTACACGAATACGTGGTTATGGACATGTATGTGAATGCATATATTATGTGATTAGTGAATACATGGGACTATCACATAGATGAGTATTTGTTTTTGCAGATAACATTGCATAATGAACCTGAAAAAATCGTGTTGTACTGTTCAATTCTGTTCAGTTCAATATTGCTAATGATTGTAGGAGGAAACTAGACGATGTAATGAAAGAGCCAGGAAATCTTCACAAGAAGCTACCATGCATTGTTTATTTAAACGTTTTCACAAAGTATACACAAACACTTCTTTTCCTGTTAAACAAGAGACAAGAATAACATAAGATATGAATTCTTTGAAGAGATGGAACTATGAAAAAGAGAATGTGACTTAAAATGTAATTCATTACCATGGAATTTTTCTATAAAGCTTCCATGTTGAAAGCAAATTTGAAATCTCAGTCTTTTTATTTGTACTACATTCTTCATGACACAACCATAGTGACTTGAAGTCATGTAAAATGTTTTCGATGAATGGTGCTTGCACAGCACAGAACATTTTTTATGAATTCTATCTCACAAATGTTCCAAATATAGAGGAAGATCAAAGTACTATGTATTTTGTGCCCATTAGCGCACACACACACACAAAAAAAAAGAAGTACTTGTCACATGAGCGACCTTTTTTGTTATTTATTCTGCTATACGTTGACTCATAAACATTCGAATCGAAACGGACCAAGTAAAGTTAAAACAACGTGTTTAATAATCGAATTTTGATTGTTGGAACAACGTTGAAGTTTTGATTTGAAAATACTAAATAAAATATAGAATACATAAAAACGTAACTTTTAACTTTGGCTCTCTGGGTTCCGGGTCGGGTTCCCCTCAGAATTTGGTGCAGCGCCGGCGACGTGTCCAGTAGACCGCAGATCGTCGGCAGGTTTGGTCCTCAGCTAGCGAGGCTACTCGTACCGGTATTCGCCCAAGCATTACAGTCCCGCTCGCCGACGTTGATTGAAGACTGTGGTGGATTATGACTGGAACCCATATCGATGTACGTAATGTGCTAACATAATTTTTTCTCTACTTTATATTCGCTATCGTCAGTACTTATACACACCCTACCAAAATCAATTAACATATGCCTCAGACAGAAGCATGCAAAAAAAAAAAAAAAAAGATTTCTTTACAAAACAAACTATATTCCTGCATGCTAAATGAAGACTTGTCTTGCACCTTAACCATATTCCTGAATCTTAACCTCACAGCCGGATGAAGTCGCCTGAACCTAACACAATGACGTAATACGATACAACTGAATCTAATTATCTAATATCCTTGTATACTTATTGTCTGGGGTATCCTATCCAACAGAGGCGTCATTGACCTAATGAACTTTTGTACAAAATCAATGGTTATAAACACTCGAGACAATGCTGACAGTACTGAAATATCTATGTCGCGCAATTCATACCAGTTGTATTGATAACACTTCAGGCAAATTTCCCTCTTTCTGTTGTTTTGTTAATGCATCCAATTTCCTTTGATATTTTAGTGAATAATTGGAATAAATGTCAAGCAATGATATACTTGTCATCTAGAATAGTTTCACATAATATGTGCAATTTCGATAGCTCTGTGTACACAGGTTATAGTCTCGTCCTATTCATAATTATGAATGGTGAATCTTTGATAAACAACGACAAAAAAAAAAAGATTCCTTTTGGAAAACCCATACTTTAAAAAGAAAATCATAAATGCAATGTTATTAATGTTTCACGCTCTACATTTGCTCTGAGTATTTATTTGTTGATGCCTATAACTTATATATAGATGCTAACATTCACGTGCTTTTCAATAAATTGAGTGCTTAGAAAATGTTTGTAGAAAATTATCAAGCATCACAACACTATTTTTTGGTATTTCCCGTATATCATAAACTTTCACTTAATCTGTGCTTTTGTATCGACTGTATACAGTGCCCTTTCATAATTACCGTTGTCACTGAGATGAAATTCCAGCTTTAACACCAAGTGCCACTGAAATTCACAAACTTATACAATTCACAATGATATAGATTGATTGCTATGGCCATGTGCACAGTCCAAGGATAAATCGCCGAAAACCTGACAAAGAATGGAACGTTGAATAAAAAATAAAAATGAGACTTTAATATGAATGATTCACATTTGATGATACATGATACATGATTTTCAATCACGAAAATATGGTGTGTGTTTTTTTTTTTCGGCAGTCAAATATTTTTAGTTGCGCATGTTATTATCGCATTAGGATAAATGTCTATAGTAATTAGAGAAAGTGTCCTACAGTACGCAGAGCTAGTGTAAATGAAAAGTTCATTAAAAGGAGGATGTTTAAAACAGTGTGTAAGGTGATCCGTTACTCTACCATCATTTCCCTGGAGATCCTTTGAACGCGAGTGTTCTACTCAGGCACATAATGCTTCAAGTGACTAGCTTAAGAAATGTATTTTGTAGATATGAAATGCCAGAAAGGAAATTCGATTACATTCTGAGCTTTTTACTCTTTACAACAAATAATATTTCGAGTGTGATATCTTTGAATATGATACATGAAATAAACATATGCAAATAACATACAAATTGTAAAATTAATGTCAAATACGTAGTACAAAATTATTGACAATATAGATATCTTCATCAAGTGTTTTAATATACCTCCTTTATATAAAGAAATCGTCGTCGTCCTACATACAAGACGCACACAGCGATGGCGAGAACGAACAGCACAGCTATTAGTGCGTAGGATGTCGATGGTTGTCGAAGAACTCCTCGATGACGGTCGTAATTTGCTGAAATATCGAAGGAAAAGAAATTTGCCAACCGAAATTACTACGGAATGTAATTTTTAGAAACGAGCACTTCACATGTTAAGAAACCAGTCACTTTAATTATGTTTAACAATATTTTTGTTTGTTCAGGTTTTGTTTTGTTTTGTTTTGTTTTGTTTTGGTTTGTTTTGCGTATGTCATGCTGTAGATATGCTTTGTTGGAAATGAAATCCAATAAATGAAATGAAATTAATTGTAATTTAATGGTTGTGTGACACGCTGCCGTAATGACTTGTGGCGAAATTTGAGACATTGTACGAGACATTGTACGAGACAATGTCTGTCTTCTTGCTCATGTGTATGCCTACAGTAGAATCTGATGTGTGTTTAATAGTAGGTGGTGGGGATGTGAATGAAGGGTTGTTATCTGATAGTCACGTGTGGTCATAGTGTGCGAAATCCTTATAAAACAATATTTTCAAAAAACCCGGGTATGAACCGAGTGATCTACGAATGCAGCAAAGGACTCTACAGAAGAATGATAATTATGTATTATTTGAAATGAAAACAAATGGTGTACGCATTTACGTTGTGTCTAATTTTCATCTTCAATCCTAACAAGATATTTATTTTGCAGATCTTTATTTGCTTTCAAATGAAATGGAGGACTACACTTAGGCCTCATATATCACTTCGAAAATTCTGCGGGATGTTGTGACTCACGCATCAGGTAAACGCACACACATCACACGAGTGTGTACATATACATTATACATAGTCATATACATACAATAGACATATAAATTACATGTGTGTATACACACATGTAATGTATGTATCCTTCGGGGAAGAACAACGTGCCCCACACGACAGCTTGCTCACAGTATGTCCACGTATTTGGCTATAAAGTAAAAATGCCCGAATCTAACAGTGTGATGAGACTTTACACTGTGTTCGCAATGTGTTCCCACTGTGTTTTCACGTTGTTGTTGGTTTTTTTTTCACACCGTGGAACACTGATAGTTAATAGTTATTGGCTTTTGTTAAAGTTGCAGTATTGTTAAAGTTGCAGTTAATCGAGTATGCCTAAAAGAAGGTGCAAGTGCACTGAGAAAAGGTGTTGAAAATGTGTCACCTCTTGGACAAAATTCTTTCATTGTCGTTGTTGATCCCATGACGTTTTCTCCTCGACAGGTGATATTCGTGCAGCCTGCAGGGCGTGGCGATATCGTAAATGATGGCGAAGAGCTTGATTTCGAGAGAAGCACTCCCCCAACGATGGTGTCAAAGCTGCGAAGGGGTGGATAGGGTTGGTCGGTTTCATTCACAAGGCATGACACGGTGACGGAGGGTTGACCGTAGTTGTCCAAATGCTCGTCGAACACGACCTTAATGACGCCATCGGATGGTTTAGCTTGGTATGATTAGGAGCGTGTGAATATTAAAAGAACGATTATATACATGCCACTTGCTAGGGCGTTGGCCACCCGTAGGTAAAAATTTGGTCTATCATAATCAAGCAGAAACACTGGTTGATAATGCTTGGTCTTCATCTTTTTTCTATATTTAAATATACTACGATAGGGGAGTTATGTAGTCGATGTTATTGAGACTAGAGCTGCCGACATATAGAATGGAGTCTTCGCTCTTGTCTTGTAGTATGATAATTTGCAAGAATGACTTGCCTTTCATAAGTAATAATATTATAATGATAATATTATTACTTAATAATAATTGTTCAGTATTGTACAACATAGTTATACCATACTTGCTGAGTGTGTGTGTGTGAGTGTGTGTGTTTTCTCTCTTTTTTTTTTCTCTCTCTTTTTTCCTCTCCTTATAATTTGTAGCTAATGGGCAAGAAATATCCATGTACCTTGTGCTCTAAATGTGTCAAAAGTAATCAAAAGGGTCTGTTATGTACACATTGTGAAAAATGGGTGCATATTTCATGTGCAAGCATCCCTTTAAATGTTTACAATGATTTATCAGAACGGTTTTTCGACTGGAAGTGTCCAAAATGCTTGATGAAGCAATTACCTTTTTATGATGAGAAATGCATTAATGATTCAAATAGCAATACAAAATGTAAACCTCCAAGAGTAACAGGTGGAAACGGTTTACATGAATGTGAATTCAAATTCAAGTCATTGTGTGAGAAAGGTTTGAAATGTATACAACTGAATGTTGTTAGTATAATGAAAATTCTTGATGAGTTGAAATCTATCATCCTGCAAAATGATGTTTATGTTTGCGCTCTCAATGAAACCAGGTTGGAGGAAGGGATTCGAGACAGTGAAATAAAAATCCCCGGTTACTCGATTATAAGAAAAGATCAAAACCGAAATGGTGGAGGTGTAGCCATCTATATTCGGAATAGTATTTGTTACAAAGTCTTGGAACACCGGTCTTTATTTGAGTTGGAAGCTATCTTAATTTCGATCAAATTGAGAAATTCTCAACCCAGTTTTTTTTTTTTGAATTGGTACAGACCGCCTAATTCTGGACATGCAGTCTTAGATACGTACGAAGACTTTCTAACATTCATGGGTAATTTCAACTGTCACTCAATTATCATGGGTGATACAAATTTTGATATTTATAAAGGACCCTTTTCTTCACATATAAGCAAATGTAATCAGATAAATAGTATTTATGGATTTTATCAATTAAATAGTATGAAATGTACCAGAGTTACTGAAGAGACAGCCACTGTTATTGATCATATGCTGACAAATAACTCTGACTGTATAAAGACCTCAGGTGTTCTCGAGGTAAGCATGGGCGATCATTTCATGAATTATCTGATCTGGAAAACAAATAGTTTAACCACCCATGACCACAATTATGTAACCTTTAGAAAGTCAAAAAATATTGACTGGAATATATTTCGTGAAGATCTCATGGAACAAGACTGGAATGAAATTGAAACTTGTTATAATTTGGAGGACGCTGTCAAGAAATGGGAAGAAAAGGTATTACTGGTCACCAACAAGCACATGCCTATAAAGACAAAGCGTATGCGTAACAAATACTCTCCTTGGTTGAATGAATCGATTTTTGAATTGATGAGAGAAAGAGACAAGGTTAAGAAGAAAGCAATTACACAAAATAGTGAACAGTTGTGGAAGGAGTATCGACGGCTGAGAAATAAAGTTACTAATGTTATAAGGAAAATGAAAAAACAGTATTACATCAATAAATTGTCTGAATGTTCCGGAAGAAATGAATCCTGGAATGTTTTAAAATCTTTTCTGCCAAATAACGACACATCGTCTCATCATCTCTCTTGTGACGATGCATACAGTAAAGCCTCCGAATTTAATGAACACTTTGCCAGTGCTGCTATGAATTTGTTAAATGAACATCAGATGGAGAAAACGGACGTCACCGAAGTAGATATCATTACAGGATCCGTATGTTATGATAATGTGGACACATTTGCAATTGTATCTGAAGCTCAGGTTATGAACGAAATCAACAAACTGAAAAATAAAAAAAAATCGACTGGAATGGATGGTATATCGGTTGAGATTTTGAAAGTATGTGCTGATATATTGAATAAGTCTATAACGTATTTGATAAATAAATCAATTATTGAAGGAGTTGTCCCAGAGTCATGGAAAATAGCCAAGGTAATTCCGATATACAAAAAACGAGATAAGTCGAACCCTGATAATTACAGGCCAATTTCCCTGCTGCCTTGTATCTCGAAATTACTGGAGCGCATAGTCTCGTTACAATTATCACACTATCTTAATGCGAACAATGTCTTAACGCCGGTTCAGTCTGGATTCAGGGCAAATCATTCCACTGTAACTGCCCTTGTAAAGGTTACTGATGAATGGCTTTTGGCCATGGATGAAGGTGAATATACTGGGGCGATATTCGTCGACCTACGGAAAGCGTTCGACACTGTCGACCACAATGTAATGTTAGACAAGTTGTCGAGAATTGGTATATATGGAGGTACACTTGAGTGGTTTAAGAGTTATCTGACGGGCAGGAGGATAGTAACTAAGGTCAACAACGCGTTGTCTGATGAAATGTACTTAACTCATGGTGTGCCCCAGGGCTCTCTTCTTGGCCCTCTACTGTTTTGTGTTTTCATTAATGACCTGCCTCGCATTTTTTCAGTCATGTCGTGTTCATCTTTATGCGGATGATACAGTCATTTACTACTCAAACAAAGATGTTAAAGTCTTGAAGTCCATTTTAAACAAAGAAATGCAAGTTTTTGATCACTGGATGTCACAGAACAAACTCTTGGTGAATTATTCAAAGACCGTCAGTATGCTTTTTGGTACGAAATGTATGCTCTCAAGGTGTAATTCACTAGATGTAAAAATAAAAGACACCCAGATTCGAAATGTTGAAACGGTAAAATATCTTGGAATTCATATCGACGCTGAGTTGAAATGGAATATTCATGTAGATAAAATGTGCAAAAAAATCAGTAGATTGATTGTTTTTCTTGGAAGATTAAGACATATTGTAAATGAATCAAATTTGAATTTGATATATAAATCAGTGATTCTTCCACATTTTGATTATGCGAACATTATCTGGTATTCCGCTCCCCAAGGTTCTCTGTCAGCCCTTCAAAAGCTACAGAATAGAGCGGGTCGTATGATTATGAGAGTAAATCCATATTCTTTTGTATCTACTCAACATATTCCTGATAATTTGGGCTGGGAATCTCTTGAATACCGATATAAAAAGAATATGAGTATGATGATTTATAAGATATTGCAGAACTTTCTCCCCAATTACATGTCTGATAATATTTCTAGAAGATTTCTAAATTATTCGCTGCGTTCAAACCAGAATTTGAATCTTCCAAAGCCAAATTCGAATAACTGTAAAAGGACTTTCTTTTACAGGGGAGTATCAATGTACAATCAATTGCCCAATGGAATTCGTAACGCATCAACTTTAAGATCTTTTCAAATGTTATTATCTGATTTTTTAGATAGAGTATTATGGTAAAAAAAAAGACTTAATAGAGTACCAAATGTAACAGCCATTTTTGTGTTTTTTAGGGGGGGGGGTATATGAGTCTTGCCTTTTCTTTTGTAAGTTTGTTCTCCTCCTCTTTTTCTTTTCCTTGCTCTGCTCTTCTCTACCTATCTCTGATTATTGCTGACTCTCACTGTACCAGTTCGGTAAATGATTTTCATTATTTTTTTCTTATGTTTTGTATATACAGTGTTTATCATTCTTGTATTGTACTGTAAATTAGGGACCCTGTGGAAGAACAGACATATTTTCATAATATGACTGAACAGGCAATCCCCCGTATATGCAATGTATATGCAACTTGTAATGTGTGTATTTTTATGAAGACGGAAATAAAAACAAACAAACAAACAAACAATAATATCAATAATAATAATCATCATCATCATTATCAAAAATGTACAGACAAGAATGTAATGATAAAGAATCTGTTATATATCTTTAAGGAAATAACACACAATCCTATTTGTACACATGCTATGGAAAAAGAGACCTCTTCAATCATATCTCTTCCATCCATTATTCTCTGTAAAGAGACCGCTTCAATGTTCTTATCTCTTCCATCGATTATTCTCTTTGGAATAAAAACAAACAATATCCTTACTTTTTGGGCAGTAGGTTCTTACAGACGTTGTGGTTCCGTAACTGTTTACTCCAATGCACGTTATGTTCGTGCACGATTCAGGTCTGGGTGCCAATGTGACGGATGCCGAGCGTGACGAAGAAATCGTTTCATTGTCTGTCATTATGACGTAAGTATCGATAGGAGGGAACGGCTGATGATTTGAGGCCACGTGACATGTTACTGTCAGGTCAATTCGTTGAAACACTTCTCCGCCACATTCCGGGACTTCCCCACTTCCCTCCGTGGACTCCCCACTGCCCTCTGTAAACTCGCCACTGCCTTCAAATAACTCAGCACTGGATTCGACGATGTCGCCATTGCCTTCACTCGTCTCATTATCACCAACTACTAGAAATCCTGGTTCTAGAATTTCAACGGCTGCGGTCCCATTCAAAACATATTCTGTGAAGAAGGAGAAATGTCATGTTTTTGTTTTTGTTTTGTTTTGTTTGTTTGTTTGTTTGTTTATTTGTTTTGCCTTTTGCATGGATAGATTTAAACTAGAAAATGAACAACCAAGACTAGTTTTACTATAACCATGCTAACTATACTATCTTTCGCTGAATTCCACATGATGACACTTTTTTTTTTGACGGATTATGTTGATTCGATCTCAAGCTTCGATTTTTTTTTTTTTTTGGACACAAGCTTGTTTATTGTGACCAGAGCAAAACAGTTTCAAAGAAAGTTTAAACATAACGTCATATTTACAAAAAAAAAAACACCAATAGATAAATAAAAGAGGATGAAGAAACAATCAATCTTTACCTGACGTGATGACGCCTCTGAAGTTTGTGGTTGTATTACTACTTTCTGCGAAAGAGTCATACTCATAGTCGGCCGTGTTGCTGCCATAGGTGCCTGTACTGTTTCCAAAACTGAGAGTTCCGTTGCCGTCGGTCACCGTACGATTGGAGTAGAAAACCGAAATGCTGCCGAAAATTGTTGAATTATAATTGCCGAAGGTTAGAGTATCATTGCCGTAGGTTACTGTATTATTGCCGTCTGGAAGTGTTTCATTGTTGGAGGAGACTGTTCCATTGCCATAGAGTAAATCGTCCGTGCCAAGGCCTTCCATGATCTCACCGCTGCCTTCACCACTACCGTCCAATACTATGTCATCACTCCCCTCCGAAATATCATCGAGACATTTCGGTGGGTGTTTATACTCCTGGAATTGTATGTCTATGATGTTACTTAAGGGGGGTTCTGTCAATGAGAAGCAAGACAGAAAGTGCATAAGTAGGCCTATTATATGAAGAGTTTGTTCGCAAAAACCGATAAGTCCATTTTTAAAGATTTTGAAGTATGGTCTCCGTCATAAAGTACAAAATAATACCTTTTAAATGATATATCGGTCACTACATATAAATGTGCATTTTTTTAAGTTATGGTCAAAAGAAGAAAAAATATTCTTATTATTCTCTTTATTTTTCTTGACCTTTAATCGCAAATATCTCCATTTGGCAAATATGGACTTATCGGTTTTTGCAAACAAACTCTTCATATCTTACTATAATAAAATTGATAGTAATGCTGACGAACGAGAGACTTGAGTCAAACATAAAATGATCCGTACCTGCGTACTGGAAGTGGTTTTATTTTAAAAATGAATGTTAATTTGCAGACGTCCAATATGGTGTTATTCTACTGAGAACAGATGCACCAGATGCTGGCATTAGAATGGAAAGATTGAAGAAAATGAAAATTGAACAGCATATATATATATGAAGTGTTTGTTCGCAAAAACCGATAAGTCCATTTTTGAAGATTTTGAAGTACGGCCTCCGTCATAAAGTACAAAATAATACCTTTTGAATGATATATTGGTCACTTCATATAAAGGTACATTTTTGAAGTTATGGTCAAAAGGAGCAAAAATTTTCTTATTATTCTCTCTATTTTTCTTGACATTTAATCGCAAATATCTCCATTTGGCAAATATGGACTTATCGGTTTTTGCGAACAAACTCTTCATATATATATATACATATATATATATATATATATATATATATATATACATATTACAGGGCTCGACACTAACGGTGGCCCGGTGGCCCGGGGCCACCAGAAATTAAAGTCGGGCCACCAAATTTCAAAAAAGGGCAAATTTGGTGGCCCGCCTCGGGCCACCAAAATTTTTTGAAAAGTATGTCAATAAATTCGTAACTTTTTGCGCCGGAAATTAGCAGTTAAATTTGTTTAAAGGATGGATGAAAAGGACTGAATGAGTGCCCGAGAGTGAGTGTTGCAAGTTCGTTGAAGTTTATTTATGAGTAGATATGTCCAACTTCTAATTCTTGATCATAAAACTTAAATACTTGACTCATTAAAAAAAAGTACTTTTAATGTTTTTTATTGTTTCTTTTTTCGGGACACCAAATTTTTCTCTCGGGCCACCAAAAATTTGAAATTTAGGATTTTGGTGGCCCCATCTGGCCACCAAACGAAAAAGTTAGTGTCGAGCCATGACATATATATATATATATATATATATATATATATATATATATGGGCAATTCCGCGGTTAGTAACGTTACATTTGAACAAATTTAGATATTTGTTTTTACCACTAAATTACCATTTATTCATTTCAAGTCAAAATTATGTCAAAAACATGTTCATCCTTCCCAGGTTTATGATACAGAAAAGAATGAACACAATCCAAGAAATGTTAGAATTGCTATAGCAACTTAAAGGGCTGGTTAGTAACGTTACGAAAAAAGGACATGACAAAAAAATCAATGTCTTGTAACAAAAAGTGTGCAAAAATTCAAGTTACTTCAAACAAAGTGTTGCATTAATTTCAATTATTGCATCATGAAAAATGTTCATGCAAATTTTTCTAGCAGTTCGACCGATAATTTTTTAGCTAGACCCCCAAAAGCATGGTTAGTAACGTTACGGTTAGTAACGTTACATTTGTCCGGAGTAATTCCGCAGGTCATTTCACCCTTTTGTAATTGACAAAATGTATTCATCTTTTACCCTATTAGCAAAACTTTGAGAAAAAAATTTCAAAGGAACCCACTGTAATTTGCATTTAAGTGAATTTCAGCGTCCCCTGTCCCACATGTACATTTTAAATGATGGTTTTAGATCTCGCAAAATCAATAAATACGAAAAATAAAATCTAATGAATTTGAAAGACCCTAGTGATTGGTGAACATCCATGGCATTAGTTGATACCTAGATCAAAGGGTAAGATAAAGAGGCACATTTCTTTTATCCATGTCATGTCCACCTAACTGCGGAATTGCCCATATATATATACATATATATATATATATATATATATATATATATATATATATATATTATATCTCTTTTCTTCAGGGAGAATGCGACAATTTCTGGCCACGTAAGTGTTCGTCGTTCATTCGTTCGTATTTATACAAATTATCTATACAAAAGTCCAGTTTATACTACATGCATATCAAAAATACGTGTAAAACATTCATAGTTGCGTAACAGTAAAGGCAGTGCCAATGATTCGATAAGGAAGCAGGAGACTGCCAGTATAAGTGTGATATCATTAATTTGGCCACCACGAAAACAGCTGAGATGGATTGCACCCTTGCACTCGAATCCATTAATTGTCTTGTCCCAGAAGACTTTTTTGTGGAATAGCCATTAACATGTCTTCGAGGTCCCATTTCTTTCCTTAAAATCCTGTACACGCTCTTTATTTTAAACTCTAGCTACTTTTGAAAGGTTGGTGCTACTAATTTGAAATATGAAGGCAGTCATGAGTAGGATTTTTTTTTTAATACAAAGTGCTCAATTTCAGTTAAATTTGATAAACATTTATTGGTGTTGCTATGGAGTTTTACATCATGTTTTTGTCCATTGTGCCCAGCCCAGCTTGGTAAGATAAAGCGCTTGAATAGATCCTGTTTCCAGAGTGTGTGCATTCTTTCTATTAAATATGTACATATTATGTTAAAGGAGTCAATTTGAATTGCGTTGAATACATTTAAAGCTTAAAGTCTGTTCTTTCAGAAAATGCCCTTATAACTGGCTACTTTTGTTGGTTTTGTGATGCAGAATCACATTCATTGCTTACGTATCTAGAACATCAAAATATTTTGTTTCTGTAAGAAATGGAAAAGAAAATAGACTAAAATTTTAAGTGAAATCACAGTAGATGTACAATCTAAAAATTGATCCATATTGGAATTGCTTTTCATAAGTCTCTTTTTACTGTGAAAATTTCGTTACACACAGTAATCGCTGCGTTCGCTCGTCTGTAATAATAGTAATATCTTTGCTGCAAAAGGAAAAAAAAAAGAAAGGAAATTACCCTCTGGACAATAAGTCGTGAGGCTCGATGTCTCCCCATGTCCATTGCTTCCCGTACATGACACTTCGACGCAAAATCGAGGCCGTGGGGAAAGGCGACCGCGGGGAATCGAAGATCTGACGATTGTGACGTTATCAACTTTAATCTCGTATAATTTGATGGCGGGAGCCGGTTGGTTCGATGGAATCACGTGACATTCGATTTCTACGAACGACTGCTCGTCACGAAGCTTGATAGATATAATATCATCGGACGGAGGGCCTGTGGTGAGGTAAGACAGAATTATTTTTTTGTTTTCTTTTTCTCTTCTACTGTATGTACGTAATAGTCATGCATATCTAAAATCAATATTATTCCATATCATAAAAAAAAACATATCCATGAAGCTATTGTGACATTGTCCCTTAGGCAAGAAAACAAGAAAACAATGTGTGAGTATCAGTAATTCTACAAAATCATATTGGATCAGTACACCATCCGTACACCATAACACCATTTCCTTGATGTGAGATATGGCCGTCAAATATAAACTCTTCAAAAGAAACACCAGGTTGCCATGGGCAAAGACTCGCGGAGAAAAGATTGCATCACAAAGAAAGTTTAAAGGATATTTTAGGGAAGACGCTGGAGGAGGAAAACAAAGAAAAATGATGGATTACGTTACATACCTTTTGCAACGAGAATCGACATGTCGTAAATGACAAAAGTTAACAAAAGGAAAATCGTAAGCAAAGGTCAACAGTATGTTGGTTATCATATTCTTACCTTTATAACAAATGTGTTCAGTAAAATTTGTTGAGCCATGTCTATTCATCCCTTTACACGTGATGTTGACGCATTCGTCATGGTGAGATTTCAGTCTAGTGGAGGGATCACGTGATGATGAAATGGTCTTTCCATTAACGGAGATTTCATACGTGTCAATTGGAGGTGTTGGTTGGTCATGTGGTTGAATGTAACACGTGATCAACAAATTAACCTCGTTCCCAGCTTCTTTTACCTCGAACTTTGGTGATATAATATTTTTGCCAGGGGGATCTGCAGCAAATTAGAATTGAAATATTTCGTTAAAGTAATACTGCTTGAAGATTGCATTGAATATATTTCATTTGAAAGCTCGTTATATGGAAAGAGGGAGATAGGGAAAAGGATTGGATTAACATTGACCCCTATACATATTGACAGAGTAAATCAGAATCATGCATTATATGAATGTATACATATTGTATTATATATGTATATTTATTTATTCATTTTCAAAACTATACAGTATGTTCCCCCCCAAAAAAAAAATAATAATAATTAATTAAATACATAAAAAATTCAATAGGATTTTCGCGGCGATAAACTACCAATATGTTTGAATTGACTTAGTGCTACTTCCGGTTTGCAAAGTATAACATCCTAGCTATATTTTGCAACAAAACATTTATTTTGGTCACAGAGGAATGTGGATCCTTGTAACTTATGCCATGGGTCGAATTCTGCCAAGTTTAACACTTGGGCGCTCTTGGAACTGCATAAAATGTGAACACAATTGACAGAAATCGGAGAGAAGGGATTCCTGACATGCTCTGCAAATCTCCTCATTTCTCTTTGACCACTGAAGCTAATCGGATGAGTCTTTTCTGTAAGATGTTGGCAATAAGTTATAGTTTCATAGCCTGAAATTTTGTATCGGTTGATTCACTTTCAAAGTTATCATTGCGGAGGGTCCAGTTGTTGTTGTTTTTTGACATATGGTGTAAATATATACATATGAAGAGTTTGTTTGCAAAAACCGATAAGTCCATTTTTGAAGATTTTGAAGTACGGTCTCTGTCATAAAGTACAAAATAATACCTTTTAAATCATATATGTGTCACTACATATAAAGGTATATTTTTGAAGTTATGGTCAAAAGAAACAAACATTTTCTTATTATTCTCTTTATATTTCTTGACCTTTCATCGAAAATATCTCCATTTGACAAATATGGACTTATCGGTTTTTGCAAACAAACTCTTCATATATATATATATGTATATATATATATATATATATAAATTGCATAGATCATAAAGAGCGTAGCACAAAATTTTAAGGCTTACATTTCCCTGTCAGAATCTGCCCTGAACTTAATATTTATATCTGGCGACTTTTTAGGTGATTTTATGCTGCAGGTAATTATCATATCACAGGACCTAGTATAATGTATACGTTGATTAATTAACAAGAAATGAAGAGTTGGTTTGCAAAAACCGATAAGTCCATTTTTGAAGATTTTGAAGTACGATCTCTGTCATGAGGTACAAAATAATACCTTTAAAATGATATATTGGTCACTACATTTAGATGTACATTTTTGAAGTTATGGTCAAAAGAAGCAAAAATTTTCTTATTATTCTCTTTATTTTTCTTGACCTTTAATCGCAAATATCTCCATTTTGCAAATATGGACTTATCGGTTTTTTGCGAACAAACTCTTCATTTCTTGTTAATTAATCAACGTATGCATTACACTATAGATATACTATATATAAATATACTCTGAAAGAACAACGGTCCAGTTCCTTCTCCCTTATGTAAAACAACGTTTGTTTTGTTGTTGTTTTTACAGTAATGCAGATTGCCTACGTACAGTGCATATTTCTCTAAGAGCTTCATTCACGGTGTCTTACTTTACTGCAACTTATATTTCGAGTGTATGGTGCTATTGATCGTATGTTGTTGTTTTTTTCTTTAATTTTCTTTCGGAGTTCAGAGAAGTTGACAATTAAACACACATAAGACATGTTGATTTTGAGCTTATATTAATCCTTATCCCTGGCCGATTATATTAAGTATTGCCATTTATAATCACATACCTAGAAACAGAGAAGAAAACTAAAAAACTAAACTAAATCATTGTACACATAATTTTGTAATGACCTGATTCCCCATGTATTACCTCGACGGTGCATACGGTCGTGTGTAAGAAAGACCAACAGCTGACCGAGAAAGCTATACAAAGTCAATCGTTACATTTTGTTTTCTTTGAAGTGTTCCTATGTATGTAGACTTTATTTATTATTATCAATATCAGAGTAGCGTCCAACATTCATCAGCTTTACCTTAGCTGATCAGATGATCAGATTTCGCATGATCAGTAATTTTGACATTTTTAAAATTTCTTCATGATCATAGTACAATATTAGAGAGTGACAATATTCCAGAGATTTTTTTTTTTCCCATTCAGTTTGCATTTGCGTGACTCCAAGAAATAAAGTTGTGATGGTGAAATAGCATAAGATATGTACTGGGTAACGGAAAAAGAACATATACCTTTTGGACAATACGTAGCTACAGTCGATGTATTCCCCAGGACATTGCTCCCCATGCATGACACTTCAACGCATCGATGAGGCCTTGGGGAGAGGCGACCGATCGGAGACGACGATTGGACGATTGTGATATTATTAGCTTTGATTTCATAAGAGTTGATGGCGGGAACCGGTTGGTTTTGTGGAATCACGGAGCATTCGATTTCTAAGAACGATTGGTCATCTCGGAATCTGATGGATATGACGTCATCGGATGGAGGACCTGCATTGTGAGAGAAGGGTTTGAAATAACTTGGTATTCTCCCTGTGAACATTGCTTGATTCATACCTTGAACGTCAATTCATTTCAATTCATTCAAATCATTTTTTTGTCATTCTCCTTTTTCCAACAAAACATAACACATAATAGATCTGGGCCCCGCTTCATAAAAGATGTAAGGATGTCAACTCTTGCTGGAATGACAACTTCCCATAGCAACAGCAGGGAGCTGCATTCTTGTCGTTACCATGACATTTGCCATTCCAGCAAGAGTTGTTATCATATCAACTTTTTATGAAATGGGGCCCTGGAATTACATCATAAACATAAACATTTGACTTTGCAAAAGATAAATGATAAATCACCCACGACAGGACACCATGCCATGATAATTGTGCCATTGAACTTGTTTTTCTTTTTTGCCTTTAGCATGTTCTGTACCTTGCAGTGTCTTCTGTTTATATATTACTCTACGAGGCGTATTTTGTTGTGACTATGTTTATTATTATTTGAATTGCTTGGGGATTGACTTTGAAAGGCTGGTCTTAGTCCATGTTGCATTATCCCATTTTCTCAATAGTATTTTACTTATAGCCCCTGCTTTGCATGTTTCATATGCCTCTATGCATTGATGCATATAATTTTTTTTATTGAATTGAAGCTAAATGAATTGTAATTATATATATATATATATATATATATTATATATATATATATATATATATATATATCATATATGACCGTGCATTACAAAACGAACACAAAGTCGCACACACTGATTTTGCGTGAGGACTGAAAATAAGTGAAACGGGTCAATCTAGCCGAACTTGACTTTTTCATATTTTCTGAAAGAGCAAGTTTAGTCTTCTTTTACATAATGCTAAAATTTGGAGTCTTAAAACGGGCGGGAATGTGTGTTTTTTTAGCAGTTTATCTCGAACATTTTTGGTAGATTGTGTGATTAGGTGTGCATTTAGAGTCCCTTTTTCATTTCTGAAAAACCTTGTACACACTCTTCACTTTCAACTCTAATTACTTTTGAAAAGATAGTGCTGCTGCTTTGAAAGTTGCTTTTAATTATGGACAGAATGTGTTAATGAAGCATGCTTAACTTTCGCCTAATCCGATAATCCCTTCATTGCTGTTGCTCAAGTGGTTTACATCTTGTTTTCTGTCCCATTCATCACACAGCTAGCCTGTATTGGTAAATATTAAGCGCTTGAATAGACCCTGTACTTCGAGCCTCTTTTCTCGGTTCACTTTTTTCCAGAGTGTGTGCTTTCTTTCCAATATTTAAATAGGTTAAAGGAGTCCATTTGTTTTGAGTAATACATCATTTTAAAGCTTAAGAGTCTGCTCTTTTAGAATCTGCCCTTAACCAAAAATCCATGTCTGGCGACTTTTTGTTGGTTCTGTGATGCAGGGTCACATATATAATTTATATATATTGTACTGTTTAAAGGATAGCCGGAATTTCACAAAACATAACAGTCTATGGGGATCAATTCGTATTACTATTTTAACTCTTAACGTGCCATGGTGGAAACCTCCTGTGTGCCACATTATTCTGAGACACCAACGTAGTCATGCTTAAAGAAAACATTGTTTTGTTTTTGTTTGTTTTTTTCAAATCTCTGTAACTCCTATAATAGATTTCTGTTAAGCTGGACATGTAGTGAATAAAATTGTAGAGAAAATTCCAAGCTTTGCTTTGATGTAAATTGTATGACAAATCGATGATTGTTTTTCTTTGAAATGACCAGTAGCTACATTACTGTAAAGGCATGATTTTTGCACACAAAACTGTGACAGAAACTTAAAGTTTTCACATATATCTGTTAGGGAACACCGCTTGATAGTCAGTCACCACATAAAATGCTAGCTATATGTGAGACAAACTGAAGTGCGAGAAAAGTTTTCGTTGTACTGCGGCATTTGGCGATTTATCGATCGTTTTGGGCGAGTTTGTGTGTTTGAGCAGAATATGCGAAGTTGGCACGCCGTCGACTGATTCGGATGTGCATGCGAACGTAGCACATAACAAGTTAAGAATTCGAGTGAATGAATTTGTCAAATCTTTTCACAAACATCAATAACGAGAGGACATTCAATTTCACAACGGAGAGAAATGCTCTTTTGACACAGAAGCCAGGGATACAAAATTCAAACTCAAATGTATAGTACACTTTATATGTGACCCACCGCAACAAAAAAATCCTAAGGTCGCTGACGGCTAAGCCGAGAAAATCGAGTATGAAGTCAGATCATCAGAATCGGTAAATACTATGATATTTCGGTTTTTGGCATAATTTTGTAGTCTAATGTATCGTCTATCAATTGCAGAAATTTCGAAGCTAAATGATCAAAGAAAGGGCAAGAAATTAGCGTTTTTCTGGGCCATGATTTTGCGACCATTAAGAACACTACACGGAATTCTCATCGGAACTCTCAAGGCAGATAATGTGGCTACGCCCATAAATTAGGAGTTATACAGGTGAGACAATACTTTGAATAACAGAGTTCTAAATCCCCCATAGGTTGAAGAAATGTAATTCAGTAGAATAAACCCCATTATTGTAATAAATCTGATGGAAATACCAAATCGAGATTAAGCCACAGTACTGCACGTAATAAAGTGTGTGTTTCATTGTTTGTTTGTTTTATCCAAATCATCACTTAGGAAATCTAAACAGTCATTGCTGCTTGGAATTCTTACCTGTGTAACAGAAAAGGTCAGAGGAGTTCGTTGTCCCGATTCTATTCTTTCCTTTACACATGATGTACAGACACTTTTCGGGGCGAGGTCCCAGGATCGTAGTAGGATCACGTGATGAGGAAACTGGATCACCATTAACAAGGATTTCATACCAGTCAAGTGGCGGTGTCGGTTGGTCAGGTGGTTCAATGTGGCACGCGATCAACAGATAAACCTCGCTTCCAGCTATCTGTTCCTCAAATCGTAGTGTTATGATGTTGTGGTTTGGAGGATCTGCATGAAATATCGTTCTAGACATCTCAAAAATTGCAACAAGTAATATGATGTGTAGTAATATGTAGTAAGTCTGCATAAATATTCAAATAGCATTCAACTAAATTCAATTAAAATTTTACGACATACTTTTGACAGAATTATATACTTATCACTTTTTTGGGGTAACAGAAAATAAGGTAAGCAACCCTATATGAGACGAACAGAGTATTCAATGATTGTGGAATCCTACAGTAATTATACGTTGTCATGAAAACTGAAGTGGTCAAAGTAAAATGAACTATACGCAAAGTGCAAAAAAAAAAAAATAATGGAGGGGCCCACCGAAAAGAAAAAAAGCTTCTAGAATCTTGGTCCATCTGTTAAAAAAGAAAAAAAAATGTCGGGAAGGCCACTGAAAGACAGAGGGTAACACGCAAAATACAAACCCAAATGAAGATGACAAGAAACTGGGACAACAATAACACTACCCCCATTCAAAGGATGGTATAATATATTGTATAAAACACTATACACTTGCTGGCACATGTACTAACTTTCAACAACATTCATAGTGAAATCATGAAGCTTGATTATGGAGACGAATATTTACAACATATTCAAGATCAGAAGGGACAGACCTGAAGGGCAGAATCGTCTTACGGTCGATGACGCACCCAGAGCATTTGAAGCAGTGCAAGTGACATCTCTGCAGTGTTCGGGACGTGGCGAGAGCCTGAACGACGAGGAGCTCGAGTCTGACACGACCATGCTGCCAACCTGAATCCTGTAACTCTGGACAGGCGGATCTGGTTGATCCTCCGAATTCAAGTGACAATCAATTCTGAGCACAGCTTGGTCAGCGTCATCCAGTCGCTCGTCAAACTCGATGTTGATTGTACCATCGCGTGGTGGACCTTGTATAATAATTCACGATTGAGACATGTGGAATGGACATTATCGCATGTATCAAATAGAAAAAGCCCATTTGACAAATATAAAATAATAATTACAACAATGATAATGATAATCATCATCATCATCTTCATAATGATAGTAAATAAGAAATAACAATTAGCATTCCCAAATTTGCAACTAATTGGCAAATTGCCCTCCATGGACGAAAGTAAGGCACTAGTTTCTCAGTGTTCTGCTAGCAGCCATGTAAATATATATATGCATACATAATATTTGGTTGCACTCGAAAAAAAAAACGATCTCTTATATCCACTAGACTACCAAGCCTTCGCCAGAACGCTAAGAGTGTTTTTTCTCCCTTATCGCACACGGTACTCCATGTTTATTCCAATTGATTTATTCTTGCTTCGTGTTGTAAAAGGACTGCAAAAGGACTCGATATAAGAATTCATTCACAGTATTTGATGAAAGAATGCTATGTTTCGCGTTTAACCGATGACTCGTCTTTTCATGTCTTATTCGTGCTTAAAATACTGTAAAATTTACAAGGATTCATGGCATTCAAATAATACTCATTACGCAGCCTGTAGACCAGATGTCTTATAGACGAAAAGAAAGTACTGGTTTTGCTAATTGTTGAAAAAATGCCTGATGATGCTACCATTGCTGGGAAGAACAAAATACTCCTGACAAAAGAGCATGGATGACAATAATGATAGACAAAATAGTTTCATATTCTTTATGGACTGACCTTGAGGGGGGATACGATATTTATTGCCAGAACTAGAATTGCACAACCCGAGTCGCAGACGAGGGCAATACTTTTCTAGTGAGGGCAATCAATGTCGTATCCCCCCCCCCCCCAAAAAAAAGTAGACAGTCCATTATAACCATAATTACCCATTAACTTAGTAATTATTACCCAGTAACTTAAAGCACTACAATGTTAAATTCCCGATTTACGGTAACAAAATCCACTCGGCGCCAGGTCGAACCCTACAGCACTGCGCTCAAACACCCAAATGCCTGCACAAAACCCCTATGCACAATTCAGGTACGCGGCGCGCTCATACAGTCGCAGCAAGGGAATTTGCCCTCTGTCGCGAAATTCAGGTATAGGATCTTTGGTCAGCGAGTAACAGCCAGCACACACAGTCAAACACACGCCTACTTACTGTGAAGAGATCGTCCTCTATGGAACGCCATGTGTTGCAAAAGTCGGGGAAACCACTGATCAGAGGTTTTTCTTTGCTCGTGCAAAGTAAAAACTACTGATCAGAGGTTTCTAACTCTGATCAGTGGTTAAAAACCACTGATCCACTGAATTTTACGTTTTATTAAACGCACGGGAATTTGCTTTTCATCGCAAAACCTCTCCACGAGAAACATACATCAACTGTGTATCGGGAACTCGAGTGCCTGGATGCTAGCGGTCTGTGCATATTTTCTCTTTGTTATTGACCAGAGTGTTTACATGCAAAGTTAATGGCAAAACCCGAATGAAGAAAAATACTCACTAATGTAATTGCCTGCTGAAAGCTGGTGGTTTCCCTACTAATCGAAATACCAATTGATCATCTGAATATTAGAACAACCCAAGTCCATGGAACACCATTTCGAGTAAACTTAAAAAAAAACAAAAAAACATCATATATTTTTTATTTCTCCAATAATATTGTATTTAACTGTGATGGGAAGGCAGCATTGTATATACAAATTAGAACATATATTATTATGACAATTAACATTTACATTAATTGTGGAGAGGCCAATTGTGGAGAGGCCATTTTGTGTGATGGACTTGGGTCGTTCTTTGATTCATATGCATGATATTCTCCTATAGAGATGAGAGATGGATGAGAGAGGGCGCTATAATATGAATGTAAGAATTACCCAAGTCCTTCATTTTTACATTTCTGTAAGATTTAATTCATTAATTTCAGGCACTTCCGGGGGTAATTAGGATTAATCATTTATACACAAGATGAGTCCATGCGTAAGCTACAATTCCCATGTCAAACTGAATTTGGCCAAAAATTGGACTTGGGTCGTTCTTATATTCAGGTCTTCAATTACAATTGCCCGGCAAAACTACCTTATATGGTTAATAATAACTTATATTTGGCGCCTCTAAAATGCCTCGGTTCATTACATTCTCTGTGACGCCATGACATAGATAAAGCGTACGTGTCTAATTTCGGCTCACAATCTTACTTTTTGGACAGTATGTTTTCACAGCTGATGCAGAACCATGCGAATTTCGAACAAGGCACGTCATAGTGGTACAGCTCAATGGGCGGGGCGATAAGGTGACGTAAGTTCGAGAGCTTGACGACAGGACCGTCTGTGTTCCTCTTTTGATGATATAGTAGTTGATTTCAGGAAACGATTGACAAGAGGATGGTACGATACAGGACACCCTCAGATCAACGCGTCCCCTGTAGTAGGTGAGATCCCCTGATTCCCGGAAATCAACCTGGATACCTTCACTCGAAGGACGCCCTGCCAGGAGTAAAAGGAAGGGAGTCCGGTGTCTAACGCCAATTTTGAATCTTTGCATGCATTTTCAAATATACTAAATATTAACAAAATGACCATTGTTATACAAGTCCAATTCGGACAAGATATTCCATGAAAATATCCACAGTTACCCATAAAAAATCTGTGTATACGGTGACAAGTAAACCTTAGGTTACTTACGGCTGGCCAAAAGTCTTTGGTACTAAGCAACTTCATATAGGTGAAAAGACAAAATACCTGCTGGACAATAGGTGGCTACAGTCGATGTCGACCCGTATCCGTTGCTTCCCGTGCACATCAGTTCAATGCACCACTGAGGCCGCGAAGACAGGCGCGCGTAGTTAGAAGATGATCTCGAAATCACGACGTTATTTGCTTCAATCACGTAGCTATTGATGGACGGATATGGCTGTCTGATGACATGACATTCAATCCGAAGGTAAGATCCCTGAACCAGTGCTTTGATATTGATTACATCATTAGCAGGACTATCTGTATATTTCAAAAAGAGAAGGAGGAGAATAGAGGAAAATACAGGTGTGTTTCATAGTTTTCCTTCTACCGTCGTTAAAACTACGAATCAGGCGCGGCGATACGGTGCAATTAACTCGCCAAAAGCATGTGACCCCGAAGCCTCATTTGCATAAATTAAACAGCTTGTGTACGCAAAACCGCTGGGGAAGTGTTGCAGGACAATCGCAATATCTCACGTCAGAAGCCATGAAATGATTAAATCTATACAGCAAAATTAAGAAGAAACTATTCTCTAACTCCCAATGATAGTTATTTTTGGTTTTATTGAGAATACACCTGTGAAAATAACTTCGAAACTGAGCTTCCAAAACAGAAAATTTGGTCTCATCTAAACAAGTGTTATTTTATTTATGTGACTAGTTTTATGGTAGTATATCCACACTGTGATCCAAATATCTTTTCTGTTGCATATGGCGCACGGATATGTCGGGAAAATCGAATTCAATGTCACCTGTGACCCACGTAAAATCCACAGCGTCAGCAGAAGGTAGTCCACTGTATCGGTTTTCGTGCTGCATGAAACAGTTGAAGTACATGGCAGGTTTTGTCACTCGCCCACTAACCACCCTGTGGCCGTGCGCCGAACCTGACACGGCTGATTGGCTAAGCATGTACTGTCCAGTAGAGAACGCATGCGCAGAAGGATGATCTAGTTGGGCAGGTCCAGTATGGAATGATCAGAGATCTACGTGTAAGATAAGTAGGAGCTTTCCCTTGAAGACGTTTGTCAAGATCTTGAAAGCAATGCGCTGTGCGACTGGTAGCCAATGTAGCTGCTTCAGCACTGGAGTGACACCTCAGCACTTTCGTCCAAATGTTGTATAAAGGTTGATATATCCATATTAGACACATGTGTGAAGTTTCTCAGGAATTGGTAGTAAAATAAGGGAGATACGAGAAGGTGGACTTTCGATTTTTTTTTTTGACTTTTGCTCCCCATAGTGTTTCGATGATCGTTATGAATTCAAAAACTTCGTCCTCTTACCAGTGAGCTAATTGCACCATATCGTCGGGCCTGGAATGTTTATTGAAAGCACAGCAAAATGTTAATGTATATAATTTTAGAGCTTAGAGTCTGCTCTTTCAGAATCTGCTCTTAACTAAAAATCCATATCTGGCCACTTTTTGTTTGTTTTGTGATGCAGGGTCACATTATACCAGGGAGGTGGCACCAACCTGCATATAAATAATGTCTTCAAAAAAAAGGTATGGTTAGAATTGATTGACAACATCTAAATTGATTGATTTTCTTTTCTTTTTTTCTTTTTTTTTTGCACGCTAAACATATTCATTTGTTAATCAACAGCTTCCAAAACGCAGTAACAAGTCAAGGGACTTAACAGACTTTGGGAGAATAACATTGCAATTCATGATATGTACTCTTGCCGTATTTTTGTAGTTCAGTTTGCCATATATGTGGTAACCAGTAATCCGTAACTAATGTGGCTATCGCCCGGACGGATCACAGACGTTGAATTTCATTCCAAGTTTCAGTTACTGCATGTATATCATGGATGTGACTCTAGTTTGCAGTGTTGTAGACAACCTGGCAAAACATTGTCTACATTTATATTTCCATGTTGCGACATTGACTTAGCAGAGGCTTGAAAAGTAAATCTTTCATGGGTAGTTAGCGTGAATGTGTTTTATAGCTACACTCTTTCCATCATCAGAGTTGCATTTTTGGCAATCTTAAAGACCTGTTAGCCTGGCAACACTGCTGAGTGGAATTTGTGAGAAGGCTGGTCCGGCTCGAATATATTCAAGAATTCTGGTATTAACCCAAAATTGTGTACAACTTTGTCACTGATGTCTATCTAAAGTACACTTATAGCCGAAGAATCTGGCATGGAATCTATGGTTCCTATAGGCGAAGGCTTCGATGCACATGTTCCCCGACGGGCGCTATTCTTGGGGCCCGTTGCATAAAAGTTACTATTACAGTTGTATGGTAACTTTGTCATCCAATGGTAACTTCCATTGAATTCTTGATTGTGATTGGCTGTTGAGTATTGTTGCCATGGTAGTTACCACTGGATGGCAAAGTTACCATAATTGTAACTTTAATGCAACGGTCCCCTGGTTTTCAAATGTACCCCGATGGGTAGCGAAAGTCAATTGCTTTCCATCGGGCCATCAACGTCTCCTATATCTACCAAGTTTTAAGAACGGATAGCAATTTGCGTATCAAGCCTTTTTCTTTCTCTTATATGCCTGTATGAGTAGATGTTTGGTTTGTAAAAGTTTACTGTTATTAATCTTTTATTCATTTTATAGTAAATTTTTGAAAGCCTTTTTAAAGGCCATACAAGTCCATGAACTACCTTTATCAGTAACATTTCAAAATATGCAGCATTACTTTGAACCATCATGCAACTCGAATTCTGTTTTATTTTGTTGCGTGAGCTCGGAACTGAATGGCTTAAGACAGATGATTTTTCATACGATTTTTTTTCTTCGTTTTAATGTTGTTGTTATCGTCCATTGAATCGAGATGCTTTAAAGGCATAAAGCTGTCCCCCCCCCCCCTCTCTCTCTCTCTCTCTCTCTCTCGTGCATTTCCTGTTGAAAACAGAAACGCGTCTTCCTCATCTACATGTAACACATAGCCATTTTCCCATGGCACTGTACTCTATTCCACGTGGTGACGTATCCAGGGAGATGGGACCACCTCCCTGATATATCTGAACTTTACTACTATGATATCTTCATGTTGTTTTTCCTTTTTGAAGGCACGTAGAGACTTTAATGTATGAATTTAGTCGTAGATACAAATCCGAATCTGAACATTTACCTATCGCACACTAGACCTCGTACGGATTTGATAGTTTGTATTTATTCGTCCGCGTCTGGCAACGCAAAGATAAGAATAGAAAAGCTGTACATTGGTATTCACTGTTACAAACACATACATACACATGACAACGCATATACATACGGACACAAACATACGTACACATTAGGAGAATTATACATGCAATACATAGGAAATAATACATACGTTTCACGTTAAGTGTAGCTGATCGTTGAGAACCGGATATAATGCACAGCAGCGTCTTTCCGTGGTGATAAGAGGAAGGGGTGAAGGTCAACACACTGCTCACATCATAATATGTGTCGTGGTAATAACACATATCTGAACATCTCTGGACATTGTCGCACGCACAAAGTAGATTGGCTGACAAAGCCAACGTGAATTCTGCCACTGGCTTCACAGTGCACCGATCATTTATGGTTCCTTAATTGTGTGTGTTTTCAGTAGTTCCTATACGGAACAAAAATAATACAGAGCATTTGTGTGAATTTTGTGATTTCGATGACTTATCAGGTTATAAAGTTGGGTGTTTATAATTGTCGATGGCCTGAATAAAATAATCCTAATGATTATAATTAGTTACTGTGATTAAAGGTCACTTCCGTCACATATAAAAAACAAAATCAACCCAACGGTAAAGAGAACAACTGGGTCAAGACCGTTTTGTAATTACCGTCAAGAAGTAATGTTGTTTGTCAACAATGTTGATCAGATATCGCCATGTATGACAACTGAGCCTTTTATAGATGCGTTTCCTCTTAACAGAGGTAGGGAAGATGAATTCGGCAAAAAATGACATTAAAATAAGATTTCATGCGGAAAATTATAATTGTAATACCAACATAGAACATATAATTTGACTGTCCTTTATGTTATTCTATTTCTGCTCACTTTTCATCTAGCCTGTATCCATGGCAATGGTTCTTTCGTCTTGTCTATACATACCCCTGGACCCTGGGTCAATAGTGTATGAGTCAGTAGGTCGATGCGTTAGCGAGCTTCCGTGGCGACCCCACTTTCTGCTTCGCCTAGACACGGATGCACTCGTGCTCGAACGGCTGGTAATAGAGACACCACCTAAATACCATCTCACACTTCTGGTTTCATACACGTTACTCGCAGAGCATCGAGCCGTGAATTGATGGTTGGCTGTCACGCTACTTGGTACAGACAGATCGATAGCGACTGCAGACAATAATCGAAACAAAAAGAGGGAAGGGAAGTTGAATATCATGACAAAACGAACTGAAATGATTAATACAAGGATAAGGAACTCTGACACGTTACAAATGCTTAACGATATTATATTGGCGAATCTGGATTTCATATGTTCCTTTTCATAAGTTTATGAAGATCAGACTGTCGTGCCATGAAGTAAATATGAGTCACATACAGTCCTCTTTTACTATTACAATATGAACGTTGCGAGTCAATGTGCATTGTTAAAACCTTTAACACATTAATCTATGATCATGTACGATAAAAAAATCAGAAATAGCAAATTAACAAAATATCGTCCATCATTTTCTGGGTATGTAAATACGGAAATGTTGTCATATAAAGACACACATTGTAACATTGAGAGAGAAGATGTTAAAGAGTATCTTACCACAAGAGTGCGCGAAGTAGAGAAGAACTAAGCAGCAAATCCTGGTTTGTTGGAACATGTTGACTCACTGCAAGAAGAACGATATGCACGAGGTAAAAAGTATGATCAAATCAGTATTTCATTGGTACAAGTATCAATGATCTTGTACGAGTGTGTGTGTGTGTGTGTGCGAGTATCTGCGTTGAACACCTTTGGGAATAAAGTATAATTAACGTTCAGAACAAGATGCAACAATAAATGCTCTCTAATGTGAATTTAAGCCTTTTTACAATTTCCTCCTGAAAAAAAAAATAAAGAAATGCGAATTATCCTGTTGAATCTTACCATGGGAGATACAGGTCTAGGTCAGAACCGATGCAGAAGGTGTCAACTCTTACAAGAGGCTTTAGACAATATGAGGTCATTTTCATGACAGGCTTGACAGCCAACCTTGATCGGGGTTTGGACGGGCAAAAAGGCCTGGCTGTAAATCCGGTCTTCAACGAAATATCACTCCGCCAAGAGTCATGCGTGTCACGTATTGAAGCTTCCTATTGCCATCAAAGCGAAATAACCGCCTTGCGTAAATGATACTATAAATATATATATAATATATATATAGATAATAGATATATATATATATATATATAAACTCAGCAAAAAAAAAGACAAAAAACACTTTTTATTTCTCATAGAATATTTGGCTAAGAGTTAGTGTATTATATAGCATATTGAAGGTAATTTAATTGGCTATCAACCTGGTAGGTCAATGAAAAGGAAAACTTTACGCATGAGTGAGCACATTTGTTTTTGTCCTCCAAGGCACAAAAGTAAAAATTGCAAAAATGAACAAGTGCATAAGTGCTCTTCCATATAACAATTAGAACATAAGACAAATTTAATACAATTACATACATGAATTTAGTAGCAAAAATAAATCTTTGATCTCTATTATATCTTTGAAGCCAAAATATCAATAAAAGCCAGAAATGAGGGGAAAATAAAGAATTTAGGGTCAAATCCAAATTCAAATGAAATAAGAGAAGGAATATTTTTTTTTTAAATGGTAGAAATTTCCATTTGTCTTCAAATTAGGAAAATTGTAACTTATATTTGGTTCTTAAATCTATCTCATGAATCCTTTAATTACTAAATAAAAATAGCGAAATAGAGAAATGTTGTAAATCCAGTCATCTTTGTGCCATTTCTCCCTATGTCATTTGAAGTTTAAGCTGTCAGAAAATTCTTATATCCCCCTTAGTTACCCACTTTTTTGTTTGAGGCTATAAAGAGATAAAGAGAACGAAAACTTGTTTTTGCTATTTCATTCATGTCTCTCATAGTGTTAAACTGGATTTTTTGTTGTCATTGTTATCTTGAAAGGTATTGTCAAATGAAAGACAACATGTCAAATTTTGCAATTTTGACTTTTGTGCTTTGGAGGGCAAAAGTGAATGTGTTCACTCATGCGTAAAGTTTACCTTTGTATTAACCTACTAGCTTGATAGCCAATTAAAAAACCTTTAACATGATTTATAATACATTGATTTTCATCAAAATTTTCTATGAAAATATGAACTCGAAAAAGTGTTTACTTTTTTTTGCTGAGTGTATAAAAGTAACAAAAGTAAGTTCCCCCTTGCATTTTTGGATATTATCTCAAAAAGTATTTTACCGATTTTCATAATTCAAACAGAAATGGATAAGGAATTTTAATACTCATAACATGAGTGGCAAATCATTGCCACCAGATATCATTATTGGTGTGAAAAAAAATGCATTGTATGTCAAAATGCATGGAAAAAAAGTTGCACTTTAGTGATATGCAATGACTTTTACACAAATAATCAAAGAATCACTCATGATTCTGAACATTTAAGCATGGTTGATTGCATATTTTTCTATCTCTTTCTTTTCATGAGCATACAGTGAAGTATTTGATAGTTGATTTGTCCACCATCCGCTTCAATGACCAGCCGGCATCTCTTCCTCGTACTGTTAACTAAAGTTCACTTGGCACTGCTCAATGTTGGCCCATGCTCTCTGCAAGATGCGCTTAAATTCTTGCAGTGAAGTGTCATCTTTCGCCTTCTTGCTCGCTTTCCGCTTAATGACATTTCAAAGATTCTCTTCTGAATTACAGTCAGGCTATCTTGCAGGCCACTCCATAATTTCGATGCCATTTCCCTCAACAAACTGATCTACAACTTGAGCGCATGATGCAAAATGGCCATAGGCACATTAAAGGGTGTGTACAGTTCTGGTCGAGGTGAGGATTTAGCTTTTAACGTTTTGCGAGATATTCAGAAATCACTCTATGAGATGTCAAAGAGCATACAGTTCTAAGGGGTATCAAAAGTTTATTCGATGAAAATCGGTTTTGAAATGGCTGAGATATCCAAAAACAAGGTGAAACAAAGAGATCCTAATAAAGTTGTGGCATGTCGCCTTTTATTATTAGCACTTTTTTTTTGGATATCTCAGCCATTTGAAAACCAATTTTCATCAAATAAACGTTGAATCCTTCTTAAAATTACATGCTCCTTCATATTTCATAATAGGCTTTTCATTATCTCACTTAGGAATGTTCAAAACATGAATCCCCACATCAACCAGTACTGTACAGTCCCTTTAATGTGATCAACCCAGATTGGAATTACAAATCACATGGCTTCTACCAACATTTTCATATTGAAAAGGCTTTAGTTTAAAAATTATGCATAATATCTGTTTAATAGGGAAGCACATTGTACCTGAAGAAATTCCTGAGAATTGCACATTTTAAAAAGGTTATTTGCTAAATTACATTGGAAATATATACAATATGCTTCATTATAATAGCCTGAAGTACAACTTTTTTCCCCATGCTTTTTGACATAAAATGCGTTTTTTTTTACACCAATAATAATAATATTTGGTGGCAATGATATGCCATTCATGTTATGAGTAATGAAATTCCCTATCCATTCCCGTTTGAATTATGAAAATCCTTAAAATACTTTTTGAGATACATCCAAAAATGTAGGGGGAACTTCCTTTTTTTGCTGAGTGTATATATGTGACCGTGTACCTCAAAACGAACATAAAGTCGCACACACTGGTTTTGCGTGAGGACTGAAAATAAGTGAAATGGGTCAACCTAGCCGAACTTGATTTTTTCATATTTTCTGAAAGAGCGGGTCTTCTTTTACATTATGCTAAAATTTGGTATCATTAAACGGGCAGAAAAGTGCTTTTTTAGCACTATATCTCGAACATTTTTGGCAGAATAGTGTGATTACGTGTGTCTTAAGAATTCCTTTTTCATTTCTGAAAAACCTTGTCCACACTCTTCCCTTTCAACTCTAATAACTTCTGAAAGGATAGTGCTGCTTTGAAAGTTGGCATTGATTATGGACAGAATGTGTTAATGAGGCATCCTTAATTTCAGTTTAATCCGATAATTCCTTCATTGTTGTTACTCTGGTGGTTTACTTCCTGTTTTTTGTCCCATTCATCCCACAGCCAGCACGGTTTGGTAAACATCAAGCACTTGAATAGGCACTGTACTGCAGAGCCTCTTTTCTCAGTTCACACTTTTCCTGAGTTTGTGCTTTCTTTCCAATATTTAGATAGGTTAGGAGAGTCCATTTGATTTGAGTTATACATCATTTTAAAGCTTAAAGTCTGCTCTTTCAGAATATGGTCTGAACTAAAAATTCATGTCTGGCGACTTTTTGTTTGTTTTACGGTGCAGGGTCATATATAATTATATATATACATATATACATATATTTATATATATATATATATATATACATGTATATATATATATATATATATACATATACATACATATATATATATATATATATATATATGAAGAGTTTGTTTGCAAAAACTGATAAGTCCATATTTGCCAAATGGAGATATTTGCGATTAAAGGCCAAGAAAAATAAAGAGAATAATAAGAAAATTTTTGCTTCTTTTGACCATAACTTCAAAAATGTACCTTTATATGTAGTGAGCAATATATATCATATAAAAGGTATTATTTTGTACTTTATGACGCAGACCATACTTCAAAATCATCAAAAATGGACTTATCGGTTTTTGCAAACAAACTCTTCATATGTATATATATATATATATATATATATATATATATATATATATATTATATATATATATCATAATGATTGCAGTGATACCGTCTGGAGTAAAAGACAATTCAAACAAGTCTACTGCTAACTAAAGAAGGGTTTATAAAGAATTATGCTTATCCTTGTGTTGCTTGAAGTCATTAATTTTTCCTGCTTGGACCTGTTATCACTGATTGCAATGATTATAAAAACACACATACATACACACATAGACGCACACTTACAAAGGAGGCCATCATGGTTAACTGTTGCAATGCGACCATGAATGTCTTGCTTGTTATGAAATATGCAATTTACTTTACTGAAAGCAAATTTTACCTTACAAAAGACTGTCAATTTTTTCACACATCTTCAGCCGCGACCCAAGGTCATTATATCCTACATGAAATGACACATCATCGTATATTATTGTTGGGTCTCATTGCACAGTGTGATTCCGTGTATTAGGGAACGAAATGACAAAAGGAAGGTTGTTGATAGCATTATCATGTGACCAAATATGTTTGTTGGTAGACAGCTGAGTCAAAATTATAATCTATTGTCTACCGAAAGTGGATCAACAGATGTTTCTTTGAATTCCCAATGGATTACATGATTTGCGACTAACCCATTATCATATTCTTTAGAAACTTTTTTCTTCTCAAAAACAACAAACAAAAGTTTGGCATATATCCCGTGTCTCTGATGTCGTTTGATTAGTTGACGAAAGTTATTTCCTCCATGATATCAAATTTGTTTGAACAGAAAACAAACTCAAAATTTAACTTGGACTGGCCCCACTTCCTCGTAAGTATCATATTCGACGTTCAAGGACATTGCATCGTACACCAATCATTTTTTTTTCAAATCATTTTACTGATAAGGTACATCATATCACTGCAGTGTAGTGAGCATTTCAGCGTATAATAACTTCCACGCACACTCATGACAAGAGTTAGATCATTTTTAGAGAATTCAGACCCGTATATGCTGGAGAATGATGCATGATTAATATAATAATATTTTCTATACATATATATAGTAGATATATTAGATATAGATATATATATATATCTTGAGTTTTTCATATTTTCTGAAAGACCTATCCTTCTTCTACACTATTCTTTAGTTTGGGATCATAGCATGAATGGGAACGTGTTTTCAGCAGTTTTTCTATAACCCTTTTTTTCGGGGGAGAGTGTAGAATGATCACGTATGTCTTATAGGCCCCTTTTCATTTCTTAAAATCGTTTGCACGCTCTTTACTTCCAAGTAAAGGATAAAGCTACTGCTTTGAAAGTTGGCATTAATCATGAACATAATGTGTGAATAGAACATGTTCAATTTCAGCTCTTTGATAATCTGATAATCTCTTCGTTGTTGTTGCTCCCGTAGTTTACATCCTGTGTTTTGTCCCTTTCAGTGCATAGCTACCACGGCTTGGTAAGGATTATTAAAACGTTTGAATAGACTATGTACTTCACTACTTTTCTCAGTTCCCACTGTTCCAGAGTGTGTACTTTCTTTCCAGTATTAATTTTAGATAGGTTAGGGGAGTCCATCTGGATTACATACATCATTTTAAAGCTTACAGTCTGCTCATTCAGAATCTGTCCCTAATTAAAAATCCATGTCTGGCTACTTGTTGTTGGTTTTGTGGTACAGGGTTACAAATGAAGAGTTTGTTCGCAAAAACCGATAAGTCCATTTTTGAAGATTTTGAAATACGGTCTCTGTCATAAAGGACAAAATAATACCTTATTGGTCACTACATATAAAGGTACATTTTTGAAGTCATGGTCAAAAGGAGCAAACAAATTCTTATTTTTCTCTTTATTTTTCTTGACCTTTAATCGCAAATATCTCCATTTGGCAAATATGGACTTATAATCGTTTTTGCGAACAAACTCTTCAAATAGCGATAGTATATATTATATTATATTATATTGCATACATATATATATATATATATATATATATATATATATATATAATATTATATATATATATATATATTATATATATATATATATATATATGAAGAGTTTGTTTGCGAAAACCGATAAGTCCATATTTGTCAAATGGAGATATTTGCGATTAAAGGTCAAGAAAAATGAAGAGAATAATAAGAAAATTTTTGCTTCTTTTGACCATAACTTCAAAAATATTCCTTTATATGTAGTGACCAATATATCATTTAAAAGGTATTATTTTGTACTTTATGACAGAGACCGTACTTCAAAATCTTCAAAAATGGACTTATCGGTTTTTCCAAACAAACTCTTCATATATAAATGAAGACTTTGTTTGCAAAAACCGATAAGTCCATATTTGCCAAATGAAGATATTTGCGATTAAAGTTCAAGAAAAATAAAGAGAATAATAAGAAAATTTTTGCTTCTTTTGACCATAACTTAAGAAATATACCTCTATATGTAGTGACCAATATATCATTTAAAAGGTGTTATTTTTTACTTTATGACAGAGATCGTACTTCAAAATCTTCAAAAATGGACTTATCGGTTTTTGCAAACAAACCCGTCAAATATATATAATAGTTGCTCCGCGTATTGGCAGTACTAGAAACAGCAATACAATGTCACAACAGAGGAATGCATTAAATGCCAATCTTGATTTTAATCAAGATTGGCATTTAATGCATTACTCTGTTGTGACATTATTATTGCTATATATATATATATATATATGTATATATATATATATATATATATATATATGTATATATATATATATATGTATATATATATATATATATATATATATATATAATATAAATACATACATATGAAGAGTTTGTTTGCAAAAACCGATAAGTCCATATTCGTCAAATGGAGATATTTGCGATTAAAGGTCAAGAAAAATAAAGAGAATAATAAGAAAATTTTTGCTTCTTTTGACCATAACTTCAAAAATATACCTTTATATGTAGTGACCAATGTATCATTTAAAACGTATTATTTTGTACTTTATGACAGAAACCGTACTTCAAAATCTTCAAAAATGGACTTATCGGTTTTTGCAAACAAACTCTTCATATAAACATATTTCAAAAATAGAAAATAACATATTGATCCAGATTTCTCATCTTGAGCATTTGATAACTATTATAAAACAAACAAACAAACAAACATGGTATTATCAACGGAAAGCAATACGCTCGTCAGCTGTTATGGAAATATTCAAGATTTGGGTGCAATTTTCACGGGAAAACACTCAACTACCCACCCGTCGAAACGGACGCAATAGCTATTCAACATATGAATCAGTTAGCCAATCACATGCGATGTTCTTGCAGCGGCAATGGTCCCTCGGCCAATAAGAGCACTTTTTTTTTTCGCACATATAAGCTTACTACTATAGGGATGTTGCGATATTGATAGAAATTCTGTGATGTAAATAGTTACTGGAATTGTGGGTATAAGGGTTGCATAATGTGGGAAGTTACCCCAAATACACTGCATAATGTGCAATGCCATGTCAACTCGTTGGGGTTTAATATGGTAACGTTACAGGAGCCAGGGGGAGAGCCTTCGGTGTGTATAGGAGGGGATTCCGTGAAGCCAGATGTAGTCTTCGCGGAGCATATCCCCCACGACCATAGACCGATCTTTCGATCAAGCTTTTCATACAATGGCCTTTTCCCTCCTTTAAAATCCTCATGATGCACATCAGAGAGACTATTACAATTATTCCTCAATCATGGAACACAGAACAAGAGAAAGTCACATTACAGGTGTCGGTGTGTATGTACGTGTGCATGGTATTGCATGTGCGTTTGGGGAGGGTATACGAAATGACAATGATTCCACATTGGAACATCGGAGATATTGCTATAAATGCACACATGGAATCCTATCAGAACAAGACTTTTTCTTTTTTCTGTTCTTTTTTTATAGTAGCATCATCTCCTTGGTTTATGTCCCTTCTGCTCGGAAAGTTGCTAATACAACATTTGCTTTGCTTTCTTTGTTACATATGATTTAGGCCTATTTCATTTTGGACAACCTATCGTAACACAATGTACATTTTGTTTGTGTGATGTCTTGTCTTCGAACACGTAATTGAAGTGTGTGGACGAGTATTTTAGTAGACACACGTGGTATCCTTGATCCTATTTCATAGAAAGAAAAATGAAAGAAGAACCTTTATTTGTTTAAATAACAAACGATTGCTGATCTGTAGTGGGTTTATTATAACATGTGTACTTCCTTGTCAAATTGTCAAGGGTATGTAAGGGTCATATTATTCTTTTCCTCCTTCTCTGGGAATCTGTGACGCCCTCTCCGATGAAATGAGGCCATTCAGGTTATTTGGGAGAATTGGAATATTGTGACTGTACTTAAAGATTATAGTAAGGAATAGGGTCTATACAAATAGTGTCCAATTAATGCAACAATGTTTTTAATTGCGCCAGACATTTTAGATTTTATACAAGGTGACTTGCTGAGAACCATAGCCACTGCAAGCCATCATCTTGTCGTTGTTATTGTTGTTGTTGCTGTTGCTGCTGTTGTTGTTGTTGAACTAGTTGATATACGCATATCCACGTGTATATTTACTCTAGTCATGAGCGTGTCAAACAGCTCGAAGAAAACAGCGAGCTTTAGATCTGTGACGCGAACGTATATTTATTACAGACAACGCCTGCTCAGCCTCGCCTGTTGACAATGGAAACAGCAGCTGTCTCGCATGTGCAGATTTTTCTTTTCTTTTCTTTTCGCCTAAAAAGCGTCGTCTTAGCGTTCTCTTGGCAGATCTAAAGCTCGCCAAAAATCCAAGTTAACCGACTATTTGGTCACCCCCGGTCTACCTAAGTCCATTCTTTATTTCAACATACATTCCATAAACTGTTACATGGAGCAAGCTTATTTATTTTGTCACTTTTACAACGAGTGAAGTACATAACCAACTGAGGAGAAAGAGAGTTACTTTGCACCAATCATGTGCATGTGACCTAATGTGGAACTGGCTTATTACATCTCCTTGTCGATACTGCTAAAGGTGATTATTATTAACAGTGATGATAACGGTAATGATAAGAAAACCCATAATAAAAACAATTTGCTGATAACGGTTATGATACTGCTTTCAATAATATTCATTTACATGTTACACATAGGACAAGATTATGAAACTAAAACAAAAACAAACAGAAAAGATTGATACATTATGGATTCATCGATGATGCAGTGAACAAGGTGATGGGATCGCCCTTCTTTATTCACTGCAGTTTTCTCAATAATACCTGTCTTAGTTCATCCATGCGGTGTCAAAGACATTATTGATTAATAGCGTTACCTCCTCGAAAGTCACGTACAGACGAGTCTCCGATTGTAACATGAATTCTAAGAAAAGAAACAAGAATCTATACGTAAATGCAACAATCACATTCTGTTTGTTTTACTCGCTTCATGAAGAGCTGTAATTCAGCGCCATTGCGGCGCAAAACTTTGTCTATTAGTAACCTACTAAAGCGATGTTACGGTAGGAAAGGAACGCATCCTGTGAGATTAATTCTCACTTTCTTTTTATACGCAGGCAATGCTATCATCTTTGCTGTTTTTGTCCAAGTATAATGGGTTAAATGGACTGTACAGTGCTGATTTAGGTTTATTACTTGTTTTTTTTTTTTGTGAGATAATGAGACACTTCTTATGAAATATAAAAGAGCATGTAATTTCCAAGAAGGATTCAATACTAAACTTAATGAAAATTGGCCTTTAAATGGCTGAGATATCAAAAAAGTGATTCTAAAAAAAATGACAGGCCACGACTTTTATTAGGATCTCTTTTTTTTTACCTTGTTTGTAGATATGTCAGTCATTTCAAATAAAATTTTGATTCTCCTTATAATTTTATGCTCTTTAACGTTTCATAGAGTGGTTTCTAAATATCTCGCAAGACGTTACAAGCTGAATCCTCACCTAACCAGTACTGTACAGTCTCTTTAATGTGCTGCAGGTTCTGATTGGCCGAGGGTAACGATATAATTATCAAGCATTCGAGTGATTAAGATGCCGGCAGATATCAGGCAACCGCCCTCAACGACAAGCCTATTTCCAGCCATGGTCCAGCAGAAGTTGCATCAGATAACGGCGGAGAATATTGACATCGAGGGACAGACATCATTCAGACATTCTTAACCTTTACATTCAGGAGCGGATCCAGGAATTCCGTAAAGGGGTGGGGGCTACTTTGCAACATTAAAGGGGAGGGGTGCACGCGCCGCCCCTCCATCTGGATCCGCCATTGACATTCATGAACTTTCTTTCTTTTCTTCTTCTTTTCGAGTATACCTGCTTAATGCACGGTATTTGATTAATTAGAAGAAAAGCTCTGGATATTTTGTTTATTTGTTCTTTTTGATGCCTTTAATTCTTTGTTCTCATTTTTGGATTGATTGATCGGTTGAAAATCATTGATTTTTTCCTCTCACTATTATAACCCTCGTCCTCTTTTGTTTCTTATCTGTAACTTTTTGGCTCCTCTCTTCTCTGGATCAATTATTTCCCACGTGATGGCAGTTACCAGGTATAAGTACACAGTTTTATCATTTACATATTTATATATATGTAGACATTAGGTATTTGCGTTTGCTTACAGCCTGAAGTAAGATTACATAAAATGTATTTTTCAAGTGATCGACTGTATTTGTACGCCTATTGCAATTTGTGTTCTTTTCTCGAATTATTATTTTGTTTCGTGTAATGTTTGATATTATTAGTTATAGCTATTTTACATTGATATAGCTGATTCTGGGTGCATGCACTGCTCAGGGATTAAGTTTGCCATTTCCTTCCCTGACAAAACAGTATATGAACCCAGAATTACCACATTCCTTACCATGTAAATGGCTCTTTGTCTTCGAGTATTTTATGTTTAAAATCAATGTCAATTAAATGAATGAATAAATTCAATGTATTTCAATTCAGTTCCAGAAATCAGTATAATATATTTCTCATAGAAAATTTGTTCCATATAGGGCCTACCATGTTAAAGGTAATTCAATTGGCCTTCAATCAACCTTGTAGATCAATAAAGAGGCAAACTTTACGCATGAGTGAACACATTCGTTTTTCTCTTCCAAAGCACGAAAGTAAAAATTGCACAAATGGACAAGTTGTCATTTATGCGTATGTGCTCTTCCATGTAACAATGACAACAAAAGACAATCCAAAACAATAAAAAGAAGAAATCAAGTTTAAAAAATCATCCTATGATCTCTTTTATGACTTTGTAGCTCGCAAAGATAAATAAAGGTGAAAAAATAATAGGGAAAATTAGGCATCTTCTGTCAAATCCAAATTCAAATTTTAGGAAAGAGGCAATATCAACAAAAAAGGTAGAATTTTCAAATGTTATTTGAAATTAAAAATTTTGCAAGTGATATTTGGTTCTTGAATTTGTCTCATGAATTCTTAAATTAATAGACCACGAGAATGAAATAAAGTCTATCCATTTTATCACCTTTACAGCTCACTCCTGTGTCTTTTCAAGTTAGATTCAACAAAAAACTCATATTTTTCCCCTTTAGTTTCCCACTTTGATTGCGTTTGAGGATATAAAGCGATAAAATGAGATGAATTTTGTTTTTTTCTTTTTCATTCATGTCTCTCATTCTGTTGAATTGGTCTTTTGTTATCACTGCTTTCTTGAAGGGGGTTTGCAAATAAATGGCATAATGTCAATTTTTGCAATTTTTACTTTTGTGTCTTGAAAGACAAAAATTAATGCGTTGACTCATGCATGACATTTCCCTTTGTATTAACTTACCAGGTTGATAGCCAATTAAATAATCTTTAGTATATCATACGACACAATGATTTTGACCAAAATCTTCTATGAAAAATATGTGCTGGAAAAAGTGTTTACTTTCTTTTTTTGCTGAGTGTATTTACTAGAAAACAAGAAAACACCAACTCACTCCCCCCCCCCCTTAAAAAAAATAATTGATTCACTAGAACTCTGTAACTTCATCACTCAGTCACATTGAAGTTGTGATTACATAAAATTGAAAAAGAAAGTGATCGTTATTTTCAGAGTACATATTACTCTGATAAAACAATTTATTCAAAGCAAACAAGATCATGTTACAATGTTAGGAGTATATTAACTGGCACACATCATGGGAATTATGTCGGGATTTGAAATTCACACGCATTTCGGGAGGTGTGCAGTAGTACATGCCCTTGTTAGTTTCGAAAGAAAAATGGAAAATCCTTGAGCTAAATTGAATTCGTACGCATGTCCGGGACAGAGTAGCTGTATTTGTCTACAAGGTAAGGTATAAATTTGACGTTAACATCATACTCCTTTTCCCCTTGTTGCTCGTTGTATAACATCAATTATTGAATCATTCATCAACAATATTACTTATCTTGACTCCTGAAGCAAATTGTCAAAAACATTGACAATATAATGAATGTGTAGATTATACTTTTCACTCTATTGACAATTAATTTTACATTTACATTGTTAATCAATAAATCAATTAATCTCTCAACTTATCAACTAGTCAATATCAAAGAGAAGAATGCATGAACGAAGGCGGTTTCTCTGAAAATCACAAATTATACTTGTTTGTATTGAATACACTACACTTCAGAAAATCTTTTCTCAGTTTACACTTTTCCACAGTGTGTGCTTTCTTTCAAGTATTTAGATAGGTTAGTGGAGTCCATTTGAATTGAGTTATACATCATTTTAAAGCTTAGAGTCTGCTCTGTAAAAATCAGCCCTGAACTAACAATCCATGTCTGGCGATTTTTTGTTGGTGTTGTGGTGCATGGTCTCATATTATATGTTAAGCGCTTCTCTACATGGAATTATTGCAGAAGCTTCAATCATCTAATCTCGTTTTCATGAACAGGAAATCGTATTTGTATTGTTTTACTTTCACATATTATGGAGTAATAAACTTAGGAACGCAATGGATGAAATACTACTTGGCACTTCACTCAGAGATCGTGCGCCCTTTCAATGTCGCTGCAACAAGTGGACCTCTCAGTTCTTTTTTTTTTTTTGGAAGAATAAAAAAAAATGAAAAATACTATAAAAAGCAAACACATAAATAGTTTACAAATGAAGAGTTTGTTCGCAAAACCGATAAGTCCATTTTTGAAGATTTTGAAGTATGGTCCCTGTCATAAAGTACAAAACAATTCCTTTGATATATCGGTCACCACATATAAAGGTACATTTTTAAAGTTATCGTCAAAAGAAGCAACATTTATCTTAGTATTCTTTTTATTTTTCTTTACCATTAATCACAAATATATCCATTCGTCAAATATGGACTTAAAGGTTTTTGCAAACGAACTCTCCAAATAATGCACACGATATTCACTTCGTCTAGCATCAATTTTCACGAAGGAACAGAGAGTTAACCAATTAATGTAACTTCAGCAACGACAAGAGACTGATAGATTTTCGGAGAATAAGATATGTTTAAACACGTATCCGGGCAATTACCCCCGGAGGGCAATTACCCCCCGGCCAAATACTGGTTAGTGGTAAGGTAAAAGTAAAGATTAGGGTTAGGGTTAGGTTTAGGGTTAGGAGTATGGGTTAGGGTTAGGGTTAGGTTCAGGATTAGGATTAGGATTAGGATTAGGGCCAGGGGAAGGGTGCGGGGTAATTGCCCAGGGGGTAATTGCCCTAGACCCGTTTAAACAAGATGCAGCATAGTATAACCCAGCATGTGTAAAAATACAGGTCTGCCCCCCCCCCCCCCGGAAAAACGCAGTATCTACATTCAGCTCTATTTCTCAACAACCGAGATATTCACCATTTCATATTTTTGCCAAAGCCCCTGGAAAATATATTCTTTTGAAAAATTCCTTCATTGTGGAATTTTAGTTTATCTAGCTACCAATTTCCCTGGAAAATGTTATTTTGTGGTTTTTTTTTTCTGTTTTTAAGTTATTGATGAAAATGTAGATACTTAAGGGAAACCCCCAGCAATTATTGGCTGATTTCCCTAAGGAAAAACGCAGTATCTACAGCGGAATGACTAGGATTAATTCTACTCGTTATCATTGTTAAATTAATCAACCTAGAGTACATGTTTATACATTCAAAATGTATATTGAAAATAAATATGCATTTGAATCAATGGAGGGCGCCCTCTTTGAGCAAGGACGCCCTCTCTTGTCAAGTAATAAATTTCCTTAAAATGAACAAGGAATTACACAAAAATAACTACGTGAAGGCTAAATACACTATTTTCTTTATGCCTCCGCCCCGTTAGGGCACCAGAGGCATGATGTTTTCTAGTTGTCCGTCCAGCCGTCCGTCTGTCTGTCCGTCGATACGTCCGAACATCCATCTGTCCATCAGTTTTTCCGTCCGTCCGTCCATACGAGATTCTAGTAAGCATGATATCTCATGAACCCCTTGGTAGATTTTCACCAAACTTGGCACAGAGATGCTGTACCAGGAATAAATGAATTTAAGGAATATTAGATTTTGGCCGAGACCCACCCAAGTTCAAAGGTCCTGTATTCTGCTTTACAAATATTTTTTGCTAGTGTATGTAGTATAAACCTCACTTTTGTTTTGCTCCTTCTGATATTTAGTCATGTTTTTAGTTCAAATTGTCACATCCATATAGTTTATTTTGATTTGATTCGATTTTGAGAGGCCAAATCAATACGAACGAAATCATTTGTTGTTGTTTTTTTTTTAATACAGCACGATATATTTTGCTTGCTTTTTTACCCCAAATCATACCATGTATAAGAGAAATGACATACAATTCTCTCTGACTCTCAGCAGATTCTCAGAAAAAAAAAAAACCACGCTATCTTGATCAACTTAATCAAGTCAATCCATATCTGCTTCATTACGCAAAAACTAGTGCTGCTGCAAAACCCTTTTTTAACGTACTTTTTTTTTCAGAGCATACTCTATTTTCAAAGAAAGTTTATATCAAATTCTGCATAATTCCAAAAGAAAAAAAAATATTGATCAACTTCATCAAATTGATCAATATCTGCTTCATTGCATGAACTCCCTTACACTCTGTTGAGAAGACAGCACTTCCTAGAACCTGGAGTAAAAAAAAAAAAATCATACTTGATTTAACCAGACGAAATTCATCATTTTTGTACACCAACAATATGGCCCAACCCCTATCTGACTTTGTTATACAAAACCACACACACACACACAAACACACACGCACACAAACAAACATACACATACGCAGACAAATGAAGGACAAAGTGCACGAGCATAATTGGGGACGGCAAAAGGAAGTTGAAAACAGAGCTATTTCCTTAGTTCCTTACGTGGGCTGCTTTTCTAATGGCATGGAGCAAATAAAATGATTTTTATACAATTCCCTTGTCAGCTTCTTCAAACAACGTGTTTCTGAATAGTGTAAACCAAGCACGACTTCTTTTTTGTTAAAGATCATACACACGCACACACACACACACACACACACCACGAGACCCTGCATCACAAAACCAACAAAAAGTCGCAAGATATAAGGATTTTTAATCAAGGGCAGATTCTGAAAGAGAAGACTCTAAGCTTTAAAATAATATTTAGCTCAACAATTGAAATGGACTCTCCTAACCAATTCATATTGGAAAGAAAGCACACATTCTGGAAAAGCAGTGAACCGAAAAAAAAAAACAACAACAACAAACAAACCAAAAAAAAAAAAGAAAAAAACTCTGAAGTACATGTACAGGGTCTATCTGTCTATTCAAGCGTTTTATCTTTACCAAACCGTGTTCGGTATGTGATGAATGGGACAAAAACAGGATGTAAACCAGCAACAACAACAATGAAGGGATTATCAAATTAAGTTGAAGTGAGCATACTCTTTTAAAACATTCTGTCCATGATTATTGCCAACTTTCAAAGCAGTAGCCCTATCCCTTCAAAAGTTATCAGATTTGAAAGTGAAGAGTGTGCAAAGGGTTATCAAGAAATGAAAAGGGGCATCTAAAACATACCTGATCTCAATACTCTACAAAAAAAGGGTTGTAGAAAAACTGCTTTGTTTTTTGACATTATGCCTGACCCAAGTTCCAAAGTAGCATCACTCACTATGCCCACGTCGATGAAGAAAAACAAAAACAAAACAAAGCAAAACAAAAAACACGTTTAGATTCTACGACTGGAAAAAGCAGATGTTTTTCAGGTAGGACCTACTAAAAAACAAACAAACAAACAAACAGTGAAAATGCTCACTCTTGAAAGAGTGAGTGACAGAAAGAGTGACGTTAAGAAATCGGAGTAAAATTTGAGTGAAAAATTTTTATTTTCACTACTTTGGGAATGCTTTCAGAGATCCCTTGAAGATTTTTCTAGTTCTCAGCTGACGATTTATGAAATACATTATAAACATATGAGCATAAACAAGCAAGTCATACGCAATTGGCTAATGAATTAAAAAAAAAAGAAATGAAAATAAAAAAGTAATAAAACTCGACGTGAATAAGCACTTAAATAATCGTTGTTTAGCTACCAACTAAAAAGGAAATAAAACAATCACATGAATATAATATGTGATCGTGCATCACCAAACCATAAAAAAGGTTTTACTTGGGGACTCAAAAAAGGTGAAATGAGTACAACTAATCAATATTGCTTTTATTATCATCATTATTCGAAAGTTTGGAAGATTAAAGGAAATTGCGAAATTGAGATTTTGTTCTTTTTCTGGAATTTCTTTTTTTATTTGTTTGTTTGTTTTGATAGAAACGCTTGATTCAGTTAGTCTTAATCTTTTTTTGTATTGCTTGAACGCCCTTTATACACTGCAAAAAGTCCGGTGTTAAATAGTAAACACCGAGGTGGTGGTAAATTTTCTCTGCTCATTTATGGTGTTAAATTAACACCTCCGGGTGTCATTTCCAAATATAAAACTGTTTTTTGAAGAGTTTCTTAGTAACTGCACGTCTTGTTAAGTTTTAATTTTAACAAGACTCTCAAGAATTTTACATTAAAATACTAGATTTTTGAACAAAATGTGAAAATAATTCACTCCACAGTAACACCAGCTGGTGTGGTCTCTTATTGAAGCTGGACGGGTGTTAAACCATTGATATTAACACCAACAAATATCAAATCAACACCATGTGGTGTCATTTTTGAATTAACACCAGTACAGTGTCAAAAGAACACCAGGTACAGTGTCAAATTAACACCACGAAGTGTCAGGTGAACACTTTTCAACACCATCACAGTGCATTTTCTACACATGTGGGTGTGGTCCTCTATTGAAGTTTAATCGGTGTTAGATATAACACCCATGGTGTTAAATCTAACACCGATATTTTTACAGTGTACAGACGCTTCACTTCAAGCTCTAAAAACTTTTAAAACAATGAACTTCTCCTTTGGAAATTGGAATTGGACCTGAGTAAAATGTGTAAATAGATACTTCCCTATTTCAGCTTAATTTCAAAAATCTCTACTATAGGTACATTGTCACTATGGAGTTTTACTTCCTGCCTTTTTCCCATTCATTCCATTATTATTTACACCACAACTTGGCTAGGTACCACGCTTGGATAGACTAGTGAGGCTCTTTTTGCAGTAAACACTTTTCGAGAGCGTGTACAATCTTTTCATTATCGTTGGAAACCTCCATATTCTTTTTGAGTTACACATCATTTTAAAACAGATGATTTTATTTTCAGAATAATGCTTTTAAAGGAAAATCTATTTCTAACAACTTTTTTTTTTTTTTAATGCACGGTCACATTTACTCGTGGTTGATTCGAAACAAAGGCATACAAATCTCCGGACATGAGTATTCAAACGAGTGGATTTCCTAACCAACCGATAAAGGGAGAAGTAGAGAGAGAGAAAAAAAGAGAAAAAAAAAGTCTTTTGTACCATTGTGTATGTCAGCTTATTACGAACTGATACATTACATCTTCGTTTTTGTCGATAATGCCAAGTGTACCAATATATGATCAAACGGTGATAATGACGGTAATAATAAGAAAAAACACAATGAAAACAATTTTGCTGATAACGGTTATCATTATGCTTTCAATGATACTCATTTTCGTGCACCAACAGGAAACGATTTTTAAATCAAAACAAAAACAACCAGAAGATAATTATTGATTCATTATGGACTCGTTAATGCAGCAAACAATGTGATGGGAAACGCGCCTCTCTGCATGTACATTGCAGTTTTCTCAATAATTTCCTGTTTGATTGATTCATGCGATGTCCAATACGTTATCGTTTAAGCTATTCGGCTTTTAGTATTATCTCCAGACATTGAGATACCGTCGAAGCCTTGTACATCAGACGAGTCTCTGATTGTACAGTTGTAATAGGGGCTTTGGTTTACGTTCTGCAAGGAAATGCCACAAACGCATTATTTTGGTCCCTGTTAAAATGTTCGATTCATGAAACGCTGTGATTTCAGCGCCTGTGCTTATCAGGGCCGGCGCAGCGTTTTCAAAAGTGCGGGGGCCCACTTCCAAGTTTCATGAACTTCATGAAAAAAAAAAAAGGTCTTCAGAGGAAAAACATAAACTTACCGCCGCCATACTTCAAAATCTCTATCTATTTATATTTGAGTGGCACTTACGTACTTCCGGGTTAAAAAAAAAAGTGTGTGTGTGTGTGTGGGGGGGGGGGGGGGGCTAAAGTGATGACACTTATGTATTCCTTTGTATGGTGCACACTTTTGTGTGGGGGCCCGAGCCCCCACGGCTGCGCCGGCCATGTTCCTTTCATTGTATGCAATGCATGCTTCTTCTTTTTTTTTTTTCGTAACCTTCTGTAGTAATGATATGATAAGAAATGAACGAATTCTGTGAGACTATTCTCACTTTCTTTTTCTACACGGACAATGCCATTATCGCTTATGTTTTTGCCCACGTATATTGGGTTAATAGAATCTTAGACCTATCATAAATTCGAGTGATCAATGCAAGCAGACGGCGAGCAGCCGCCCTCAACGACAAGTCTATTTCCCAGCAGATACAACCGTATGTTACGGCGTAGAATATTCACTTCGAGAGACAGTCATCATTAAGACTTTTTCACCTTCAAATTCCCGGGCGGATCAAGGCATTTCGAAAGGCGGGGGGTGGGAGGCTGTAAAACATTTAGACGTTCCTCGCCTTAGCATCCACGCCTTGGGGCGGATCCAAGAATTGCGTAGAAGGGGTTGGGGGCCGGGGGCTTTACAACATCAAAGGGCCCCTGAAGTCCAGATGCATGTTGATTTTTGATGATTTATGATACCCTCGACATCACTTCAGTGGTGAAACGAATATCTAGAAACACACTATATACATTTTTAACGATTTTCTTTTCTATTTTTTCAGATTACCAGTGAACGTTCTCTCACACACACACACACACACACACACACACACATACACACAATCCTTCCAAACCAACATTCCTCTTGTGTCCTCATCTGTCAATCACTGGTATAGTACTAAAAATCAATGTTTAACAAAAGACAGTGGAATGCATCTTCCCCTCAACTCAGCATAACTTGCACGTTCCCTCGACATCAATATCACAGAAACGTGCAAGATATGTTGAGTCGAGTGGAAGGTGAATACGTATAAATGAAGAGTTCGGTTTCAAAAGGTTCTACATCCATAATTTCAAGTTCTGAGAAAAACGTGATTTTTTTAATTATCATATTTAGGAAGCTCAGACTGGAATGATATTTCCCCCTATTATACTGCTAGATGATACAACACTAAAACCACTCTCTAAGAAAATCCAGGTCCGCTCATTTATTTTTTATGAATTAAACATTTTTATATTTTTTGTGAATGTAGTACAATGTACCTTTTGCAACCGAAAGTGGATGTAGTACCTTTTGAAACCGAAATTTTGCATGCCATAGATATATTCAGTGTGATGTTATGACATGTTTCACGGATTTATTTTTTTCAGCAATGGTGTTGATGGGGATGGGATACGAGGTCAATGGGGCCTAGGTAATTGACAATGCCCTGCCGTATTTAGCATGAAGAATAACAAACCAATGTGCATTGCTAATGTCCCACTTCTCCCTTGCTGACTAATATTTTGAATGAATGACTGTCATTGGTCATAAGCATGGGGGGGGGGGGGATCCATTATGCGTGAACGGTTATAGATGGGGAGGAGTCACAATATCTCACCAGGTGATTTCTCTCTTCCCTTTTCTCCTTTTGTTTTTCTCTCACGGGCTTCATCTCATGATTTCTTATCTTTTTCGTCTATGTATTGCATTTTTGGTTATTTTTCTCTCTGTGAATTCTCCCTTTACATGTCTCAAAAATACTGTATTCATTATCTTTTCTTCATTTTTTTTTTCCAATGTAACTCAGGGAAAAGGTGGAAAGGCAGCATCTGAATGTGCTATATTTTCTCAACACTGTAATTAAATTCATTACATGAATTTCATTCTTGTATGTTCTCTCTCAGGTAAGAGAAATCTGATAATCTAATAGCTGATAAAAATCAAGACCGTCGATGAGCAATATGACCACCTATACTAAACACACATTTGGTATTACCTTTGTGACATTGTAAAAAAAGTAAAAGGTGTCATTTACAAATATGAACATAAATCTAGTGTTCAAAGCTATATGTCACTATGTACTTTCAAGCCCTGGTACTTGACAGCATGCACGTATAGAATAGCACAGCATACCCACAGGTAAAGCACTGTTGGTAGGGATGTCAGAATTTCATGCCATTGTATACATTTAACAAAGTAACTTTGCTTTCAGACTAGTTGTCAAACACTTATTAGCTGTGAAGCTATTTATGTAAGAAATAGACCATACCTACAAAGTGTCTGTACTTTATTCTTGGGACAATTTATGGCTCAAACTCCACACCTTAGCAGCAACGTACGGTACCGGTAACTAACAGCAAATGCAGTACGTGGGACTACATGAGAGTCGCGTAATTTCTCCAGTTTCTCCGCAGTTTCTCTTTTACTCTTGTCGACTGCTTTTAATTCACGATCCTTCCCCTGGGATGTTTTGTTTTATCAATGAGTTCTTCTTCATTTTCCTACATTGCTTGATCGAAATGTGATGACTTTTTCAAGATATTGGTCAGATTTGCATGGTGATTTTTCTAACAGAAAGCCAGAAAGCCAAAAGCCAACTTCTATTGTTTACAGATTGAAGTCAGTAGACAATGCTAGAGGGTCAAGCCAATGCTGCTGTCTGATTGGTCAATTTCCCGATGATGTCATTGGAGTGGATGTAGTACCTTTTTTGCAACACAACTAAAATGGATGTAGTACCTTTGGCAACCGAACTGATTTTTAAATGTAATTTTAAACACTTTCTGGTTGGAAATTCAACTTTTCCTTTAGTATAGGTGTAGAGAGGTCCTAAAAATGAGTACATCAAGACCAAAAAGTGGATTTTGATGGAAAATGGATGTAGTACCTTTTTGCAACTGAGCTCTTCAAATATAAATAAATATATATATATATATATATATATATATATATATATATATATATATATATATGTGTGTGTGTGTGTGTGTGTGTGACCGTGCACCTCAAAACGAACATAAAGTCGCACACACTGATTTTGTGTGAGGACTGAAAAAAAAAGTGAAATAAGTCAACCCAGCAGATTTTTGCCTTTTCATATTTTCTGAAAGAGCAGGTCCTCTTTTACATCATGCTAAAATTTGGTATCATAAAACGGGCGGGAATGTGTGTTTTTTAGCAGTTTATCTCGAACATTTTTTTGGTAGAATAGTGTGATTAGGTGTGTCTTTAGAGTCCCTTTTTCATTTCTGAAAAACCTTGTACACACTCTTCACTTTCAACTCTAATAACTTTTGAAAGGATAGTGCTACTGCTTTGAAAGTTGGCATTAATTATGGACAGAATGTAGTAATGAGACATGCTTAATTTCAATCTAATCCTATAATACCTTCATTGTTGTTACTCTGGTGGTTTTCTTCCTGTTTATTGTCCCATTCATCGCACAGCCAGCACGGTTTGGTAAAAGATTAAGCGCTTGAATAGACACTGTACTTCAGAGACTCTTTTCACAGTTCACATTTCCTGAGTTTGTGCTTTCTTTCCATTATTAAGATAGGTTAGGAGAGTCCATTTGACTTGAGTTATACATCATTTTAAAGCTTAGAGTCTGCTCTTTTAGAATATGTTCTAAACTAAAAATGAATGTCTGGCGACTTTCTGTTTGTTTTGAGGTGCAGGGTCACATATATTATATATATATATATATATATATATATATATATATATATATATATGTCACCCTGCATCACAAAACAAACAGAAAGTCGCTAATCAGGAGATTTTAGTTAGAAGCATATTCTGAAGGAACAAACCTTAAGCTTTAAAATGATATATAACTCAAATCAAGTGGACGTTCCTAACCTATCTAAATATTGGAAAGAAAGCACACACTCTGGAAAAGAGTGAACTGAGAAAAGAAGCTCTGAAGTACAGTGTCTATTCAAGCGCATAATCTTCACCAAGCTGTGCTGGCTGTGCGATGAATGGGACAAAAAAACGGGATGTAAACCGCCGGAGTAACAAGGGATTATCAAATTGAACTGAAATTGAGCATGCCTTATGCACATTCTGTCCATAATTGATGCCAACTTTCAAAGCAGTAGCTTTATCCTTTCAAAAGTTACTAGAGCTGAAAGTGAAGAGTGAGTACAAGCTTTTAAAGAAATGAAAAGTGGCCTCGAAAGACACATCTAATCACACTATTAACCCAAAAGATGTTCCAAATAAACTGCTAAAAACACACTTTCCTGCCCATTTTATCATCCTAAATTGTATTATAATGTAGAAGAAAACTTGCTCTTTCAGAAAATATGAAAAAGTCAAAATTGGCCAGGTTGACGCATTTCACCTATTTTCAGTCCTCACAAAATCAGTGTGTGGCACTTTTTGTTCGTTTTGTGATGCACGGTCACATATATATATATAATGTGCTTCTTCAGCATCATGCAACATAAGGCTCTCAACCAATAGATTTCCTCTGGCAGCAGCGATGATGCCTGCAGGCTAGGGAGTTATTTGCTTGTTAGTCTGCTTGTACAAAGAAATGGTGTATAGGCGCGTATATGGTTTGATATTTGAATCATTACACGAATACGTGGTTATGGACATGTATGTAAATGCATAAATATATTATGTAATTAGTGAATACATGGAACTATCACATAGATGAGTATTTTTGTTTATGCAGATAACATTGCATAATGAACCTGAAAAAAAAATGTGCTGTACTGTTCATTTCAGTTCACCTCAATATTGATAATAATTGATAGGAGGAAACTAGACGATGTAAAGAAAGAGCCAGAAAATCTTCACAAGAAGCTACCATGCATTGTTTATTAACGTTTTCACAAAGTACACAAACACTTTTTTCCTATTGAACAAAAGACAAGAATAATTTAACATATGATATGAATTCTTTGAAGAGATGGAACTATGAAAAAGAGAATGTGATTATAAAAATAATCTATTACCACGAAATTGTTTCTAAAACTTCCATTTTAAAAGCAAATTTCAAGTCTCAGTCTTCTTTTTTTTTTTTACTAAATTTTTCATGACACAACCATAGTGACTTGAAGTCATGTATCATGTTTTCGATGAATGGTGCTTGCACCGCACAGAACATTTTTTTTTAATGCTGTTAGGTGGATTCTATCTTGTTTCAAATATAGAGCAGGGTCAAAGTATGATGTATTTTGTGGCCGTTAGCACACACACACACACATACACACACAAGTACTTGTCGCATGAGTGACCTTTTTTGCTATTTATTCTGCTGCGTTGACCCATAAACATTCGAGTGGAAACGGACCAATTAAATTTAAAACAACGTTTTAAATAATCGAGTTTTGATTGTTGGAACAACGTTAGGTTTTGATATGAAAATACTAAATACAATATAAAATATATGGTTACAGCTCGTTATTCCGAAGGTTCGTTATTCCGAAGGCTCTTCAGTCCGAAGATTCCTTATTCCGAAGGTTCGTTTTTCAGAATTTCATTTTCGGATGAACAAATCTTCGGAATAACGAACCTTCGAAATAACGCCACAAATGTTCAGATCAACGAACCCTTTTTCATTTTCGGACAAACGGACCTCTGGGTATAGGGGATTTGCGTGTTTCGGATTAACGAACCTTCGGAATAACGAACAGCACCCAAATATATTACAAACACGTAACTTTTAGCTTTGGTTCTCTAGGTTCCGGGTCGGGTCCTCCTCAGAATTTGGTGCAGCGCCGGCGACGTGTCCAGTAGAGCGCAAATCGTCTGCAGGTTCGGTCCTCAGCTAGCGAGGCTCCTCGTACCGGTAGTCGCCCCAGCATTACAGTCCCGCTCGCCGACGTAGATTCAAGCCTCGTGGATTATGACTGGAACCCGTATCGATGTAATGTGCTAACAAAAATTGTTCTCTACTTCATATTCCCTACCGTCAGTACTTATACACACCCTACCAAAGTCAATTAACATATGCCTCAGACAGAAACATGCAACAAAAATTTGCTTAACAAATCAAACTATTCCTACATGCTAAATTAAGACTTGCCTTGCACCTTAACCATATTCATGAATCCTAACCTCACAGCCGGATGACGTAATACGATACAACTGAATCTAATTAACTGATTTTCTTTATACTTCTTCTCTGGGGTATCCTTTCCAACAGAGGCGTCATTGACCTAATGAACTTTTGTACAAAATCAATGGTTATAAACACTCGAGACAAATATATTCCTTTCCTGACAGAACTGATATCTATGTCGCGCAAGTCATACCAGTTGTATTGATAACACTTCAGGCAAATTTCCCTCTTTTCATAGTTTTGTTAATGCATCCCATTTTCTTTCCATATTTTAGTGCATAAGTGGAATAAATGTGAAGCAATGCTATACTTGTCATCCAGAATAGTTTTACATAATATGTGCAATTTCGATCGCTCTGTGTACTCTGGTTATAGTCTCGTCCTATTCATATAAATGGTCCATCTTAAACAACTACAAAAAAGTTCCCTCTGGAAAAAAACAACAACAACAACATACTTTTCAAAATAAAAAAACATTCATGGATGCAATGTTATTAATGTTTCACGCTCTTTATTTGCTCCGAGTATTAAATTTTGTTGATGCTTATAACTTGTATACGGATGCTAACATTCACGTACTTTTCATAAAATGAGTGCAATACAACACCATTTTTTAGTATTTCCCGTATATCATAAACTTTCACTTAATCTCTGCTTTTGTATCGACTGTATATAGTGCCCTTTCACAGTTACCTCTGTCACTAAATGCCTGCTTTGACACCAAGTGCCACTGAAATTCACAAACTTATAAAATTCACAATGGTATAGATTGATTGCTATGGCCATGTGCACAGTCCAGGGATAAATCGCCGAAAACCTGAAAAAGAATAGAACGTTGAATGAAAAATAAAAATGAGACTTTAAGATGAATGATTTACATTTGATAATACATTATTTAGTCAAATATTTTTAGTTGCGCATGTCAATATCGTATTAGGATGAATGTCTATAGTAATTAGAGAAAGTGTCCTTCAGTACGCAGAGCTAGTGTAAATGAAACGTTCATTAACATTACAAATTTACAAGGAGGATGTTTAAAACAGTGTGTAAAGTGATCCGTTACTTTTCCATCGTTTCCCTAGAGATCCTGTGAACGCGAGTGCCCTATTCAGGCACCTAATGCTTCAAGTGAATAGCTTAAGAAATGTATTTTGTAAATATGAAATGCCAGAAAGGAAATTAGATGTTATTCTTAGCTGTTCTTTCTCATTTATTACGCAACATATCATCTACAGTAAAATGTTCTTTTTACTCTTTACAACAAAAAATGTTTTGAGTGTGATGTCTTTGAATATGATATACTAAATAAACATATGCAAATGACATACAAATTGAAAAAAAAATGTCAAATACGTAGTACATAATTATTGATAATATAGATATCTTCGAGTATTTTAATATACCTCCTTTATGTAAAGAAATCGTCGTCGTCCTACATACAAGACGCACACAGCGATGGCGAGGACGAACAGCACAGCTATCAGTGCGTAGGATGTCGATGGTTGTCGAAGAACTCCTCTATGACGGTCGTAATTTGCTGAAATATCAAAGGAAAAGAAATTTACCAACCGAAATTACTAGGGAATGTAATTTCAAGAAACGAGCACTTCACATTTTAAGAAACCAGTCACTTTAATATCCTTTAACTATATTTTTGTTTGTTCAGGTTTTCTTTTGTTTTGTTTTTGTTTTGTTTTTTGCGTATGTCATGCTGTAGATATGCTTTGTTGGAAATAAAATAAAATGAATAAAATGAAATTAATTGTAATTTCATGGTTGTGTGACACGCTGCCGTAATGACTTGTGGCGAAATTTGAGACATTGTACGCTCGAATCTAACAGTGTGATTAGACTTTACACTGTGTACACAATGTGTTCACATTGTGTTTTCACATTGTTTTTTTTTCACACTGTGGGAAACTGTATTCTTTCAATGTGGGTGAACAGACACTATTCATTGGCTCCACTGAATGTAGACATTTATACCTTATTTTGTGTACTTTTTTTTAATACTTTTTCTGGTGTACCTGTTACCATAATGCCAATTTAACAGCAATAGATATAGTATGTAAATCCTGTATTAGATAGATCACACTCGATGATAATTAATGGCTTTTGTTAAAGTTAATCCAGTATGCCTAAAATAAGGTGTAAGCGCAGTGAGATAAGGTGTCGAAAATGTGTCACCTCTTGGACAAAATTCTTCCACGGTAGTCGTTGATCCCATGACGTTTTCTCCTCGGCAGGTGATATTCGTGCAGCCTTCGGGGCGTGGCGATATCGTAAATGATGGCGAAGGGCTTGCTTTCGAGAGAAGCACACCCCCAACGATGGTGTCAAAGCTGCGAAGAGGTGGATAGGGTTGGTCGGTTTCATTCACAAGGCAAGACACGGTGACGGAGGCTTGACCGTAGTTGTCCAAATGCTCGTCGAACACAACCTCAATGACGCCATCGGATGGTTTAGCTTGGTATGATTAGGAGCGTGTGAACGATCATATACATACCACTGCTAGGGTGTTGGCCACCCGTAGCTAACAATTGGTCAATCATAATAGCAGTCATGATAAAGCAAAACACTGGTTGATAATTCTTGGTCGTCATCTTTATCTATATTCAAATATACTACGACAAGAGAGTAATGTAGTCGATGTTATTGAGATTAGAGCTGCCGATACATCAAACGGAGTCTTCGATCTTGTCTTGAAGTATAATAATTTGCAAGAATGACTTGCCATTCATAAGTGATGATAATGATAATAATAACAATAAGTACGAATAATATCAATCATCATCATCATCATCATCATCATCATCAAATATGTAAAGACGAGAATGTGATAATAAAGTATCTTTTTTTATATCTTTAAAGAAAATAACACACAATCCTATTTGTACACACGCCATGGAAAAAGAAAGCTCTTCAATTTTCTTATCTCTTCCATCCATTATTCTCTTTGGAATAAAAACAAACAATATCCTTACTTTTTGGGCAGTAGGTTCTCACACCCTGCGTTCACATTGTCCCCCGCGCCGCGGGGAAAGTCCCGAGCTGTGGGACTTTCTCCTCCAAAACCATAATGTGAACGCTCGCTGGGACTTGTCCCCTCGTCCCCGCGAATCAAGTCGGGTACGGGGACAAGATTTGGAGGGGAGAGTGACCTTGGGGCGAAATTGATAGCGTCCAGCTGTGGTCATCAAATGTGCGCATGCGCTGTGCCTGGCAGAGCTCGCCCCAAGCTCCAATTGCCCCCACAGCTCGGGGACAGATGAGATACCAATGTGAACGGTCAGTCGTAAAAAAGATAAGATCTCTTGAGGCTGTCCCCGCGGCGCGGGGGACAATGTGAACGCGGTGTAAGACGTTGTGGTTCCGTAACTGTTTACTCCAATGCACGTTATGTTCGTGCACGATTTAGGTCTGGGTGCCAATGTGACGGATGCCGAGCGTGACGAAGAAATCGTTTCATTGCATGCCGTCAATCTCTCGTTTGAGGCGAGACCCCAGCCGAATTTTTACCAAAGTGGGGTGCTTTTATTTGTCGTTTGAGAGTTGGGAGTCGAAGTACTTGTCCATTGCAAATAAACTTTCTGCTCGGCGTGACAAACCTGGAGGCCAAGCCAGGGTTTGATGACTCCAGCAGCTGTCGTATTACGTAAGAGCATGATAAGGATATCTGCCTGTGGCAGACCATTCAAAGTGAACTCAATTTTCTCTATCCTTTTTAAAGTTTTCAATTTTATATTCTATTGAGAAATTCTATGGTCATCCATTTTACATTTCGAACGAAAAAAATTGACCCGTAAATAACGAAAATACAGGAATAAGAAGGAGAGCATTACCAGTTTGCCGGTGCTGACAATGTGCTATTTGGCAGTGAGTTACAAAGGGGAGGTGAGACTACCTCCCTGGTTACAACAGCCTGCTGACTGGATCATTGAGAAAGCAGCTGTCGTATTACGTAAGAGCATGATAAGGATATCTGCCTGTGGCAGACCATTCAAAGTGAACTCAATTTTCTCTATCCTTTCTAAAGTTTTCAATTTTATATTCTATTGAGAAATTCTATGGCCATCCATTTTACATTTCGAACGAAAAAAATTGACCCGTAAATGACGAAAATACATGAATAAGAAGGAGAGCATTGCCAGTTTGCCGGTGCTGACAATGTGCTATTTGGCAGTGAGTTACAACGGGGAGGTGATACTACTACCTCCCTGGTTACAATCAGCCTGCTGAGAAAGAGAGAGAGAGGGAGAGAGAGAGAGAGAGAGAGAGAGGGGAGAGATGGGGGAGGGAGAAGGGGAGAGACAAAATGGAATGACAATAGTTCCAGTCACTGCAGTACAGGCATGCTCTGTCTGCATACGCTGAATGTCTACACTCACACACACACACGTACACACACACACACGCACCATGGAGCTACATAGCCCATGCCAAAACCAAAACAATCTCCTCCTCTCGCGGTGCCCCCCCCCCCCTCCTGTGGTGCTGTGGCGATGACTGATGCTTAGATTAGGCCAGGGTCAAGAAACAGGTGTTTTATATCTTTGATTTTAAGTCATTGATTGCCAAGATATGCACTGGCATTATTTACTGGGGTGTAGCCTCTTCAAACGAGAGATTTGCGTCATGGTCTGTCATTATGACGTAAGTGTCGATAGGAGGGAACGGCTGATGATTTGAGGCCACTTGACATGTTACTGTCAGGTCAATTTGTTGAAATACTTCTCCGCCACATTCCGGAACTTCACCACTTCCCTCCGTGGACTCCCCACTGCCCTCTGTAAACTCGCCACTGCCTTCAAATAACTCGGCACTGGATTCGACGATGTCGCCATTGCCTTCACTCGTCTCATTATCACCAACTACTAAAAATCCTGATTCTAGAATTTCAACGTCTGCGGTCCCATTCAAAACATGTTCTGTGAAGAAGGAGAAATGTCGCATTTTTGTTTTTGTTTTTGTTTTTGTTTTTGCCTCTTGCATGGATAAATTTAAACTAGAAAATGAACAACAAAGACTGGTTTTACTAACTATACTATCTTTCGCTGAATTCCACATGATGACACTTTTTTGACGGATTATGTGGGTTCGGTCTCAAGCTTCAATTTTTTTATTTATTTTTTTTTTGTCACAAGCTTGTTCATTGTGACCACAGCAAAACAGTTTCAAACAAAGGAAAGCGTGTTTAAATGTTTAACCATAACGTCATATTTACAACAAAAAAAAAAAAGAGGATGAAGAAACAATCAATCTTTACCTGACGTGATGACGCTACTGAAGTTTGTGGTTGTATTACTGCTTTCTGTGAAAGAGTCATACTCATAGTCGGCCGTGTTGCTGCCATAGGTGCCTGTACTGTTTCCAAAACTGAGAGTTCCGTTGCCGTCGGTCACCGTACGATTGGAGTAGAAAAACGAACTGCTGCCGAAAATTGTTGAATTATAATTGCCAAAGGTTAGAGTATCATTGCCGTAGGTTACAGTATTATTGCCGTCTGGAAGTGTTTCATTGTTGGAGGAGACTGTTCCATTGCCATAGAGTAAATCGTCCGTGCCAAGTCCGTCCATGATCTCACCGCTGCCTTCACCACTACCGTCCAATACTATGTCATCACTCCCCTCCGAAATATCATCGAGACATTTCGGTGGATGTTTATACTCCAGGAATTGTATGTCTATGATGTTACTTAAGGGGGGTTCTGTCAATGAGAAGCAAGACAGAAAGTGCATAAGTAGGCCTATTATATCTTACTATAATAAAATTGATAGTAATGCTGACGAACGAGAGACTTGAGTCAAACATAAAATGATCCGTACCTGCGTACTGGAAGTGGTTTTATTTTAAAAATGAATGTTAATTTGCAGACGTCCAATATGGTGTTATTCTACTGAGAACAGATGCACCAGATGCTGGCATTAGAATGGAAAGATTGAAGAAAATGAAAATTGAACAGCATATATATATATATGAAGTGTTTGTTCGCAAAAACCGATAAGTCCATTTTTGAAGATTTTGAAGTACGGCCTCCGTCATAAAGTACAAAATAATACCTTTTGAATGATATATTGGTCACTTCATATAAAGGTACATTTTTGAAGTTATTGTCAAAAGGAGCAAAAATTTTCTTATTATTCTCTCTATTTTTCTTGACATTTAATCGCAAATATCTCCATTTGGCAAATATGGACTTATCGGTTTTTTGCGAACAAACTCTTCATATATATATATATATATATACATACATATATATACACATATATATATATATATATATATATATATATATATATATATATTATATCTCTTTTCTTCAGGGAGAATGCGACAATTTCTGGCCACGTAAGTGTTCGTTCGTTCGTTCGTATTTATACAAATTATCTATACAAAAGACCAGTTTATACTACATGCATATCAAAAATACGTGTAAAACATTCATAGTTGCGTAACAGTAAAGGCAGTGCCAATGATTCGATAAGGAAGCAGGAGACTGCCAGTATAAGTGTGATATCATTAATTTGGCCACCACGAAAACAGCTGAGATGGATTGCACCCTTGCACTCGAATCCATTAATTGTCTTGTCCCAGAAGACTTTTTTTGTGGAATAGCCATTGGCATGTCTTCGAGGTCCCATTTCTTTCTTTAAAATCCTGTACACGCTCTTTATTTTCAACTCTAGCTACTTTTGAAAGGTTGGTGCTACTAATTTGAAATATGAAGGCAGTCATGAGTAGGATTTTTTTTTTTTTTTTTTAGAAAGTGCTCAATTTCAGTTAAATTTGATAAACATTTATTGGTGTTGCTATGGAGTTTTACATCATGTTTTTGTCCATTGTGCCCAGCCCAGCTTGGTAAGATAAAGCGCTTGAATAGATCCTGTTTCCATAGTGTGTGCATTCTTTCTATTAAATATGTACATATGTTGAAGGAGTCAATTTGAATTGCGTTGAATACATCATTTGAAAGCTTAAAGTCGGTTCTTTCAGAAAATGCCCTTATAACTGGCTACTTTTGTTGGTTTTGTGATGCAGAATCACATTCATTGCTTACGTATCTAGAACATCAAAATATTTTGTTTCTGTAAGAAATGGAAAAGAAAATAGACTAAAATTTTAAGTGAAATCACAGTAGATGTACAATCTAGAAATTGATCCATATTGGAATTGCTTTTCATAATTCTCTTTTTACTGTGAAAATTTCGTTACACACAGTAATCGCTGCGTTCGCTCGTCAGTATTAAAGGAGCTGTAATAATAGTAATATCTTTGCTGCAAAAGGAAAAAAAAAAGAAAGGAAATTACCCTCTGGACAATAAGTCGTGAGGCTCGATGTCTCCCCATGTCCATTGCTTCCCGTACATGACACTTCGACGCAAAATCGAGGCCGTGGGGAAAGGCGACCGCGGGGAATCGAAGATCTGACGATTGTGACGTTATCAACTTTAATCTCGTATAATTTGATGGCGGGAGCCGGTTGGTTCGATGGAATCACGTTACATTCGATTTCTACGAACGACTGCTCATCACGAAGCTTGATAGATATAATATCATCGGACGGAGGGCCTGTGGTGAGGTAAGACAGAATTAATTTTTTGTGTTCTTTTTCTCTTCTACTGTATGTACGTAATAGTCATGCATATCATATTAAATCAATATTATTCCATATCATAAAAAAAAAACATATCCATGAAGCTATTGTGACATTGTCCCTTAGGCAAGAAAACAAGAAAACAATGTGTGAGTATCAGTAATTCTACAGAATCATATTGGATCAGTACACCATCCGTACACCATAACACCATTTCCTTGATGTGAGATATGGCCGTCAAATATAAACTCTTCAAAAGAAACACCAGGTTGCCATGGGCAAAGACTCGCGGAGAAAAGATTGCATCACAAAGAAAGTTTAAAGGATATTTTAGGGAAGACGCTGGAGGAGGAAAACAAAGAAAAATGATGGATTACGTTACATACCTTTTGCAACGAGAATCGACATGTCGTAAATGACAAAAGTTAACAAAAGGAAAATCGTAAGCAAAGGTCAACAGTATGTTGGTTATCATATTCTTACCTTTATAACAAATGTGTTCAGTAGAATTTGTTGAGCCATGTCTATTCATCCCTTTACACGTGATGTTGACGCATTCGTCATGGTGAGATTTCAGTCTAGTGGAGGGATCACGTGATGATGAAATGGTCTTTCCATTAACGGAGATTTCATACGTGTCAATTGGAGGTGTTGGTTGGTCATGTGGTTGAATGTAACACGTGATCAACAAATTAACCTCGTTCCCAGCTTCTTTTACCTCGAACTTTGGTGATATAATATTTTTGCCAGGGGGATCTGCAGCAAATTAGAATTGAAATATTTCGTTAAAGTAATAATGCTTAAAGATTGCATTGAATATATTTTATTTGAAAGCTCGTTCTATGGAGAGAGGGAGATAGGAAAAAGGATTGGATTAACATTGAGCCCTATACATATTGACAGAGTAAATCAGAATCATGCATTATATGAATGTGTATGTGACCGTGCACCTCAAAACGAACATAAAGTCGCACACACTGGTTTTGCCTGAGGACTGAAAATAAGTGAAATGGGTCAACCTAGCCGAACTTGACTTTTTCATATTTTCTGAAAGAACAAGTCTTTTTTAACATTATGCAAAATTTTGTATCATAAAACGGGCAGGAAAGTGTGTTTTTTTTAGCTGTTTATCTCGAACATTTTTGGCAGAATAGTGTGATTACGTGTGTCTTTAGAATCCCTTTTTCATTTCTGAAAAACCTTGTCCACACTCTTCACTTTTAACTCTAATAACTTTTGAAAGGATAGTGCTACTGCTTTTAAAGTTGGCATTTATTATGGAAAGAATGTGTTAATGAGGTATGCTTAATTTCAGTTTAATCTGATAATCCCTTCATTGTTGTTACTCTGGTGGTTTACTTCCTGTTTTTTGTTCCATTCATCGCACAGCCAGCAAGGTTTGGTAAAGATTAAGCGCTTGAATAGACACTGTACTTCAGAGCCTCTTTTCTCACTTCACACTTTTCCTGAGTTTGTGCTTTCTTTCCAATATTTTAATAGGTTAGGAGAGTCTATTTGATTTTAGTTATACATCATTTTAAAGCTTAAAGTCTGCTCCTTCAGAACATGGTCTTAACTAAAAATTCATGTCTGGCGACTTTTTGTTTGTTTTGAGGTGCAGGGTCACATATTGTATTATATATGTATATTTATTTATTCATTTTCAAAACTATACAGTATGTTTCCCCCCCCCCCAAAAAAAAAAGATAATAATAATAATTAAATAAATACATAAAAAATTCAATAGGATTTTCGCGGCGATAAACTACCGATATGTTTAAATTGACTTAGTGCTGCTTCCGGTTTGCAAAGTATAACATCCTAGCTATATTTTGCAACATACCATTTATTTTGGTCACAGAGGAATGTGGATCCTTGTAACTTATGCCATGGGTCGAATTCTGCCAAGTTTAACACTTGGGTGCTCTTGGAACTACATAAAATGTGAACACAATTGACAGAAATCGGAGAGAAGGGATTCCTGACATGCTCTGCAAATCTCCTCATTTCTCTTTGACCACTGAAGCTAATCGGATGAGTCTTTTCTGTAAGATGTTGGCAATAAGTTATAGTTTCATAGCCTGAAATTTTGTATCGGTTGATTCACTTTCAAAGTTATCATTGCGGAGGGTCCAGTTGTTGTTGTTTTTTGACATATGGTGTAAATATATACATATGAAGAGTTTGTTTGCAAAAACCGATAAGTCCATTTTTGAAGATTTTGAAGTACGGTCTCTGTCATAAAGTACAAAATAATACCTTTTAAATCATATATGTGTCACTACATATAAAGGTATATTTTTGAAGTTATGGTCAAAAGAAGCAAACATTTTCTTATTATTCTCTTTATATTTCTTGACCTTTCATCGAAAATATCTCCATTTGACAAATATGGACTTATCGGTTTTTGCAAACAAACTCTTCATATATATATATATATATATATATATATATATATATAAATTGCATAGATCATAAAGAGCGTAGCACAAAATTTTAAGGCTTACATTTCCCTGTCAGAATCTGCCCTGAACTTAATATTTATATCTGGCGACTTTTTAGGTGATTTTATGCTGCAGTTAATTATCATATCACAGGACCTAGTATAATGTATACGTTGATTAATTAACAAGAAATGAAGAGTTTGTTTGCAAAAACCGATAAGTCCATTTTTGAAGATTTTGAAGTAAGATCTCTGTCATGAGTTACAACATAATACCTTTGAAATGATATATTGGTCACTACATTTAGATGTACATTTTTGAAGTTATGGTCAAAAGAAGCAAAAATTTTCTTATTATTCTCTTTATTTTTCTTGACCTTTAATCGCAAATATCTCCATTTTGCAAATATGGACTTATCGGTTTTTTGCGAACAAACTCTTCATTTCTTGTTAATTAATCAACGTATGCATTATACTATAGATATACTATATATAAATATACTCTGAAAGAACAACGGTCCAGTTCCTTCTCCCTTATGTAAAACAACGTTTGTTTTGTTGTTGTTTTTACAGTAATGCAGATTGCCTACGTACAGTGCATATTTCTCTAAGAGCTTCATTCACGGTGTCTTACTTTACTGCAACTTATATTTCGAGTGTATGGTGCTATTGATCGTATGTTGTTGTTTTTTTTTTCTTTAATTTTCTTTCGGAGTTCAGAGAAGTTGACAATTAAACACACATAAGACATGTTGATTTTGAGCTTATATTACTCCTTATCCCTGGCCGATTATATTAAGTATTACCATTTATAATCACATACCTAGAAACAGAGAAGAAAACTAAACAACTAAACTAAATCATTGTACACATAATTTTGTGATGAACTGATTCCCCATGTATTACCTCGACGGTGCATAAGGTCGTGTGTAAGAAAGACCAACAGCTGACCGAGAAAGCTATACAAAGTCAATCGTTACATTTTGTTTTCTTTGAAGTGTTCCTATGTATGTAGACTTTATTTTTTTATTATCAATATGAGAGTAGCGTCCAACATTCATCAGCTTTACCTTAGCTGATCAGATGATCAGATTTCGCATGATCAGTAATTTTGACATTTTTAAAATTTCTTCATGATCATAGTACAATACTAGAGAGTGACAATATTCCAGAGATTTTTTTTTCCCATTCAGTTTGCATTTGCGTGACTCCAAGAAATAAAGTTGTGATGGTGAAATAGCATAAGATATGTACTGGGTAACGGAAACAGAACATATACCTTTTGGACAATACGTAGCTACAGTCGATGTATTCCCCAGGACATTGCTCCCCATGCATGACACTTCAACGCATCGATGAGGCCTTGGGGAGAGGAGACCGATCGGAGACGACGATTGGACGATTGTGATGTTATTAGCTTTGATTTCATAAGAATTGATGGCGGGAACCGGTTGGTTTTGTGGAATCACGGAGCATTCGATTTCTAAGAACGATTGGTCATCTCGGAATCTGATGGATATGACGTCATCGGATGGAGGACCTGCATTGTGAGAGAAGGGTTTGAAATAACTTGGTATTCTCCCTGTGAACATTGCTTGATTCATACCTTGAACGTCAATTCATTTCAATTCATTCAAATCATTTTTTTGTCATTCTTCTTTTTCCAACAAAACATAACACATAATAGATCTGGGCCCCGCTTCATAAAAGATGTTAGGATGTCAACTCTTGCTGGAATGACAACTTCCCATAGCAACAGCAGGGAGCTGCATTCTTGTCGTTACCATGACATTTGCCATTCCAGCAAGAGTTGTTATCATATCAACTTTTTATGAAATGGGGCCCTGGAATTACATCATAAACATAAACATTTGACTTTGCAAAAGATAAATGATAAATCACCCACGACAGGACACCATGCCATGATAATTGTGTCATTGAACTTGTTTTTCTTTTTTGCCTTTAGCATATTCTGTACCTTGTAGTGTCTTCTGTTTATATATTACTCTACGATGCGTATTTTGTTGTGACTATGTTTATTATTATTTGAATTGCTTGGGGATTGACTTTGAAAGGCTGGTCTTAGTCCATGTTGATTATCCCATTTTCTTAATAGTATTTTACTTATAGCCCCTGCTTTGCATGTTTCATATGCCTCTATGCATTGATGCATATAATTTTTTTTTTATTGAATTGAAGCTAAATGAATTGTAATTATATATATATATATATATATATATATCATATATGACCGTGCATTACAAAACGAACACAAAGTCGCACACACTGATTTTGCGTGAGGACTGAAAATAAGTGAAACGGGTCAATCTAGCCGAACTTGACTTTTTCATATTTTCTGAAAGAGCAAGTTTAGTCTTCTTTTACATAATGCTAAAATTTGGAGTCTTAAAACGGGCGGGAATGTGTGTTTTTTAGCAGTTTATCTCGAACATTTTTGGTAGATTGTGTGATTAGGTGTGCATTTAGAGTCCCTTTTTCATTTCTGAAAAACCTTGTACACACTCTTCACTTTCAACTCTAATTACTTTTGAAAAGATAGTGCTGCTGCTTTGAAAGTTGCTTTTAATTATGGACAGAATGTGTTAATGAAGCATGCTTAACTTTAGCCTAATCCGATAATCCCTTCATTGCTGTTGCTCAAGTGGTTTACATCTTGTTTTCTGTCTCATTCATCACACAGCTAGCCTGTATTGGTAAATATTAAGCGCTTGAATAGACCCTGTACTTCGAGCCTCTTTTCTCGGTTCACTTTTTCCCAGAGTGTGTGCTTTCTTTCCAATATTTAAATAGGTTAAAGGAGTCCATTTGTTTTGAGTAATACATCATTTTAAAGCTTAAGAGTCTGCTCTTTTAGAATCTGCCCTTAACCAAAAATCCGTGTCTGGCGACTTTTTGTTGGTTCTGTGATGCAGGGTCACATATATAATTTATATATATTGTACTGTTTAAAGGATAGCCGGAATTTCACAAAACATAACAGTCTATGGGGATCAATTCGTATTACTATTTTAACTCTTAACGTGCCATGGTGGAAACCTCCTGTGTGCCACATTATTCTGAGACACCAACGTAGTCATGCTTAAAGAAAACATTCTGTTTTTTTTTTTCAAATCTCTGTAACTCCTATAATAGATTTCTGTTAAGCTGGACATGTAGTGAATAAAATTGTAGAGAAAATTCCAAGCTTTGCTTTGATGTAAATTGTATGACAAATCGATGATTGTTTTTCTTTGAAATGACCAGTAGCTACATTACTGTAAAGGCATGATTTTTGCACACAAAACTGTGACAGAAACTTAAAGTTTTCACATAAATCTGTTAGGGAACACCGCTTGATAGTCAGTCACCACATAAAATGCTAGCTATATGTGAGACAAACTGAAGTGCGAGAAAAGTTTTCGTTGTACTGCGGCATTTGGCGATTTATCGATCGTTTTGGGCGAGTTTGTGTGTTTGAGCAGAATATGCGGAGTTGGCACGCCGTCGACTGAGTCGGATGTGCATGCGAACGTAGCACATAACAAGTTAAGAATTCGAGTGAATGAATTTGTCAAATCTTTTCACAAACATCAATAACGAGAGCACATTCAATTTCACAACGGAGAGAAATGCTCTTTTGACACAGAAGCCAGGGATACAAAATTCAAACTCAAATGTATAGTACACTTTATATGTGACCCACCGCAACAAAAAGATCCTAAGGTCGCTGACGGCTAAGCCGAGAAAATCGAGTATGAAGTCAGATCATCAGAATCGGTAAATACTATAATATTTCGGATATTGGCATAACTTTGTAGTCTAATGTATCGTCTATCAATTGCAGAAATTTCGAAGCTAAATGATCAAAGAAAGGGCAAGAAATTAGCGTTTTTCTGAGCCATGATTTTGCGACCATTAAGAACACTACACGGAATTCTCATCGGAACTCTTAAGTCAGATAATGTGGCTACGCCCATATGGCAAGCCATATTGCTTTTTAAAAAGATTTTCTGATATCACGAATTCCCTTTCGTGATATCAAAAATTCGAATTTCTGATATCACAAATTCAATTTTTGATATCACAAATACCCATTGGTTTATCACGTAAAACCAATTTTTGATATCACGAAATCGAATTAGTGATATCACAAATTCAATTCGTGATATCACGAATTCAATTCGAGATATCACGAATTCACATTCTTGATATCAAGAAATACATTTTGTGATATCACTAATTCCAATTTGTGATATCATTAATTTACATGGAATTTCAGCACATATCTTTCGCAAAGAAATGATTTGATTTCGAGCATTAGTTTTGCGCTGAAATTCAACCGTAAATTCTAGCGTTTGTTGAGCGCAGAAATACACAGGGAATTCGAGCTTTAGTTCAGTGCAGAAAACCAACGGGAATTTGAGCGTTAGTTGAGCGCAGAAATACATACGGAATTCGAGCATTCGTTTTGCGCTGAAATTCAGCTGTGAATTCGAGCGTTAGTTGAGAGCAGAAATACACAAGGAATTCGAGCATTAGTTTTGCGCTGAAATTCAACTGTGAATTCGAGCGTTAGTTGAGCGCAGAAATACACAGGGAATTCGAGCATTAGATTTGCGCTGAAATTCAGTTGTGAATTCGAGCGTTAGTTCAGTGCAGAAATACACAGGGAATTCGAGCATTAGTTTTGCGCTGAAATTCAACTGTGAATTCGAGCGTTAGTTGAGCGCAGAAATACACAGGGAATTCGAGCATTAGTTTTGCGCTGAAATCCAACTGTGAATTCGAGCGTTAGTTGAGCGCAGAAATACACTGGGAATTCGAGCTTTAGTTTTGCGCTGAAATTCAACAATGAATTCGAGCGTTAGTTGAGCGCAGAAATACACTGTGAATTTGAGCATTAGTTTAGCGCAGATATTCCTATGGAATTTCAGGTGTTATCTTTACATAGTACAGGCTGTATATAACGATAGTTAAAAAAAAAAAAAACCTAAATGAAGAGTTTTGGCAACTCGTCTTCATTTAAAGTGATTAGGAATTGGTTTTAAAAGAATCGATGAAAATAAATCGTTTAGCAACATATCTAAAATGTCATTATTTATATGTTGTCAATTACTTCAAAGTCATTATTATATTCTCTTTTTTTTCCCCTCCATTTCTTGCCACTGATTTGGCAGAGACTGGTTGACTTACAACTTTTGTTTGCGTTTCTCTTTACTCTGTCATGTGAAAGATACTCTCTCCCGACCTCCCCCTGTTACTTAATAAGAGAGATTTCTCATTGCGCAGATTGACAAAATTGAAGTCCTTCGTACCACTGCTTTTTTCCTACTACAAATTCTGTTTGTTTGCCATGCATACTGCTGCATAAACTCCTCATAAGATCTGGATATCTTCACTCTTCTTGATCTGGTCTGAAGACTTTTGGGCTTGTGCGTTCCAGTTTTGTTCTCCCCGGTTTTGGTTCTTGAATAAACTTGCCTATATGATTACACTTTAAATCATTTTACAAAATCATAAACATACTGGGGCAGGCAAACTGTACACCCAACACAATTGGTCTTAATGGATACACCCCTTTGTTCTGGAGGACTGATTTTGAGGAGTGAGAAAATGTCTTTAGGAGAAACACGTTGCTTTATGTGACCACCAGCCGACACCAGTGGTGACATTAAATTGGCAAGTTTACGACTCCCTCTCGCACCCCGCATATGACTCACAGTCTCTCTCTCTCTCTCTCTCTCTCTCTCTCTCTCTCTCTTATTCTCCGCTGCTGACATACACAGACCAGAGGGTTGATTGCCCTCGGTCGGTCCTCCGCAATACAAACACATAGTATATGCTTTTATAACACATACACATACCACCACACATAACATCGATTTGGTGGAAGAGTCTACTGTAAAGGGGATTACCACATGAAAAATGTATCATAATTAACAATAATGTAGTAATAGATGACAATTTGAGGACCAAAACGATGAATTAAATGTAAGCCCTAAGTGAACATAGTATCATTGAATTCATGATAACATGTTGCAAAATAATTGATTTGTATCAATAATTCATCGAATATACCTTGACGATCATTTACGGAATGATGGATGTGTAAATCTCTCATATATAGTTATTGGTATTTTGAACATTGTTCTAAAAAAAGTTAACAGTAGTATACCTTCCATCTGAATATCAGCTCAAAAGTAATGTTCCAATTCCCTGTGCATTTCTGCGCTAAAAAAACACAACAAACAAAACCGCTCGAATTCACAGTTGAATTCCAGGGCAAAACTAACGCTCGAATTCCCTTTGTATTTCTGCGCTAAACTAATGCTCGAATTCACAGCGATTTTCTGCACTAAACTGACGCTCGAACTCCCTGTGTATTTCAGCGCTCAACTAACGCTCGAATTCCCTTTGTATTTCTGCGCTAAACTATGAAATGCTCGAATTCACAGCGATTTTCTGCACTAAACTGACGCTCGAACTCCCTGTGTATTTCAGCGCTCAACTAACGCTCGAATTCACTTTGTATTTCTGCGCTAAACTAATGCTCGAATTCACAGCGATTTTCTGCACTGAACTAACGCTCGAAATCACTGTGTATTTCTGCGCTCAACTAACGCTCGAATTCACAGTTGAATTTCAGCGCAAAACTAATGTTCGAATTCACTTTGTATTTCTGCGCTCAACTAACGCTCGAATTCACAGTTGAATTTCAGCGCAAAACTAATGTTCGAATTCACTTTGTATTTCTGCGCTCAACTAATGCTCGAATTCACAGCGATTTACTGCACTGAACTAAGGCTCGAAATCCCTGTGTATTTTTGAGCTCAACTAACGCTCGAATTCACAGTCGATTTCCAGCGCAAAACTAACGCTCGAATTCACCTCGTATTTCTGCGCTCAACTAACGCTCGAATTCACAGGGATTTACTGCACTGAACTAACGCTCGAATTCCCTGTGTATTTCTGCGCTCAATTAACGCTCGAATTCACAGTTGATTTTCAGCGCAAAACTAACGCTCGAATTCACTTTGTATTTCTGCGCTCAACTAACGCTCGAATTCACAGGGATTTACTGCACTGAACTAACGCTCGAATTCCCCGTGTATTTCTGCGCTCAACTAACGCTCGAATTCACAGTTGAATTTCAGCGCAAAACTAACGCTCGAATTCCCTGTGAATTACTGATATCACAAATTCGATTTTGTGATATCAATAATTCAATTCGTGATATCACAAAATGGAATTTGTGATATCAGAAATTCGCATTTGTGATATCACAAATAAGAATTCTTGATATCACAAATTGAAATTAGTGATATCACAAATTTATTTCGTGATATCACAAATTCGAATTTGTGATATCAAAAAATCATTTTGTGATATCACGAATTACTATTGGTTTTTCACGTGAAACCTATTTTTGATATCAAAAATTCGAATTTCTGATATCACAAATTCATTTAGGGATATCTCAAATTGAATTGTAGATATCAGAAATTCGAATTTCTGATATCACAAATTGAATTTGTGATATCAAAAATGGATTTTGTGATATCACAAATTCGATATCTTGATATCACAAATTAAGTTCATGTGCTACACTTACGGGAATTTGTGATATCGCAAATTTAATTCTTGATATCACAAATTGAATTCTTGATATCAAAAATTTGATTTTTTGATATCACAAAATGGAATTTGTGATATCAGAAATTAACTTTAAATGTAAAAACGGCTTGCCATACGCCCATAAATTAGGAGTTACAGGTGAGACAATACTTTGAATAACAGAGTTCTAAATCCCCCATAGGTTGAAGAAATGTAATTCAGTACACTCTTAAAACATCCGAGTCAGAACTGACCCGGAACTGGGTCCGTTGGGGTCATACACCGTTCCGGGTCAGAAATGACCAGGAATGTGGTCAGATATGACCCATTCAAAGTCAGAAATCGGGTCAGGATGACCCCATTCGGGGTCTTCATGACCAAATTCCAAGTCATTTCTGACCCGGAACGGTGTATGACCCCAACGGACCCAGTTCCGGGTCAGTTCTGACTCGGGTCTTTTTAGAGTGTAGAATAAACCCCATTATTGTAATAAATCTGATGGAAATACCAAATCGAGATTAAGCCACAGTACTGCACGTAATAAAGTGTGTGTTTCATTGTTTGTTTGTTTCTTCCAAATCATCACTTAGGAAATGTAAACAGTCATTGCTGCTTGGAATTCTTACCTGTGTAACAGAAAAGGTCAGAGGAGTTCGTTGTCCCGATTCTATTCTTTCCTTTACACATGATGTACAGACACTTTTCGGGGCGAGGTCCCAGGATCGTAGTAGGATCACGTGATGAGGAAACTGGATCACCATTAACAAGGATTTCATACCAGTCAAGTGGCGGTGTCGGTTGGTCAGGTGGTTCAATGTGGCACGCGATCAACAGATAAACCTCGCTTCCAGCTATCTGTTCCTCAAATCGTAGTGTTATGATGTTGCGGTTTGGAGGATCTGCATGAAATATCGTTCTAGACATCTCAAAAATTGCAACAAGTAATATGATGTGTAGTAATATGTAGTAAGTCTGCATAAATATTCAAATAGCATTCAACTAGATTCAATTAAAATTTTACGACATACTTTTGACAGAATTATATACTTATCACTTTTTTGGGTAACAGAGAATAAGGTAAGCAACCCTATATGAGACGAACAGAGTATTCTATGATTGTGGAATCCTACAGTAATTATACGTTGTCATGAAAACTGAAGTGGTCAAAGTAAAATGAACTATACGCAAAGTGCAAAAAAAAATGGAGGGGCCCACCGAAAAGAAAAAAGCATTTAGATCTTGGTCCATCTGTTAAAAAAGAAAAAAAAAATGTCGGGAAGGCCACTGAAAGACAGAGGGTAACACGCAAAATACAAACCCAAATGAAGATGACAAGAAACTGGGACAACAATAACACTACCCCCATTCAAAGGATATTATAATATATTGTATAAAAAACTATACACTTGCTGGCACATGTGCTAACTTTCAACAACATTCATAATGAAATCATGAAGCTTGATTATGGAGACGAATATTTACAACATATTCAAGATCAGAAGGGACAGACCTGAAGGGCAGAATCGTCTTACGGTCGATGACGCACCCAGAGCATTTGAAGCAGTGCAAGTGACATCTCTGCAGTGTTCGGGACGTGGCGAGAGCCTGAACGACGAGGAGCTCGAGTCTGACACGACCATGCTGCCAACCTGAATCCTGTAACTCTGGACAGGCGGATCTGGTTGATCCTCCGAATTCAAGTGACAATCAATTCTGAGCACAGCTTGGTCAGCGTCATCCAGTCGCTCGTCAAACTCGATGTTGATTGTATCATCGCGTGGTGGACCTTATATAATAATTCACGATTGAGAGATGTGGAATGGACACTATCGCATGTATCAAATAAAAAAAGCGCATTTGACAAATATAAAATAATAATTACAACAATGATAATAATAATCATTATCACCATCATCATAATGATAGTAAAGAAGAAATAACAATTAGCATTCCCAAATTTGCAACTGATTGGCAAATTGCCCTCCATGGACGAAAGTAAGGCACTATTTTCTAAGTGTTCTGCTAGCAGCCATGATTGAATATGTATATGATATATATATATATATATATATATATATATATATATATATATATATATTATACATGTAAATATACGCATACATAATATTGGGTTGCACTCGAAACGACGATCTCTTTAACATCCACTAGACTACCAAGCCTTCGCCAAATCTTTTCTCCCTTATTGCACACGGTACTGCATGTTTATTCCAATTGATTTATTCTTGCTTCGTGTTGTAAAAGGACAGCAAAAGGACTCGATATAAGAATTCATTCACAGTATTTAAAGAAAGAATGCTATGTTTCGCGCTTAACCGATGACTCGTCTTTTCAAGTCTTATTCGTGTTTAAAATATTGTAAAATTATAAGGATTCATGGCATTCAAATAATACTCATTATGCAGCCTGTAGACCAGATGTCTTATAGACGAACAGAAAGAACAGGTTTTTCTAATTGTTGAAACAATGCCTGATGATGCTACCATTGCTGGGAAGAACAAAATACTCCCGACAAAAGAGCATGGATGACAATAATGATAGACAAAGTAGTTCCATATTCTTTATGGACTGACCTTGAGGGGGGATACAACATTTATTGCCAGAACTAGAATTGCACAACCCGAGTCGCAGACGAGGGCAATACATTTCTAGTGAGGGCAATCAATGTCGTATCCCCCCCCCCCCCCCAAGTAGACAGTCCATTATAAACATTATTACCCATTAACTTAGTAATTATTACCCAATAACTTAAAGCACTACAATGTTAAATTCCCGATTTACGGTAACAAAATCCACTCGGCGCCAGGTCGAACCCTACACCACTGCGCTCAAACACCCAAATGCTTGCACACCACCCCTATGCACAATTCAGGTACGCGGCGCGCTCATACAGTCGCAGCAAGGGAATTAGCCCTCTGTCGCGAAATTCAGGTACATTGTATAGGATCTTTGGTCAGCGAGTAACAGCCAGCACACACAGTCAAACACACGCCTACTTACTGTGAAGAGATCGTCCTCTATGGAACGCTATGTGTTGCAAAAGTCGGGGAAACCACTGATCAGAGGTTTTTCTTTGCTCGTGCAAAGTAAAAACTACTGATGAGAGGTTTCTAACTCTGATCAATGGTTAAAAACCACTGATCCACTGAATTTTACGTTTTATTAAACGCACGGGAATTTGCTTTTCATCGCAAAACCTCTCCACGAGAAACATACATCAACTGTGTATCGGGAACTCGAGTGCCTGGATGCTAGCGGTCTGTGCATATTTTCTCTTTGTTATTGACCAGAGTGTTTACATGCAAAGTTAATGGCAAAACCCGGATGAAGAAAAATACTCACTAATGTAATTGCCTGCTGAAAGCTGGTGGTTTCCCTACTAATCGAAATACCAATTGATCTTCTGAATATAAGAACAACCCAAGTCCATGGAACACCATTTCGAGTAAACTTAAAAAAAAAAAAAATCATATATTTTTTATTTGTCCAATAATATTGTATTTAACTGTGATGGGAAGGTAGCATTGTATATACAAATTAGAACATATATTATGACAATTAACATTTACATTAATTGTGGAGAGGCCATTTTGTGTGATGGACTTGGGTCGTTCTTTGATTCATATGCATGATATTCTGCTATAGAGATGAGAGATGGATGAGAGAGGGCGCTAGAATATGAATGTAAGAATGACCCAAGTCCTTCATTTTTACATTTCTATAAGATTTAATTCATTAATTTCAGGCACTTCCGGGGGTAATTAGGATTAATCATTTATACACAAGATGAGTCCATGCGTAAGCTACAATTCCCATGTCAAACTGAATTTGGCCAAAAATTGGACTTGGGTCGTTCTTATATTCAGGTCTTCAATTACAATTGCCCGGCAAAACTACCTTATATGGTTCATAATAACTTATATTTGGCGCCTCTAAAATGCCTCGGTTCATTACATTCTCTGTGACGCCATGACATAGATAAAGCGTACGTATCTAATTTCGGCTCACAATCTTACTTTTTGGACAGTATGTTTTCACAGCTGATGCAGAACCATGCGAATTTCGAACAAGGCACGTCATAGTGGTACAGCTCAATGGGCGGGGCGATAAGGTGACGAAAGTTCGAGAGCTTGACGACAGGACCGTCTGTGTTCCTCTTTTGATGATATAGTAGTTGATTTCAGGAAACGATTGACAAGAGGATGGTACGATACAGGACACCCTCAGATCAACGCGTCCCCTGTAGTAGGTGAGATCCCCTGATTCCCGGAAATCCACCTGGATACCTTCACTCGAAGGACGCCCTGCCAGGAGTAAAAGGAAGGGAGGCCGGTGTCTAACGCCAATTTTGAATCTTTGCATGCATTTTCAAATATACAAAATATTAACAAAATGACCACTGTTATACAAGTCCAATTCGGACAAGATATTCCATGAAAATATCCACAGTTACCCATAAAAATTTGTGTATACGGTGACAAGTAAACCTTGGGTTACTTACGGCTGGTCAAAAATCTTTGGTACTAAGCAACTTCATAGGTGAAAAGACAAAATACCTGCTGGACAATAGGTGGCTACAGTCGATGTCGACCCGTACCCGTTGCTTCCCGTGCACATCAGTTCAATGCACCACTGAGGCCGCGAAGACAGGCGCGCGTAGTTAGAAGATGATCTCGAAATCACGACGTTATTTGCTTTAATTACGTAGCTATTGATGGACGGATATGGCTGTCTGATGACATGACATTCAATCCGAAGGTAAGATCCCTGAACCAGTGCTTTGATATTGATTACATCATTAGCAGGACGATCTGTATATTTCAAAAAGAGAAGGAGGAGAACAGATGAACATACAGGTGAGTTTCATAGTTTTCCTTCTACCGTCGTTAAAACCACGAATCAGGCGCGGCGATACGGTGCAATTAACTCGCCAAAAGCATGTGACCCCGAAGACTCATTTGCATAAAATAAACAGCTTGTGTACGCAAAACCGGTGGGGAAGTGTTGCAGGACAATCGCACTATCTCACGTCAGAAGCCATGAAATGATTAAATCTATACAGCAAATTGAAGAAGGAACTATTCTCTAATTCCCAATGATAGTTATTTTTGGTTTTATTGAGAATACACCTGTGAAAATAACTTCGAAACTGAGCTGCCAAAACAGAAAATTTGGTCTCATCTAAACAAGTGTTATTTTCTTACGTTTTCCTTCATTGCCCAAAATGGACTTCGGTATGTGACTTATGGTAGTATATCCATACTGTGATCCAAATATCTTTTCTGTTGCATATGGCGCACGGATATGTCGGGAAAATCGAATTCAGTGTCGCCTGTGACCCACGTAAAATCCACAGCGTCAGCAGAAGGTAGTCCACTGTATCGGTTTTCGTGCTGCATGAAACAGTTAAAGTACATGGCAGGTTTTGTCACTCGCCCACTAACCACCCTGTGGCCGTGCGCTGAACCTGACACGGCTGATTGGCTAAACATGTACTGACCAGTAGAGAACGCATGCGCAGAAGGATGATCTAGTTGGGCAGGTCCAGTATTTTCTCTTAAATTTGGTTGTCTTTTTGCTCTTATTTTCACCTAATTGCGCAAACACGAAACTTCGCAGGTAGCGAGTCTAGTGTATACAGACTAGCAATATATTCATCAAATGCATATTCATGCAAGCGCAGACTTATGTCCGGAAAAAAAAAAAATCGTAACTATTCCCCACGGTCGACTCAAACAGAAAAATACACATCTCGAAAGATACAATACAATACAATACAATCAGATCATTTATATAGCGCCCTTACACAGTCAATGACTGGTTTCACAGCACTTTACAACAACATTCAGTTACAGACTGGCATCAAAAAGGAAAGTCTTAAGATTCTTCTTGAAGACATCAAGGGATGGGGAAATGCGGACGAACCGAGGAAGATCATTCCACAGTCGCGGTGCAGCCGTCACAAAAGCATTGTCCCCCGCTCTACTGATTGTTTTGGGTACATGGAGTAAGGTGCTATCTGCACTTGAACGTAGTCCAGGGCGAGCAGAACAGTATGGAATGATCAGAGATCTAAGATAAGTAGGAGCTTTCCCTTGAAGACACTTGTATACAATTGTCAAGATCTTGAAAGCAATGCGCTGTGCGACTGGTAGCCAATGTAGCTGCTTCAGCAAGGGAGTGACACCTCAGCACTTTCGTCCAAATATTGTATAAAGGTTGGTATATCCACACTAGACACATGTGTGAAGTTTTGCAGGAATTGGTAGTAAAATAAGGGAGATACGAGAAGGTGGACTTTCGATTTATTTTTTTTATTTTTTTTATTTTTTTACTTTTGCTCCCCATAGTGTTTCAAAAATTCAAAAACTTCGTCCTCTTACAAGTGAGTTAATTGCACCATATCGTCGGGCCTGGAATGTTTATTGAAAGCACAGCAAAATGTTAATGTAATATTTCCTCGACCATAATCATTTGAACTTTATGTCTGTTTTATACAGGATGAAAGGAACCCTGCTTGCATTAATCATCGCGTTATCATGATGATTATTCTTACTACAACATTATGTTTTTCGTCATTAGACATGAATACAATAGAAGTATTATTTACGCAATCATAACGACGAATACATTGTTTGACAGATACAAATTATTCCACTTTGGTCACACATAAGCAAAGTCTTGTCTCCAATTTCCTGACATAACAACAGCAGCAACAAAGCACTGGACCTCCGACAAGCAAATGACTATTACACTCCCTCTGATCGATAAAATTCTGATCGAGCGAATGGAGGCCGATCAGCGCATAGTGCCATGGAGACAAATCAGCATAACTGAATAATTGGCAACTGTTGGCGACTCGACGATCATCACTGCTGATTAGTCACCGAAATTTGTTCATGTTCGTGTGACACAACCATAGAAAGATTGCGAGTATATAACAATGGCCCAGAAGTCAACAAAGTAAAAAGTATCCAAAAACTATAATCCACGTCTGGTTGGTGAAAGAATAAAGTTATCATAATTCTCATTATCCCAAATATTCTGGTTAAAGTTTTCCCGTTTCCGATGTCCAATTATTTCTTAATTGTATCTATTTTATTCGTAAGGTATAAAGCAGGAGTGTGAAAGGTCAGAGACTAAAAACAAAGGCATCGAATTTATTGCAGTATTTATTTGTTCTGAAGACCTCATTTATTTCTTCCGTATGGAGACAGGATCCCAGAGTGTTGTTCCCACTATCGTACGATCCATTACGAACGCCACGATTGTACATTCGTAACTGATCGTAGATGTTTCCTTGAAATAGTCTGAAATTTCACGTTTGGAAACGTGGTTGTGCTAGGCAATACCTGTTGTTTCGCTTGGATACCATATGCTCACGATTGTTCTATTTCAAGCAATACGCTCTTTATGATCACAATCTGGTTTCCCGTTCAAATACGATCCGATAGGATTGTCCCGATTGAGTACACGATTGGTTCCGATCTAACACGATCATTACGATCGGGATTCCCGATCTTGTACGTGCAGCTACGTTCTGATACGTTCCACAATCTGGTTTCCCGTTCAAATACGATCCGATAGGATTGTCCCGATTGAGTACACGATTGGTTCCGATCTAACACGATCATTACGATCGGGATTCCCCATCTTGTACGTGCAGCTACGTTCTGATACGTTCCAATACGAATACCTCGAACCAATGCGAGCTGTTGAGATAAGATACGATATCTTTCATGATCGGGATCAAATGCGACCTCTGTTGAAGGTGCGATTGGACCCAAATGGGAACGTTATAGTCCGGCTGACAATGGATTTCATTGTTTCCTTAACTTCTGCAGAGTGATTAGGCCTACTATCCACAGCCACTGATGATGGCAAGGGTTGACAGGTTGAGGATGATGACAACTTGACCTTTGCAGTATTGCGAATGGCAATTATTTTATCATCAGACAGAAAGCAGCACCTCTATATAGGCCAGCCACAACCTCAGACAGTACCTTCTTTAACTCTTTATGTGACACGTTCGCACGTCCGGCTCAGTCGACGGCGTGCCAACTTCGCATATTCTGCTCAACACACAAAGCCGCTTAAACCGATCAATAAATCGCTAATCCCGCGGTACAATCAAAGCGTTTCTCGCTCTTTTGTTCCTCTCATATACGGTTTGCATTCTATGTGGTGATTGACGATCAAGCGGTGTTCCCAACTAGATTTGCGTGTACATTCTAAGTTTCTGTCATTATATTTTATGTGCATAAGTCATGCCTTTACAGTAATGTAGCAAGTGATAATGTAAAAGAAAAATTGAAAATAGAATTGTTATACATTGTATGTACAAACAAAGTTTGGCATTCCTCTTTAACTTTGCTCACTATGATGTCCAGCTTTACAGAAATTTGTAGAAGTTATACAAATTGGAAAAACAGAATTCTTTCTTAAAGCATGGCTACCTTCGTGTCTCAGAATAACGTGGCACACAGGGGGTTTCCACCATGGCACATAGAGAGTTAAACCTATAGAAATGTATAGCTTATAAAATCGTCATGTTAACCCTTCCCCTACCCCTACCCCCTCCCCCCCCCCCCAAAAAAAAAAAAAGCAAACAACAACAACCGAATACACAAGATCAGATCATCGCCCCCTCTTCTCCAGAAAAAAAAAAAAAAAGATCAGGACAAATGTTTTCACCTTCCTTTCAAATACATGATTAAATATAATGAAATGAAAGCTAAAAAAGAAGATGGGATTTTTTTTTGTTAACTCTTTATGTGCCACGTTCGCATGTCCGGCTCAGTCGACGGCGTGCCAACTTCGCATATTCTGCTCAACAAACAAAGCCGCCAAAACCGATCGATAAATCGCTAATCACTGCTAATCCCGCGGCACAATGAAAGCGTTTTTCGTGCTTTTGTTCCTCTCATATACGGCTTGCATTCTATGTAGTGATTGACTATCAAGTGGTGTTCCCAACTAGATTTGCTCGTACATTCTAAGTTTCTGTCACGGTTTTATGTGCAAAAGTCATGCCTTTACAGTAATATAGCAACTGGTCATTCGAAAGAGAAATTGAAAAATAGATTCGTCATACAATTTATATCGAAACAAAGTTTGTCATTCCTCTTTAACTTTGCCTACTATTATGTCCATCTTAACAGAAATTTGTAGAGGTCATACAAATTGGAAAAAACATAATTCTTTCTCAAAGCATGACTACCTTCGTGTCTCGGAATAACGTGGCACACAGGGGGTTTCCATCATGGCACATAAAGAGTTAGTCCTACAATGATAAGTGTTATATAATATGCTCAACACATGTGTTAGAAAGTTGGCCAAACTGATAGTATTGCTTGTGTTTGATTTCATTTTCGCATAGTATGTATCATTGTGTACGCCCCCTTTTTATTTCAAAATGTCGTTATCTCACGGGGTATTGAAACCCCATGAAAGTGTGTTTGGTTTTGCTAGATTTACTGTTTTATCAAACAGTGTCTAACAAAACCGATATAAACATATAACAGAAAAGTAGCTCCTCTAAAATAGTGTCACTTTTTAACCAAAAATTAGTTAAGGAATTTCTTTTTTTTTCGCAGGGGTATTGCTACACTTATTTATTAACTTCTATGTGAAAAATAATAACAGTGATCATTATATTAATGTGCGAGTGACCTTACATCCACGACAATGACCACTTTTCAAAAGTTACCTTTGTGGGGTAAGTTAAACATTCTGCTTCTGGTGAATGTTTCAATTGTGTTGCTTTTTTATCATTCATTGTGCCACCCTCCTTCCTTCGTTTGATATCAAGATCTGTCTTTAAAGTGACCAAAGACACATGCAGCTACTCCTTGTTATGCTCACTTGACATGGGCTGCTAGATCTTGTCTGCATTATCTGACAACACTTCTAAAGTATGGTTTTTGCAGTTAGTGATAGTTGATACAGCTACCTTCAACTAAAATTGTGCTCAACGAACCAAAAACAAACAAATATGAAAGTGTCACAATAGATGGGAAGGAGTCAAACCATGGCTGATTAAACAACAGCGATATCATTATATACAATACACAAAAAGCGAATACTTCATCCCCCCCCCCAAAAAAAAAAAAACAACAACAACAACAGCAGCAACAAATATTGTAGTAACCAAATTTGCCTCTGATGTGTGCTTACTCATGCAAGATTCAGGAAACCATTCTCATTTTATACTGACGTTAGTCAGTACGTGCAGATATACAATTGCCCTTTTATTTTTGCTCATTTTTTTTTCGTTACAAAAATTGCCCCAAATTGATTACGAGGAACTGTTTTTTTTTTTCTTATATGTCTATGTAATGGTAATATGGATTATGTATGGAAATATCCAACAATTCATGATACAACTTTCATTTCATGAAATTATAAACAAATAAATTATACCTTTCAATTATTGCTAATGAAATGCCTACACATATTATGTAGTCTAAATATGCAGCCTACCACCTCGCGGAAAACAACATATATACAATTTGCGAGTAAAATAAGTGCAAATGTGAAAAATAAGCAGAAGCAGCGTGTAAAAGTTCGATCCCGTTCAACACGATTAAAGAAGAACAATTAGATAAGATTTGCTGATTCGATCCAAGACAATCTGATGCGATGATCACTATAAAAAATCAATCGTGTTAATCGTAGAAAATTTTTGAACCGTCTAAAAATGTTCTACGATTAACGCGATTGCCACAATTGACCTCAAGATCTGATACAATATAATACGATCTGATAAGATCACCACGATCGCTTCACGATTAAGACCACGATTTCAATCGTATATAGCGCCAATCGTGATAGTGGGAACTCCGCTTAATCGTGGTGACAATCGTGATAATGGGAACACCGCTTAACCATGAGCAGAGAAAAACTTCGATTCCTTTCGGGTATCATAATATACACGTGCTCACCCAACAGGTGTATTGCAAAAGATAGATGAACGATTCCATGTGACACTGGACCTCAATTATGTGTGATTTTGTTACAAGTGTCCAAACAAGTGTTGCACTTGAGCAGAAGTGCGTAATGATTCATGTCCAAGAGCTATGTAAGAAAAAGGGTAAACACAACCTGACACAATATCTAGAATGACAAAGGATTTTTTTAATCATGTTTATCGTATATAGGGTTTTTATGTTCACTTGCTCCATTACACTGTCAAGAGAACTAAGCTCAATTATTACTGTAGCAGGTTAAGCTCAATAGCTAAAAGCTATTTTTGTATCAAATGAACAGTATCGTAAGGGACAGAGTATTCTACGTTTGCAGTGAATTGCACAAGAGATGTCAAAGTGCACTGGGACATCCTTATCCCCCATCCCCCCCTCCCCTTGCGAGCGAACAAAAACAACAACATCAAAATCAACGGACTCCTCTACAGGCTTCTTTTTTGCTCGACCATTGTCGGCTATTTGTTTTGATAATGTTAGACCTTTGTTCATAAAAGTCACGTGTGACAAGTTTCTCTACAAGATATCTCTTAAAAAATGTACAACACAGTTAAAAGCAATAGGATCAAAGAATCTGATAAAAAAAACAGGATAAATGCTACTGGTTTATCAACGATGTCTGTATGCATGCCATAAATCTTATTTTAACGTAACACTGGAACAAGGCTTTCAAGAAATATTGCTCTACACTATCAAAATGACAGTTTTCAATTATTTATTCATGATTTATGTTAAAAAAAAAATCGCCCCCCCCCCCCCCAAAAAAAAAAAAAGAAAAGAAAAACGGATTCTGATAGTACACATAATGCCTTCAAAAAAGGAAGGTTAGGATGGGGTAACCACATCTAAATTGATTGATTGACTTTTTTTTTTTTTTTGGAAAGCTCAACATATATTAATTTGTTTATCAACAGCTTTCAAACGCAGTCACAAGTCAAGGTATATAACAAACTTTGGGTGAATAACTTTACAATTCATGACATGTATTCTTGTCTTATTTTTGTAGTTCAGTTTGCGATAGATGTGGTAACCGATAATCCGTAACTAATGTGGCTATCGCCCTGACGGATCACAGACGTTGAATTTCAGTAGCTACTACTGGATGGCAAAGTTACCATAATTGTAACTTAAATGCAACGGACCTCTGGTTTCCAAATGTACCCCGATGAGTAGCGAAAGTCAATTGCTTTCCATTGGGACATCAACGTCTCCTATATCAACCAAGTTTTAAATACAGATAGCGCGTTTTGTATCAAGCCTATCTCTTTTCCTTATATGCCTGTATGAGTAGATGTTTGGCTTGTAAAATAAAGTTTACTGTTTTTAATCTCTTTCCCATTCATTTTATAGTAACTTTTTTGAAAGCCTTTTTAAGGGCCATACAAGTCCATGAACTACCTTTATCAGTAACATTTTAAAATTATTCAGCATTTCTTTGAACCGTCATCCAACTCGAATTCTGTTTAACTCTGTTGCGTGAGCTCGTAACTGAATGGCTTAAGACAGTAGATTTTTCATACGATTTTTTTTCTTCGTTTTAATGTTGTTATTAAATCGTTCATTGAATAGAGATGTTTTAAAGGCATAAAGCTGTTCTCTTTCTCTCTCTCTCTTCCTCCTCCCCCCCCCCCCTCTCTCTCTCTCTCTCGCATTTCCTTTTGAACACAGAAACGCGTCTTCCTCATCTACATGTAACACATAGTCATTTTCATATGGCACTGATATATCTGAACTTTACTACTATGATATCTTCATTTTGTTTTTCCTTTTTGCAGGCACGTCGAGACTTCAATGTATGAATTTAGTCGTAGATACAAATCCGAATCTGAACATTTTACCTATCGCACACTAGTAGACCTTATACGGACTTGATAATTTGTATTTATGCGTCCGCGTCTGACAACATCAAAGGTAAGAATAGCAAATAGTACATTGGTTTTCACCATTACAAACACATACATACACACGAGAACGCACACACATACGAACACAGAAATATGAGCACATTACGAGAATTATACATGCAATACATAGGAAATATATACATACGTTTCACGTAAAGTGTAGCTGATCGTTGAGAACCGGATATAATGCACAGCAGCGTCTTTCCGTGGTGATAAGAGGAAGGGGTGAAGGTCAACACACTGCTGACATCATAATAAGTGTCGTGGTAATAACACATATCGGAACATCTTTGGACACCTTCGCACACACAAAGTAGAGTGGCTGACAAAGCCAACGTGAATTCTGCCACTGGCTTCACATTGCACCAATCATTTATGGTTCCTTATTTGTGTGTATTTTCAGTAGTTCCTATACGGAACAAAAATAATACAGAGCATTTGTGTGAATTTTGTGATTTCGATGGCTTATCAGGTTATACAGTTGGGTGTTTATAATTGCCGATGGCCTGAATAAAATAATCCTAATGATTACAATTAGTTACTGTGATAAAAGATCACTTCCGTCACATATCAAAAACAAAATCAACCCAACGGTGAAGAGAACAACTAGGTCAAGACCGTTTTGTAATTACCGTCAAGAAGTAATGTTGTTTGTCAACAATGTTGATCAGATATGGCCATGTATGACAACTGAGCTTTTTATAGATGCGTTTCCTGTTAACAGAGGTAGGGAAGATGAATTCGGCAAAAAAATACATTAAAATAAGATTTCATGCGGAAAATTATAATTGTAATACCAACATAGAACATATAGTTTGAATTTTCTTTATGTTATTCTATTTCTGCTCACTTTGCATCTAGCCTGTATCCATAGCAATGGTTCTTTTCGTCTTGTCTATAACCCCTGGACGCCTGGGTCAATAGTGTATGAGTCAGTAGGTCGATGCGTTAGCGAGCTTCCGTGGCGACCCCACTTTCTGCTTTGCCTAGACACGGTTGCACTCGTGCTCGAACGGCTGGTAATAGAGTCACCACCTAAATACCATCTCACACTTCTGGTTTCATACACGTTACTCGCAGAGCATCGAGCCGTGAATCGATAGTTGGCTGTCACGCTACTTGGTACAGACAGATAGATAGCGACTGCAGACAATAATCGAAACAAAAAGAGGGAAGGGAAGTTGAATATCATGACAAAACGAACTGAAATGATTAATACAGGGATAAGGAACTCTGACAAGTCATAAATGTTTAACGATATTATATTGGCGAATCTGAATTTCATAATACGGTATGTTCCTTTTGATAAGTTTATGAAGATCACACTGTCGTGCCATGAAGTAAATATGAGTCACATACAGTCCTCTTTTACTCTTACAATATGAACGTTGCGAGTCAATGTCCATTGTTAAAACCTTTTACACATTAATCTATGATCATGTACGTTGAAAATCAGAAATAGCAAATTAACAAAATATCGTCCATCATTTTCTGGGTATATAAATACGGAAATGTTGTCATATAAAGACACACATTATAACATTGTGAGAGAAGATGTTAAAGAGTATCATACCACACGAGTGCGCGAAGTAGAGAAGAACTCCGCAGCAAATCCTGGTTTGTTGGAACATGTTGACTCACTGCAAGAAGAACGATATGCTCGAGGTAAAAAGTATGATTAAATCAGTATTTCATTGGTACAAGTATCAATGATCTTGTACAAGTGTGTGTGTGTGTGTGTGCGAGTATCTGCGTTGAACACCTTTGGGAATAAAGTATAAATAAAGTTCAGAATAAGATGCAACAATAAATGCTCTCATCTGAATTTAAGCCTTTTTACAATTTCCTCCTGAAAAAAAAAAAGAAATGCGAATTATCCTGTTGAATCTTACCATGGGAGATACAGATCTAGGTCAGAACCGATGCAGAAGGTGTCAACTCTTACAAGAGGCTTTAGACAATATGAGGTCATTTTCATGACAGGCTTGACAGCCAACCTTGATCGGGGTTTGGACGGGCAAAAAGGCCTGGCTGTAAATCCGGTCTTCAACGAAATATCACTCCGCCAAAAGTCATGCGTGTCACGTATTGAAGGTTCTTATTGCCATCAAAGCGAAATAACCGCCTTGCGTAAATGATACTATAAATATATATATATATATAATATATATATATATATTATATATATATATATATATATATATTATATATATATATATATATATATATATATATATATAGATAGATATATAGATATATATATACACTCAGCAAAAAAAGACAAAAAACACTTTTTCAAATTTATATTTCTCATAGAGTATTTGGCTAAGAGTTAGTGTATTATATAGAAGGTATTTTATTGAATTATATTGAAGGTAATTTAATTGGCTATCAACCTGGTAGGTCAATGAAAAGGGAAACTTTACGCATGAGTGACCACATTTGTTTTTGTCCTCCAAGGCACAAAAGTAAAAATTGCAAAAATGAACAAGTGCATAAGTGCTCTTCCATATAACAATTAGAACATAAGACAAATTTAATACAATTACATATATGAATTTAGTAGCAAAAATAAACCTTTGATCTCTATTATATCTTTGAAGCCAAAATATCAATAAAAGCCAGAAATGAGGGGAAAATAAAGAATTTAGGGTCAAATCCAAATTCAAATGAAATAAGAGAAGGAATATTTTTTTTTTAATGGTAGAAATTTCAATTTGTTTTCGAATAAGGAAAATTGTAACTTATATTTGGTTCTTAAATCTATCTCATGAATCCTTTAATTACTAAATAAAAATAGCGAAATAGAGAAATGTTGTATATCCAGTCATCTTTGTGCCGTTTCTCCCTATGTCATTTGAAGTTTAAGTTGTCAGAAAATTCTTATATCCCCCTTAGTTACCCACTTTTTTGTTTGAGGCTATAAAGAGATAAAGAGAACGAAAACTTGTTTTTGCTAATTCATTCATGTCTCTCATAGTGTTAAACTGGATTTTTTGTTGTCAATGTTATCTTGAAAGGTATTGCTAAATGAAAGACAACATGTCAAATTTTGCAATTTTGACTTTTGTGCTTTGGAGGGGAAAAGTGAATGTGTTCACTCATGCGTAAAGTTTACCTTTGTATTAACCTACTAGCTTGATAGCCAATTTAAAAAAAACCTTTAATATGATTTATAATACATTGATTTTCATCAAAATTTTCTATGAAAATATGAACTCGAAAAAGTGTTTACTTTTTTTTTTGCTGAGTGTATATATATATATATATATATATATATATATATATATATATTAATTTATATATGTGAACAGTTTGTTTGCCAAAACCGACAAGTCCATATTTGCCAAATGGAGATATTTACGATTAAAGGTCAAGAAAATAAAGAGAATAATAAGATTTTTTTTTGCTTCTGTAGAGCATAACTTCAAAAATGTACCTTTCTATGTAGTGACCAATATATCATTTAAAAGGTATTATTTTGTACTTTATGACAGAGATCTTACTTCATAATCTTCAAAAATGGACTTATTGGTTTTTGCAAACAAACTCTTCATATATATATATATATATATATATATATATATATCTAAAAGTAACAAAAGTAAGTTCCCCCTTGCATTTTTGGATATATCTCAAAAAGTGTTTTACCGATTTTCATAATTCAAACGGAAATGGATAAGGAATTTTATTACTCATAACATGAGTGGCAAATCATTGCCACCAGATATCATTATTGGTGTGAAAAAAAATGCATTGTATGTCAAAATGCATGGAAAAAAAGTTGCACTTTAGTGATTTGCAATGACTTTTACACAAATAATCAAACAATCACTCATGATTCTGAACATTTAAGCATGGTTGATTGCATATTTTTCTATCTCTTTCTTTTCATGAGCATACAGTGAAGTATTTGATAGTTGATATGTCAACCATCCGCTTCAATGACCAGCCGGCATCTCTTCCTCGTACTGTTAACTAAAGTTCACTTGGCACTGCTCAATGTTGGCTCATGCTCTCTGCAAGATGCGCTTAAATTCTTGCAGTGAAGTGTCATCTTTCACCTTCTTGCTCGCTTTCCGCTTATTGACATTTCAAAGATTCTCTTCTGACTTACAGTCAGGCTATCTTGCAGGCCACTCCATAATTTCGATGCCATTTCCCTCAACAAACTGATCTACAACTTGAGCGCATGATGCAAAATGGCCATAGACACATTAAAGGGTGTGTACAGTTCTGGTCGAGGTGAGGATTTAGCTTTTAACGTTTTGCGAGATATTCAGAAATCACTCTATGAGATGTCAAAGAGCATACAGTTCTAAGGGGTATCAAAAGTTTATTCGATGAAAATCGGTTTTGAAATGGCTGAGATATCCAAAAAAAAAGGTGAAACAAAGAGATCCTAATAAAGTTGTGGCATGTCGCCTTTTATTATTAGCACTTTTTTCAGCCATTTATCTCAGCCATTTGAAAACCAATTTTCATCAAATAAACGTTGAATCCTTCTTAAAATTACATGTTCTTTCATATTTCATAATAGGCTTTTCATTATCTCACTTAGGAATGTTCAAAACATGAATCCCCACCTCAACCAGTACTGTACAGTCCCTTTAATGTGATCAACCCAGATTGGAATTACAAATCACATGGCTTCTACCAACATTTTCATATTGAAAAGGCTATAGTTTAAAAATTGAGCATAATATCTGTTTAATAGGGAAGCACATTGTACCTGAAGAAATTCCTGAGAATTGCACAATTTAAAAAGGTTATTTGCTAACTTACATAGGAAATGTATACAATATGCTTCATTATAATAGCCTGAAGTGCAACTTTTTTCCCCATGCTTTTTGACATAAAATGCGTTTTTTTTTTTACACCAATATTAATAATATTTGGTGGCAATGATATGCCATTCATGTTATGAGTAATGAAATTCCCTATCCATTCCAGTTTGAATTATGAAAATCCTTAAAATACTTTTTGGGATACATCCAAAAATGTAGGGGGAACTTCCTTTTTTTTTTTTTTTTTTTTGCTGAGTGTATATAATATATATATATATATATATATATATATATATATATATGACCGTGCGCCTCAAAACGAACATAAAGTCGCACACACTGATTTTGCGTGAGGACTGAAAATAAGTGAAATGGGTCAACCTAGCCGAACTTGACTTTTTCATATTTTCTGAAAGAGCGGGTCTTCTTTCATATTATGCTAGAATTTGGTATCATAAAACGGGCAGGAACGTGTGTTTTTTTTTTTTTTTAGCAGTTTATCTCGAACATTTTTGGTAGAATAGTGTGATTAGGTGTGTCTTTAGAATCCCTTTTTCATTTCTGAAAAACCTTGTCCACACACTTCACTTTTAACTCTAATAACTTTTGAAAGGATAAGGCTACTGATTTGAGAGCTGGCATTAATTATGGACAGAGTGGGTTAATGAGGCATGCTCAATTTCAGTTTAATCTGATAATCCCTTCATTGTTGTTACTTTTGTGGTTTACTTTTGTTTTTTGTCCCATTCATCGCACAGCCAGCACGGTTTGGTAAAGATTAAGCGCTTGAATAGACACTGTACTTCAGAGCCTCTTTTCTGAGTTCACACTTTTCCTGAGTTTGTGCTTTCTTTCCAATATTTAGATAGGTTAGGAGAGTCCATTTGATTTGAGTTATACATCATTTTTAAAGCTTAAAGTCTGCTCTTTCAGAATATGGTCTTAACTAAAAATTCATGTCTGGCGACTTTTTGTTTGTTTTGAAGTGCAGGGTCACATATATATATATATATATATATATATATATATATCATAATGATACCGTGATACCGTCTGGAGTAAATGACAATTCAAACAAGTCTACTGCTAACTAAAGAAGGGTTTATAAAGAATTATGCTTATCCTTGTGTTGCTTGAAGTCATTAATTTTTCCTGGTTTGTACCTGTTATCACTCATTGCAATGATTATAAAAACGCACATACATACACACATAGACGCACACTTACAAATGAGGCCATCATGGTTGACTGTTGCAATGCGACCGTGAATGTCTTGCTTGTTATGAAATATGCAATTTGCTTTACTAAAAGCAAATTTTACCTTGCAAAAGACTGTCAATTTTGCACACATCTTCAACCGCGACCCAAGGTCATTATATCCTACGTGAAATGAAACATCATCGTATATTATTGTTGGGTCTCATTGTACAGTGTGATTCTGTGTATTAGGGAACGAAATGACAAAAGGAAGGTTGTTGATAGCATTATCATGTTACCAAATATGTTTGTTGGTAGACAGCCGAGTCGAAATTATAATCTATTGTCTACCGAAAGTGGATCAACAGATGTTACTTTGAATTCCCAATGGATTACATGATTTGCGACTAACCCATTATCATATTCTCTAGAAACTTTTTTTCTTTTCAAAAACAACAAACAAAAGTTTGGCATATATCCCGTGTCTCTGATGTCGTTTGATTAGTTGACGAAAGTTATTTCCTCCATGATATCAAATTTGTTTGTACAGAAAACAAACTCAAAGTTTAACTTGGACTGGCCCCACTTCCTCTTAAGTATCATATTCAACGTTCAAGGACATTGCATCGTACACCAACAATTTTTTTTTTTTCAAATCATTTTACTGATAAGGTACATCATATCACTGCAGTGTAGTGAGCATTTCAGCGCTTAATAACTTCCACGCACACTCATGACAAGATTTAGATCATTTTTAGAGAATTCAGACCCGTATATGCTGGAGAATGATGCATGTTTAATATAATAATATTTTCTATACATATATATAGTATATTTGAAACAAGGAACGAAAAACTGACCAGAAACAATATTGTAATAATAAATAGCGAAAACTTTGAGCAAAGAAAATGGGCCTTCATCGGGATTCGAACCCGAGACCTCCGGATTACTAGACCGGTGCTCTACCGACTGAGCTATTGAAAGCCCTAGAGGTGTTCGTCCCAAACCCTTAACTCTCTTTGCTCGTGTGGTCAGAAGCTATAGTGTGTGTATGTGTGCCACACACACACACACACATTAACATGACAGTCGGTAGAGCACCGGTCTAGTAATCCGGAGGTCTCGGGTTCGAATCCCGATGAAGACCCATTTTCTTTGCTCAAAGTTTTCGCTATTTATATATATATATATATATATATATATATATATATATATATATATATATATATATATATCTTGAGTTTTTCATATTTTCTGAAAGACCTATCCTTCTTCTACACTATTCTTTAGTTTGGGATCATAACTTCTTCTTCTTCTTCCTGTTCAGTACAGTCCACCTTTGGTGTATTGTCGTACTGTTGGCAGGCATGGTGTGGAGGTGTTTATGTACAGTGCAGGTTAAAATGACTACATTTTCTAGAGTGCAGCTAAAAACATCCCTTTCCCTTCTAGCGGAGTTGAATATTCTGCACCACTTGCTTAAACTGAGCTAAAGTGGTGCAGTTGAAGGTATCCTAGGGCAGAGCATTTCATAGTCTGGTTGTGTCTGGGAAGAATGTCCTTTGGTAGCTAACAGTTCGTGCATATGGAATAAAGAGCTTGTGAGAATGTCCGCGGAGTGATGTAGATGAAGAAGGGTGTATGATATCTGGGGGTATGTCAATGAGTGAGTACTTGATGCTGTACAGCATTACTACCTTGAATTGAGCCCTGCGCTCTTGAAGTGTAGGCCAATGTAACTGGTGGAGCATGGCTGCAACACTGCTTGTTCGTCTGTAGTCATTGCAGATGAAGCGAGCATAGCGAAGTTGCACCATCTCGAGCTTGTGTATATTGTCTTGAGTGAACGGGTCCCAAACGGTGCATGCATATTCCATTATGGGGCGCACCAGTGCTTTGTAGCACAACTCCTTTGTGTTTCTTGGACATGACCTGATGTTGCGTTGTAAGAAGGCGCTGGTTGAGTTTGCTTTCTTTGTTATGACATTGATGTGATGGTTCCAGTTCAAGTTTTGAGTGAGATGGACACCAAGATACTTTGCAGCATCAGCTTGATCGAGGATCTGACCATGGATGTTATAGGACTTGATTATCGGACGTCTCTTTTTGGTTACATAAAGAGTTTGGCATTTCTTGGGGTTGAATTGCATGAGCCAGTCTTCCTCCCATTGCTGTAATGAGTCAGGATCCTGTTGTAACTTGACTGTGTCTGCCTCAGACTTGATGTTACGGTACAACATGCAGTCATCCACAAATAAGCGTACAGTGGTATCTGGACATATGCAATCTGGTAGGTCATTAACATATAGAAGAAATAGCAAGGGTCCGAGGACACTACCTTGTGGAACGCCTGAAGTTACATGGCCTGTGGTTGATGAAACTCCTTCCAGAGTGACTTGTTGGGTGCGATTGCGGAGGAAGGCAGAGATCCAGTCATGGGTTTTATCCTGAATGCCATAGAAGTGCAGTTTGTACAGAAGTCTTGAGTGTGGGACCACATCAAACGCCTTGGAGAAATCCAGCAGTAATACATCATGTTGCTGTTGGTCATCAATCCCTTTAGCAAGATCTTGAATAGCCAAGATGAATTGTGACTCACAGGAGCGTTTTTTTTTTTCGGGAGCCATGTTGTGCGTTTGATAAGATGTTTTTCTCTTCAAGGTGATTCATTATGCTACTGCTGACAATGTGTTCCAACACTTTGCATGAGATGGAGGTCAGAGAGATCGGCCGATAGTTCTCAGCCTTGTTCCTTCCTTTAACATGAATGGGAATGTGTTTTCAGCAGTTTTTCTATAACACTTTTTTCGGGGGAGAGTGTAGAATGATCACGTATGTCTTATAGGCCCCTTTTCATTTCTTAAAATCGTTTGCACGCTCTTTACTTCCAAGTAAAGGATAAAGCTACTGCTTTGAAAGTTGGCATTAATCATGAACATAATGTGTGAATAGAACATGTTCAATTTCAGCTCTTTAATAATCTGATAATCTCTTCGTTGTTGTTGCTCCCGTAGCTTAAATCCTGTGTTTTGTCCCTTTCAGTGCATAGCTACCACGGCTTGGTAAGGATTATTAAAACGTTTGAATAGACTATGTACTTCACTACTTTTCTCAGTTCCCACTGTTCCAGAGTGTGTACTTTCTTTCCAGTATTAATTTTAGATAGGTTAGGGGAGTCCATCTGGATTACATACATCATTTTAAAGCTTACAGTCTGCTCATTCAGAATCTGTCCCTAATTAAAAATCCACGTCTGGCGACTTTTTGTTGGTTTTGTGGTACAGGTGTAAGACCCAAATTGTGTCTTTTTCCCCACTCCTCACTTCCCACTGTAGATGTCCTTGCAGTGCATTATAACACAGGACGCACTGGTTTATTTGGAAAGTGGTCAGTCCCCACTGACCCATGCCACCCACCGATTATGAGCCCCTTTGTTTAGACTTCTCCCTAAAACACTTGACCGGCACATTCCTTTGTGCTGAGACCACTATTACATAATAGTGAGTTCATTCATAAACTCTCATGACCAAATATGGTATAAAGACTTTCCCCTTCCCAAATTTGGATTGCCTTCTCAGAGATATCCTGCATATGTATTAGTAAACAATAATCTCCCCTTTCATTTTATGCAAAGTGTCAATGATAATGTATTCACAAGTTTTAGTATAAATGTCCCTGTAAATCCATACTCTTAGTTCTTGTTCAGCCAAACTTACACTGGTTCGGCCAGGCCTCTTGCCACCCGGCAGAGGGATATCAGCGATACACTCCAGCCCCGATTGGGAGCATACCAGGGAGTGCCAAGTGTTCATATATTGAGATTGTACTTTCACCAAGTTCCTGTATTACTACCAATAAAGTATACATTCTGGCTGAACTGTACTTTCCTTCGCGTCTCTTCGTCATCATTATCATTGTGTCATCCAGCTGAGACTGTCATCGCACATTCTACTGAACTGTTTATACGTTTATAGTAACACTCAGTTATACAAGTGTTACGAGTGATGACTTTGCATTATTTTCATCATCGTGATCCTGATACTTATACTCCAGTGACACTCGCCTACAAAGTCCACGCATACCACATACAAACAACAATCAACCTAAAAACACCCAGAGTGTTACAGTGGTGGCAGCGGTGGGATGGAGCCATCTACCCGCTCGACGTTACTCTTGGTGGCAGCAGCAAAACGGTGACCTGCAACCCGTTGGCGTGATTGACTACTCGTCGAGCTGCTGATCATCCGGATGTCAACTTATATGAGCCTGGTCATCTCTTCTCATCAACTTTCTGGGATCCTGTTCATCTTCTTCCTGTCTACCTTCGGCTTCTACCTGACGATCTTCTGTGCCTGACGATCTTCTGTCAACCCATCATCTTCCCTCTACTGTGGTCATCCTCCTCATCCTGTCTCTGGACTTGTGCTACGTGAAGCTCCGCCTGCAAGGAAGCTGCCTTCGTGGGCTCCTCAACACAGTCTTCCCGGCAAACCTCGCCTGTTCATCTGTTACGTCTCTCCAGATTGTTAAGTCTACTTTCGAACTTTATTTGCCCTCTTTCTACATTGTATATTATTTCTACTGTGTGAATTATATTGCATTTTTTTGTGTGTATAGGACCATAAGTTCTATTTTAAGTTTTTATGTTAGCTGTCATTATCACTGCATTCCATGATTTATACATATATAGATATAGGTATTGTGATAGCTTATAGTAGTATATCATATAGTTTGTTTTCTTTGCTATACACTATACTACCCCTCCCTTTGTAGCAATTGTTTTCTTATTTGTGTTGTCGGCAGACACTTTACTAAGCATAGTACATGTGATTCCATAGCTTTGCATTGCAAAGTTATAGTGCTCTCATCCTCCTCCAGTTCCCTGATCCGTTTTCATAGTTTATTTCTCGTAGCCTTTTTGTCACTCACGTTATTTGGTTACTTTCACAATGCCTGACTCTGACATTGGTTCTACCTCCCCCTCCCTCCCTGGTGCTTTTGTCCCCATCCAATTCCCCCCATCCTTTTCGGGTGATGGCACCACTGATTTTCGCCAGTGGTGTCGACGCTTGGAAGTAGCAATTGATGCATGTCCCAGTTCAGATAATATTGATATGGCAAAACTGTTAGGGTCCCGTCTGCAGGGCGCTGCGTTCGCAGTTTGGGATGCTTTCCCTGCAGCAACTAAACAAGACTTCAAGAAGGCCAAAGAGCAACTTGAGAGAATTTTCTCAAAACAAGATGAGGTTACCTCTTTCCGTAGAATGCTAAATGCTCGCCCCAGACAACCAAATGAACCCCTAGAAGTTTTTTTGTCGGAATTAAACCGCCTGACAACTCTAGCCTTCCCCAAATTAGATACTGCCGCCCGTGAGGACGAAATTTTTCGGAGATTTGTGGCTGGTCTCAGCCCAGATATGCAGGCAAAATGCCATGAGCATGGCGCTCGAAATACCGACGAAGCACTGAGCATAGCTCAACGCATTGAGCGTGCATCAGAATCACTAAAATTTTCCTCTCCTTTCTCTTCACAACCCAACCACAACCATGTTGCTGCTACTGCAACTGCTCCTTGCGATCCCCTTGACAAAATTTTAAAACGAATCGACTCTCTTCAATTGTCAGTCCATGCCCTACAATCACAATATGACTCATTTCAGACTGCTCAGAGCGACGCATCTCGTTCCCGTCCTCGTTATCGTCCTGATTACACCCGGTCTCATTCTCGTGATCGTTACCGCTCCCCTTCTGTCCATGACCGTCATGATAGCTTCTATGGTGATACATATCATCGCCAGTCATACCCCCGACCTCGATCACCGACTCCCGATCGACAACATTATTCCCCTATGCCGCCCTCCCGCGGACGAAGCCCAAGCCCATACCCCACTCGTCGCCATAGCAACAATTACACTGCCAATCCCTATTCGCGTGATTACCCTGCGTCACAGCGCGATTCTCCTCGCTACAGTTATAGCTCGCGTTACTCAGACGATCGACGTCACGACGATAGACGTCGTGACGATGTACAGTCGCGTTACCCAGAAGATAGACGTCGAGACGATGTCCAGTATCGTCATCGATCTCAAAGCCCTTCCTCCCGATCAATGCCTAGTGCGATGCGCCGCAATTCTCCTGCCCGCATATCATTTCAGAACCAGGGAAACTAAAACAAGCTGAGAGCACGGGTCACCTGTCAGCATCCTCCACTGAGACCCAACCCCGCCCTTCCCCTCCCCCCTCTATTTCATCTCGTCTATTGATCTCCATTGGTTCAACTGCAATACATGCTCTTGTCGATACTGGTGCTACACTGTCACTCATTGATGAGCAACTTCGCTTTTCTCTCCCCTCACTCTCTTCCCGACCATATCTATCATTGCCTACTCCCATCAAAGCTGTTTCGGGTGATGTTGTAGATACATTAGGCTCTATTTTGGTTGACTTTTCTTCTCACTCGGCTCAGTTTTCACATCATTTTCAGGTTGCACGTGGAATTCATCCTCAAGTCATCTTGGGATGGGATTTCCTATGTGCTCATCAGGCTTGTTTAGATTTGAATCAAGGCTCTATTTCACTGTCATCTATTTCCCTCCCTTTCGTAGAACCTGCCCTTACTGTTCCACTAGTTGTGTCCGCAGTCGTCGATGTCGAAGTTGTTATCCCTCCTTGGAGTGAAACAGTCCTCCCCATCTCCCTTGGTGGGACTTTTGTCAATTCCTCATCAGACATTGAAGGTGTGCTTGAACCTACTAACGAGTTGCCTGTTGTTGTTGCATGTACTCTCTCCTCAGTAGTTGATGGTGCAATCCCAGTTCGTGTAGCAAATCCGACATCATCGTCGATCACGTTGTACCCTGGGATGCCGCTAGGTGAATTTCACCCCCTCCTCGGCCGCTCTGGAGAACAATATTGTGCTTCGAATGTCACTCAACCTATCCCCTCTACCAACTCTCACACCTCTCCCTCATTCGATCTCTCTTCAACATCAATGACTTCTGATGAATGTGCTCAGGTTACTGCTCTGCTCAATGAATATGCAGATGTTTTCAGCCAGTCTGCTGATGATTATGGTCGCACTGATCTTGTTCAACATGTCATCCCTACTGACACCGCTCCTCCCATTCGACAACGTGCATACCGGACTTCTCCCAACATTCGCCAAGAAATCAAACAGCAATGTGATCGCCTGCTTGAGGCTGGAGTTATTGAACCTAGTTCTAGCCCTTGGAGCTCACCTGTTGTCATGGTGAAGAAAAAGTCTGGTTCATATCGGTTCTGTGTTGACTATCGCAAGTTGAATAGAGTTACATGTCCTGATTCCCATCCTCTCCCCAGAATTGATGACACGCTTGATGCACTTGCTGGAAATGTCTATTTCAGTACGATAGATTTGTCCAGTGGGTATTGGCAAGTTGCTATGGACCCGGATGACAAACCAAAAACTGCTTTCACTACAGGTACTGATTTGTATCAATTCACTGTGATGCCCATGGGACTTCGAAACGCCCCATCTACCTTCCAACGACTCATGCAATTAGTTTTGCGTGGTTTGCACTGGGATTCTGTGCTGGTCTATCTTGATGACATAATCATATTTGGCCGCACATTTGATGAGAAACTTGGTCGATTGCGTGCAGTGTTTGATCGTCTTCGGTCAGCTGGTCTCAAACTACGTCCTGACAAGTGTACTTTCTTTCAGAAGCAAGTTACATTCCTCGGCCATGTCATTTCAGCTGCTGGTGTCCTCCCTGACCCTACCAACATTGACAAGGTACGTTCATGGCCCACCCCTCGCAATGTCACTGAACTTCGAGCTTTCCTGGGTTTGTGTTCGTATTACCGCCGATTTGTGAAGAACTTTGCGCATGTAGCTCGATCGCTATATGCACTGACAATGAAAGGTGCCTTGTTTGAGTGGTCAGATGAGTGCGAGAAAGCATTTCGCACATTGCGGGACACACTCACTTCACCCCCGATCATGTCATTCCCTGTCTTTTCTGAACCATTCACACTTCATACTGACGCATCAAACTTTGCAATAGGTGCAGTATTGACGCAACGCCTCAATGGCAAGGAACATGTAATAGCGTATGCTAGTCGTGCGTTGTCGCAAACTGAGCGACGTTGGTCTACCTATGATCGTGAATTGTGGGCAATAGTTTGGTCTGTACGTCATTTCCGCCACTATCTGCTGACTTCCCCGTTTACCATCCTCACAGATCACAAGCCTCTTGTCGGCCTCAGGCGGCTGCCTGTTGGTCACGACTCTGGCACGGCAACTTCACGACGTAGCCGATGGGCCCTCGAGCTAGAGACGTTCGATTGGGTCATCGAACATCGTGATGGTGCTCGTCATGCCAATGCAGACGCATTGTCTCGTGTACCACCTCCACCTGAACCACCTGATCCTCCTATCATATCTGTCGTCTCCATCCCTCCATCTCATTCACTACCTCCCCTCTCATCACCTCCACCTATCTCATCATCATCATGTTCATGTCACCATTCCTCACCTATCTCCCCTCCTCCTACCCACACTGACAATCCTGCTGTCCCAACTGACCCCACCCCCAGCCTGCCCTCACAAACGGCAACACCTCCTGGTAATCTTGATACACTGTGTGCATCATTGTTGGCTGATGGTCATCGTCTCCATCAAGCACAACAATCTGACCCCACTTTGAGCAAAGTAATGTCCTGGATTCGATCTGGTTCCATTCCCCCTCGATCTGCCATCCCTAGGTATGAAATTCCCCTGCGTAAATTTCATAGTGAACTTGAACGCTTAGAAATTCATGACGGACTGCTATGTCGCATTCGACGCCTCCCTTCAGGCGCTATGAACAGACAAGTTGTCATTCCACATTCACTCATCCCATTGGTGCTCTCTATCCTCCATGGTGGACCATTATCTGGTCATTTCAGTGCTGATAAAGTCTTACAGAAGGCTGATCAGATGTGTTACTGGCCTGGAATGCGTAGCGACATTGCAGATTTTTGCAACCGCTGCCTCCCATGTCAGGTAAGGCGCAACCCTGTCCCTGCTCACAGAGCCCCCCTCAAACCCATCCCCTCCTCCCGTCCCTTTCAGCGCATTGGTGTTGACATAACTGAGTTACCCCTCACCCCTCGTGCAAATCGATACGTACTTGTCGTAGTTGACTATTTCACAAAATATGTCAACCTCTACCCTATGCCAAATCAGACAGCGACTTCTGTAGCAGACTGCCTATTCGACAATTTCATTTGTCAACATGGCATTCCTGACTCTATTCATTCCGACCAAGGTCGACAATTTGAGTCGAATCTCATGACTACGTTGTGTGCAAAACTTGGTATTTCCAAAACACGCACCACCCCCTATCACCCTCAGTCAGATGGTTTAGTCGAAAGACATAACCGCACCCTCAAACTTGAACTTGGTAAACGCCTCTCCTCCGCTCTTACTGACTGGGACCTTGTCCTCAGCCAGCATCAATTTGCGTACAACACTACACCTAATTCCACTACAGGTTTCACTCCCTTCTTTCTTGTCCACGGACGTGAAGCTTCCACCCCTCTCTCAGTCTTGACCTCATCTGACCCCGTTGCAACATCACACACACCAGATGATTACGCAACAACCCTCCTTCGCCGTTTGCACTCAGCGTTTGAGCACGCCGATGCAAAGACCGAACGAGCGCGACACTCACAAAAAGCGCATTATGACAGAACCACACGTTTCATCCCATACGAAGTAGGAGACAAAGTGCTTGTAACTGTTCCAACTCGTGAGAAGCTCTCTGCGAAATGGAAAGGCCCCTATCGCATAATGCGGAAAGATGACAATGGTATTCTGTACCACCTATCAGATTTGTCTAATCCCAGCTCTCCCCCTAAAGTTCTCCACTACAACCGCCTCAAACCCTATCTTGAACCCACATCACAACCCGCGCCCCCTTTCACTCCCAACCCGCCCTCTCCACCTACATCTGAGGAACAAGTTGTTTTTCACATACCTGTGTTTCCACTTCCTACCTACTCGTCTTCTCAACCAACTGCTGAAGCTCCATCTCCTCCTCCTCCTCCTCCTCTTCCACCTTCCCATGATGCCCATGCCCGGAATCATGACCCTCACACCCACACTCGTAGTGGTAGGTTGATTAAGAGACCTGATTTTTATGGTATTCCCCTTTACTGAGATAATTACACGTGGACAATGGCTGTACTACGTTATTAGTTATGATAATAATGATGTAATTCTAATGCTGATGCCTAGTTATAGGATATGTTTATCCTAAAAGAAATTGATTTTGCCGTAATGTTATGTCTCTTGATGCCTGCTGACTTTATGTGATGGTTAATTTTGTCTTAACTGGCATTTCCGGATTAGGTGAAAGCTGAATTCACCGATTTCAACGTTTTTCATCCAACAGGTTAAGTCCTTATTGTATGATCATAATGTTACACAGCCGATAGTTGTTACGATAACTTTAGGTGTACTTGAATTACATTGATATCTTATGTTTGTCTTGTGTTTTTATGCCATTTTGTTTACTGTAATCAGTTGATTACATTATCATGTTTGTATTTATATCATGTTTCATATGTTGAACTATGTTTCCAGTATCAGTCAGTCACTCATTTTGATTACCACTTTTACTCAGTTTGCCAATTTTTATTACTTTTGTTAAGATAATCACATCTTATGTGTTCGAGTATACGCTTTTGAGATTACAATTTGTACATTCCCTTGCAATATTTAAGACTAATGTTTGTTTAAATTTCTTATATGAAACGAGGACGTTTCTTTTTGAAATGCCGGACGAATGTAAGACCCAAATTGTGTCTTTTTCCCCACTCCTCACTTCCCACTGTAGATGTCCTTGCAGTGCATTATAACACAGGACGCACTGGTTTATTTGGAAAGTGGTCAGTCCCCACTGACCCATGCCACCCACCGATTATGAGCCCCTTTGTTTAGACTTCTCCCTAAAACACTTGACCGGCACATTCCTTTGTGCTGAGACCACTATTACATAATAGTGAGTTCATTCATAAACTCTCATGACCAAATATGGTATAAAGACTTTCCCCTTCCCAAATTTGGATTGCCTTCTCAGAGATATCCTGCATATGTATTAGTAAACAATAATCTCCCCTTTCATTTTATGCAAAGTGTCAATGATAATGTATTCACAAGTTTTAGTATAAATGTCCCTGTAAATCCATACTCTTAGTTCTTGTTCAGCCAAACTTACACTGGTTCGGCCAGGCCTCTTGCCACCCGGCAGAGGGATATCAGCGATACACTCCAGCCCCGATTGGGAGCATACCAGGGAGTGCCAAGTGTTCATATATTGAGATTGTACTTTCACCAAGTTCCTGTATTACTACCAATAAAGTATACATTCTGGCTGAACTGTACTTTCCTTCGCGTCTCTTCGTCATCATTATCATTGTGTCATCCAGCTGAGACTGTCATCGCACATTCTACTGAACTGTTTATACGTTTATAGTAACACTCAGTTATACAAGTGTTACGAGTGATGACTTTGCATTATTTTCATCATCGTGATCCTGATACTTATACTCCAGTGACACTCGCCTACAAAGTCCACGCTTACCACAATCAATCTAAAAACACCCAGAGTGTTACACAGGGTTACAAATGAAGAGTTTGTTCGCAAAAACCGATAAGTCCATTTTTGAAGATTTTGAAATACGGTCTCTGTCATAAAGGACAAAATAATACCTTATTGGTCACTACATATAAAGGTACATTTTTGAAGTTATGGTCAAAAGGAGCAAACAAATTCTTATTTTTCTCTTTATTTTTCTTGACCTTTAATCGCAAATATCTCCATTTGGCAAATATGGACTTATAACTCTTCAAGTAGAGATAGTATATATTATATTATATTATATTATATTATATTATATTATATTATATTGTATATATATATATATATATATATATATATATATAATTATATATATATATAAATATATATATATATATACATATATATATACATATATATATATATAATTATATATATATATATATATATATATATATATATATATATATATATATATATAATATAGTTGCTCCGCGTATTGGCAGTACTAGAAACAGTAATACAATGTCACAACAGAGGAATGCATTAAATGCCAATCTTGATTTTAATCAAGATTGGCATTTAATGCATTACTCTGTTTTGACATTTATATTGCTATATATATACATATATATATATGTATATATATATAATATAAATATATACATATATACATATTTCAAAAATAGAAAATAACATATTGATCCAGATTTCTCATCTTGAGCATTTGATAACTATTATAAAACAAACAAACAAACAAACATGGTATTATCAACGGAAAACAATACGCTCGTCAGCTGTTATGGAAATATTCAAGATTTGGGTGCAATGTTCACGGGAAAACACTCAACTACCCACCCGTCGAAACGGACGTAATAGCTATTCAACATATGAATCAATTAGCCAATCACATGCGATGTTCTTGCAGCGGCAATGGTCCCTCGGCCAATAAGAGCACGTTTTTTTTTTCGCACATATAAGCTTACTACTATAGGGATGTTGCGATATTGATAGAAATTCTGTGATGTAATATAGTTACTGGAATTGTGGGTATAAGGGTTGCATAATGTGGGAAGTTACCCAAAATACTACTGCATAATGTGCAATGCCATGTCAACTCGTTGGGGTTTAATATGGTAACGTTACAGGAGCCAGGGGGACAGCCTTCGGTCTGTATAGGAGGGGATTCCGTGAAGCCAGATGTAGTCTTCGCGGAGCATATCCCCCACGACCAGATATAGACCGATCTTTCGATCAAGTTGCTAATACAACATTTGCTTTACTTTCTTTGTTACATAATATGATTTAGGCCTATTTCATTTTGGACAACCTATCGTAACACAATGTACATTTTGTTTGCGTGATGTCTTGTCTTCGAACACGTAATTGAAGTGTGTGGACGAGTATTTTAGTAGACACACGACGGTGGTATCCTTGATCCTATTTCATAGAAAGAAAAATGAAAGAAGAATCTTTATTTTTTTAAATAACAAACGAGTGCTGATCTGTAGTGGGTTTATTATAAAATGTGTACTTCCTTGTCAAATTGTCAAGGGTATGTAAGGGTCATATTATTCTTTTCCTCCTTCTCTGGGAATCTGTGACGCCCTCTCCGATGAAATGAGGCCATTCAGGTTATTTGGGAGAATTGGAATATTGTGACTGTACTTAAAGATTATAGTAAGGAATAGGGTCTATACAAATAATGTCCAATTAATGCAACAATGTTTTTAATTGCGCCAGACATTTTAGATTTTATACAAGGTGACTTGCTGAGAACCATAGCCACTGCAAGCCATCATCTTGTCGTTGTTATTGTTGTTGTTGCTGTTGCTGCTGTTGTTGTTGTTGAACTAGTTGATATACGCATATCCACGTGTATATTTACTCTAGTCATGAGCGTGTCAAACAGCTCGAAGAAAACAGCGAGCTTTAGATCTGTGACGCGAACGTATATTTATTACAGACAACGCCTGCTCAGCCTCGCCTGTTGACAATGGAAACAGCAGCTGTCTCGCATGTGCAAACTTTTTTTTTCTTTTTTCCCTAAATAGCGTCGTGTTAGCGTTCTCGTGGCAGATCTAAAGCTCGCCAATAATCCAAGTTAACCGACTATTTGGTCACCCGCGGTCTACCTAAGCCGATTCTTTATTTGAACACACATTCCATAAAATGTTACGCGGAACAAGCTTATGTATTGTGTCACTTTTAAAACGAATGAAGTACATAACCAACCGAGGAGAAAGAAAATTACTTTGCACCAATGGTCACATGTTATTGAGCTACTTTGGAACTGGCTTATTACATCTCCTTGTCGATACTACTAAAAATGAATTATTAACGGTGATGATGACGGTAATGATAAGAAAAATCATAATGAAAACAATTTTGCTGATAACTGTTATGATAAAGCTTTCAATATTATTCATTACATATTACACATAGGAAAAGATTATGAAGGTAAAACAAAAACAAACAGAAAATATTTAAACATTATGGATTCGTCGATGATGCAGTTAACAGTGTGATGGGGGCGCTTTTCTTATTTCATTGCGGTTTCTTAATAACACCTGCCTTGGTTCATTCATGCGGTGTCCAAAACGTTATTGATTAATAGCGTTACCTCCGCGAAAGTCATGTACAGACGAGTCTCTCATTGTAACAAGAATATTAAGGAAAGAAACAAGAGTCTGTACGGAAATGCAACAAACACATTTTCTTTGTTTTACTGGCTTTATGAAGAGCTGTAATTCAGCGCCATTGCGGCGCAAATCTTTGTCTATTAGTTACCTACTAAAGTGATGTTACGGTAGGAAAGGAACGCATCCTGTGTGATTAATTCTCACTTTCTTTTTCTACGCAGACAATGCTGTCATCTTTGCTGTTTTTGTCCAAGTATAATGGGTTAAAGGGACTGTACAGTGTTGGTTGTTGTGAGGATTCAGGTTTCAAACATTTTTTTTTTTGGTGAGATAATGAGACACTTCTTATGAAATATAAAAGAGCATGTAATTTCCAAAAAGGATTCAATACTTCTTTTGTGAAAATTAGCCTTGAAATTGCTGAGATATTCAAAAAAGCGATCCTAAAAAAATTGACAGGCCACTACTTTTATTAGGATTTTTTTTTTTACCTTGTTTGTAGATATCTCAGTCATTTCAAAACCGATTTTCATCAAATAAACTTTTATTCTTCTTACAATTTCATACTCTTTAACATTTCATAGAGTGGTTTCTAAATATCTCGCAAGACGTTACAAGCTGAATCCTCACCTCAACCAGTACTGTACAGTCCCTTTAATGTACTACAGGTTCTGATTGGCCGAGGGTAACGAAAGAATTATCAAGCGTTCGAGTGATGAAGATGCCAGCAGATATCAGGCAGGCGCCCTCAACGACAAGTCTATTTCCAGCCATAGTCCAGCGGATGTTGCATCAGATAATGGCGGGGAATATTGACATCGAGGGACAAACATCATTCAGACATTCTTAACCTTAACATTCAGGAGCGGATCAAGGGGTGGGGGCTACTTTGCAACATTAAAGGGGAGGGGTGCACGCGCCGCCCGTACATCTGGATCCGCCATTGACATTCATGAACTTTCTTTCTTTCTTTCTTTTCTTTTCTTCTTCTTTTCGAGTATACTTGCTTAATGCACGGTATTTGATTAATTAGAAGAAAAGTTGTGGCTATTTTGTTTATTTGTTCTTTTTGGTGTTCATTCTTTTGCTCGCATCTTTTTTTCTCATTTTTGATTGATTGATCGGTTGAAAATCAATGATTTCTTCCTCTCTCTATTATAACCCTCGTCCTCTTTTGTTTCTTATCTGTAACTTTCTGGCTCCTCTCTTCTCTGGATCAATTATTTCCCACGTGATGGCAGTTACCAGGTATATAAATACAGTTTTAACATTTACATATTTATATATGTAAACATTGAATATTTGCGTTTGTTTACAGCCTTAAGTAAGATTACATTAATGGTATTTTACAAGTGATCGACTGTATTTGTACGCCTATTGCAATTTGTGTTCTTTTCTCGAATTATTATTTCGTTTCGTGTTATAATAATGTTTGATATTGTTTGTTATAGCTATTTTACATTGATATAGCTGATTCTGGGTGCATGCACTGCTCAGGGATTAAGTTTGCCCTTTCTTCCCTGACAAAACACAGTATATAAGAACCCAGAATTGCCACATTCCTTACCATGTAAATGGCTCTTTGTCTTCGAGTATTTTATGTTTAAAATTAATGTCAATTAAATGAATGAATAAATTCAATTAATTTCAATTCAGTTAAAAAAACAGTATAATATGAAATAATGAAGTATCTGTGTGAAATAAAAGTATCGACGTGAATGTATAATACATATGTGTATGTTGAGTACGATAGAGAATAGATTAAGGGAAACTTAAAGTAATTCAGGGAATTTTATTGTCCGAAGGTAGTGTTATGAAAATTTTGTCCCAGCACTACAACATCAGTAATGGAAGCCGTGGAGAAAAATAAGCATACACATTATTATTTTACAACGTTTTTACAACGTTAATGGTGCAGGTTATCATTTCCTCCATGAGCGACCTGTGCTGTTTTAATCACTTTTCCGTGCAATCAATGAATCTTGATCAGCAGGTTTGTTCATACGAAGTCATGTAAAGTCAAAATGAGTGGTCCATTGGTTGAAATAATCTCAAGTTCAAGTTCAAATTGATTTATTTCATTCCCAACAAACAAATAATTATGAACACAATGAAATGCTCGTATATAGAGATGTCAGGAAATCAGTACAACAATGCGATGAACATAATAAATAAATAACAAATGAATTTTACATCACTATGTTAAAGGCAGAAACAAAATTGCTGCAAACTCCATCAACATTGCTGTAAACCTTTACGAGTTTGATCACTTAAATTTGCTTTTAGATAGCAGAGCACTGCCATGAGTGCTGAAATGTTCATGAGAGATGCACAATACTCGTAATATTTACATTAATATAGACTGCAAAATAGTCCACAATCCGTAATCACGGTAGTTTTGTAAGGAGCTTTAAGGACGAGGCAAACTGAAGTAAAACAGGTCTATTAGCGCAAGCTATATCAAAAGCGAAGGCAAATGAATCTTGCCACAGCCAATGGGGGCACTATTGCGTAAGTCCTCCTTTATGATCTGCATCACTTATCATGTAATCAATTGATAGCTTGTGTACATGTAAATAGAATTTGGTATATTCACATCCTGCATTGCCTGCTTTCATCTCTTTGTTCGTTTTGAGAGTTCGTAAAGCCCTTAATCACTTCTGCATAGTATCAATTATCAAATTCTTGACTTCAACCCGGCCATGAAAACACGGTATTAGTTGCCCGGCTTTTGCCTATGCTATAACTCCCCTTCTCAAGAGTAATTATGCGGGATGGTAACAGACAACAGAGAATAGAAAGTGGATGATATAGACATGAGACATGGCATTATTAGACGCACAAACACGCAAACACACACACACACACACACACATTATATATATATATATGAAGAGTTTGTTTGCAAAAACCGATATGTCCATTTTTGAAGATTTTGAGGTACGGTCTCTGTCATAAAGTGCAAAATAACACCTTTTAAATGATATATTGGTCACTACATATAATGGCACATTTTTGATGTTATGGCCAAAAGAAGCACATTTTTTCTTTTTATTCTTTTTATTTTTCTTGACCTTTAATCGCAAATATCTCCGTTTGGCAAATATGGACTTATCGGTTTTTGCAAACAAACTCTTCATATATACTATGTATGTATATATATATATATATATATATATATATATATATATATATATATGTATATACATATATATATATATATATATATATATGTATATATATATATATATATATATATATATATATATATATATATATAATATCTACATATATACCAAAACATTGGCTAAAATAAACGGTGACACCCCGTCAGGAGTTAGCCAAACGGTGAATTGAAACAGGTTAGTCCCAAATATACAATCCATATTATATATATATGTGTGTGTGTGTGTGTGTGTGTGGGTGTGGGTGTGTGTGTGTGTACGTGTGTGTTATGTGTGTGCGCCTCTGTTAGCCCTTGATGTAAAATGCTCACTACATTTCTTTTTTTTTTTGGGGGGGGGGGTTAATTTTTGCATATATATTTTGTGTTTTTAATGATCACCACTGTATTTTGTTTCCTGAAACTTAGGTTCTTGTTGTGTGTTTTTTTTCTTCTTTTTTTACGTATGTGCAATGCTGCTTTGTTGATTTTCCTGGACCCCTCGGTAGAACGTGGTCTTGGTCAGTAAAACTACCTTAGATAAGTAATTATGTTTGATAAGGCTTGTCGTTTGTATATTCTTGTGACAGTGATTTTATGTGAAAATGAATAGAATAGAATACGAAATGATATAATATAATAAATAATATTAATAATCATAATGTATAAGAAGCCGAGTAACGGAGTAAAGACAATGAAATGAGATTTGCTGGCATCGGATTGTGGTGCAAGAAGAGGAGGAATTCCCAGTAATCACGTAAAAGGTTCTTCACCTGTCACGTTCCTAGAATAATCTACCCTGCAGCTTCACCAATGGAGGAGGTGAAAACGACCGGCTGTATTCAGTGGCGTAGTTAGGGAAAACGGCGCCCGGGGCAAGCGCGAAAATTGCGCCCCTAATTTCTGAAAAAGACTGAGTGTTCAATCCCAATCCCATCCCGGTAGGGACTTTTAAAAAAGTCCACATGATATGCTTTTTCAAACACTTAAAAGGGCTCTTTTGAAGGTGATTCAAATGTAATACATTTTAATACGTTTTGATAAATTTTGGCGAACGAGCGCAGCGAGCAAGCCGAAAATTTGTGTATTTCAGCTTACAAAACATGGAATTCTTGTCATTTTTTGGTTAACAAATCTTACAATAATCTAATCAAGATAAAGTGACGGCCCTATAGATAACGATATATACCAACATACTGAGGACTTGAAAAAATACTCTAAAATTAGTACGAGTGAATGAGCCGAAATTTTTAAATTTCGTGTTGTTCTTACATTGTTTGATTTGGTTTTTCTGCAACCCCCCCCCCTACCCGTATGTTCGAAACCGTTGGCGCCCTCTTTCGATCCAATCGGCGATCGCTTCAGAAAGAAATCGCAGCCGCTGCTCCGTGATAACATTTTCCCTGTTAAATATAAAATGAGATGCGTGAACACAATAGACATTATCATTTTGTCCGCGTCATCATCACGTTTTTCTCTTATCTTCTTTTTTGATAAATTTTGGCTGCGCAGCGAGCGAGCCGAAAATTTTTATATTTCAGCTTACAAAACATGGAATTCTTGTCATTTTTTGGTTATTAAATCTTATATACAATTCTAATCAAGATAGTGACGGCCTTATAGATATTGATATATACAAATAAATTGAGGATTGAAAAAATACTCCAAATTAGTATGCGCGAGTGAGCCGAAATATGTATATTTCCGCGTCATCATTATGTTTTTTTTTAATCTTGTTTGATTTGGGGTGTTTTTGCGCCCCCCCCCCCCCCAATGTTCGAAACCGTTGGCGCCCTCTTTTGATCCAATCGGCGATCGCTTCGGAACGACAGAATTTGCAGCCGCTGCTCCTTGTAACATTCTGCCTGCTAAACATAAAATGACATGTGTGAATACAAGCCGAACACTTTTGTGTTTAAGCTTACAAAACATGGAATTCTTGTGTGAACACAATAAACATTGTCATTTTGTCCGCGTCATGATCATTTTTTTTTAAATCTTGTTTGATTTGGTTTTCTGCCCCCCCCCCCTTTTTTTTTTCGTTTTTGGCGCCCCCAAGGAGTGGTGCCCGGGGCACGTCGTGTCCCCCTTGCCACCTCCCCCCCCCCCCCCACCCCCAGATACGCCACTGCTTGTATTACATACTATTATTAAATCACATTTGTTTATTGCAATGTTTGTTTTGAAAACATAGAAGGTGAACTCAATATACATACATTTTAACAATGATGGTCTCTGAAAGTGATACAAGACTTGTTGAAGAAATGCAAACTAAACAGTAACGGCAACGAGCCTTTCTCTTTAAATACACGAAGAATATGAACACAGATAAATTTGCCAATCGTTGCAAAGAGAAAGACTCTGCTGATCTAACATAGCTCTATATTTACATGATCATACGTTAAATAAAATTGTTATATTTACTAGAAGACGGGAAAACTCCAACTCACACCCCCTCCCCCCAAAAAACAACATTAATTGATTCACAAGAACTCTGTAACTTCATTACTAATTGGACTTGTGGTTACAGAAAATTGAGAAAGAAAATTATCGTTATTTTCAGCGCATATACAGTATTACTCTGATAAAAACATTTTATTCAACGAAAACAAGATCATGTTGTGAGGAGTATATTAACTGGCAAATATCATGGGAATGATATCCGGATTCGAAATTCACAAGCACTTCGGGAAGTGTGCAGTAGCGCATGCCTTTGTTAGTTTCGAAAAAAAAAAAAAAGTTTTAAAATCTTTGTGCTAAATTGAGTTCTTACGCATGTCCAGGATAGAGTAGCTGTAATTTTGTCTACAAGGTAAGGTACAAATTTGACATTAACATCATACCCCTTTTCCCTTGTTGCTCGTTGTAACATCAATTATTGAATCATTCATCAAAGATATTACTTATCTTGACTTCTGAAGCAAATTGTCAAAAACATTGGCAATATGAATGTGTAGATTATACTTTTTTTAAACTCTATTGAATAATTCATTTTACATTTACATTGTCAATCAATAATTCAATTAATCTCTCAACTAATTAATTAGTCGATATCAAAGAGAAGAATTCATGAACGAAGGCGGTTTCTTTGGAAATCACAAATTAAACGTGTTTGTATTGAATAGACAATATACTTCAGAGAATCTTTTCTCAGTTTACACTTTTCCACAGTGTGTGCTTTCTTTCAAGTATTTAGGTAGGTTAGTGGAGTCCATTTGAATTGAGTTATACATCATTTTAAAGCTTAGAGTCTGCTCTGTAAGAATCAGCCTTTAACTAAAACTCCATGTCTGGCGATTTTTGGTTGGTGTTGTGCTGCAGGGTCACACAGTGGGTCACATATTATGTGTTGGGTGCTTCTCTACATGGAATTATTGCATGCAGCTGCCGCTTCAATCATCTAATCTCGTTTTCATGAACAGAAATCGTATTTGTATTGTTTTGCTTTCACATATTATGGAGTAATAAACTTAGGAACGCAACGGCTGAAATACTAATCAGAGATCGTGCGCCCTTTCAATGTTGCTGCAACAAAATTAGTTTCATTTTGTTTTGTTTTGTTTTGTTTTTTTGGCTTTCTGTTTCCTTTGTTAGAGTGTAATCTAATATGTCTAAGGACATAAAAGGGGGAATGCATGGAAACTTTATATTACAAGCCTTTTTTCACATGTTTACTGATTACCTCATTTACTTTTAGTAATAGTCACATATTGGCTAATCGCACTTTTTCATTTACTTCCACTTTCAAGTATCCGTAGAGACCACTCCAAATGTGTGCAGGCAGTATAGCCACTTGAAGCTCTACCGAGAGTCTCCACCACAAGCTGTAAATGCATATTAGAACTGTTCTTCATACATGTAGTTCACTGTGTAAGAGATACCATTTGAATTCTGAAAAGGGAGAGCAATATATTTGCATGAAGAAACTTTAACACAATGCATCACATTATACGTGAAGACAATGGTTAGGTCGTATTACTGAAAAGGATAGAAACTTCACTCACAAACTTGACAATACGACATTGTGAAATTGCCAGTCAAAGCATATCCCCTCTTTGTGACGTAGCGAAGAAATTTGGAAATAAGATGATCAACAGGGAAGAGAAAGCACACACGATCCAAGTGTGCTTCAAGAGAAGTTTTTCATATAAGGGTAAAGTTGTCAGTGAGATCGACTTCCCGGAGACAGGCGAATTTTGTGAACTAATCGTATACCAGCGAGAAACGGTTTATTTAGAGTAAAATTGAAATCATATTGCGGAGTGCGGAGAATTATTGCGGACAACATGCCTGGCGACGGGTCTTGTGGCGTTTCATTTCCACCCCACTATAATGCTACGATGCTTGTTTGCTTGCTCGCTAGCATCGGTATCTGTCTCTCCTTCCTCCCAGCCCTTCCCCTGACGGTGCAGGGCTGCTGCTCATCGGATATCAGGTTATTCGTCCAAAAAATATGCTCTGTTATGCTTGCACTTACTGTCTCTGCATCATTTGCTTTCCTTTTACGGCATCGAAAGAAATTGCACCAAGAAGGACGTATTCTGTGGCCGATGCGTTGTCAGCACTGTGCCCGACTTATTGGTCTTCGACTGGAGTGCAGAACGCCAATGAAAGACCCATACAGGAGTAGATTTACAACGCAACGGACTCCTCGACCATCTCCATCGTCGTCTGATTTACCTTCATTTCCACATGGACCTGACCGAGTAGACTCAACTTTTTGTAGTCAATACGGCAATATCTTGGCGCCTGACACTTCATACGGGTCAATAGGTGACGAACATTCAACAGATGACAGCTCGCAGCAGAGGGAGAGGTATTTTACTCCTCGGCATTCTTGTTGGCGATATGATACAATCAATAACGAAAATTCTCCTGCCGCACTAACCATCTTCAACGCTCATCCTTCTTTGGTCAATTTATTTAACGTGTTTGGCGCTTTAGACGTCATTAGTAGTCTATGCTTTATCATAGCGAGATTTGCATGTGGGGATTCAAGTCTGATTATCATAAGTGATAATCTGATAACTGTCGCTAATGGACTAACGATTTTCTTAGCAATATTTTTCTTTGCTCGCTATCATGATGCCGTATTTGTTGCAACAACAACAAACTGTGTCGTGGTCGCAGTACTTCTGTCCTGGGGGCTGTGGATGTCGGGCGTAGCGGAGGTCTCGCCACTGCTTGAAGTCATGAACTTTTCCTCGCACCATTTAGTGTGCCATATGAATTACACCGTTGACGGATATCAAGAGTTCGCAAAGTAAATGCAGTCAATGTACAGAGAGTGTGGCATCATTAGTACTGCAATATACTTGCAGCTGTGGAACGCTCTGATTCCACAGACTGCATTGAAATTGGATGACACCGATTCTCAACACAAGGAAATGCAGGGCCAGTGTCTTTCATTGAAGCTGCGAGCTGTAGGAAAAACCTGTAGATCCTATTTTCATCACATGGCACAGTGCTTGCCAAGTCAAATGGTCACTAGAGATGAATTCCAGCAGATACTGGTGGGGTCGTCTTCAGAAATTCTGAAGCATGTATACAAGAGCTGGACAATTCTCTTTTGCATCGGACTCGTTTACTTCATATCAAATGTCACTTATATCGAAATGCCCAACAAGCATTCAGATAAATTCAAGACTACAATTCTCTATATCATAGGAATTTCCTATTTTGTCCCTCTCTTCATTCTGCTGGGAAATGAGTCGTACAACTTTCCTCAGACAGGGTTTCCAGGAAGATTTTCCAAAAGAAAATTTAGAGGTCACGAGATCCTTCTTTTGCTCTCCACCTGTGGGATATTTAGTCAGAATGTTTTTCGCTTTTCTGCAGCTGTTGGTGTCCTTACAAGCAAAAACTCACTATCGAAGGAAGAAATACTGCTATCTGTCGCCGCAATCGTCTACTCTTTTGTCGTCACGATTATAATCTGGCTTACAACGGCTTTCCTGCTCAACATCCAACGATACTCCCGGGCAAATCTTCGGAGAACCAAGTGGAATCTCTCCTGCCTCATTTACATCACTGTAATGAATGCAACGGACTGGGTAATCCGAAGTTTCCTAACAGACAAGTGGGTGATTTACAGTTCGTTCTATGGTGAAACTACAGCTCATGTGATTGGAGTTCTTTTGGAGCCCTTTTCAAGTCTGTATCAATTGCATACTGCAATGCTCGCTTTCGAAATGTACAAAGATATTATTCAGGAAAATAAATGAAATCCAATTGACATTACTTGTTCTGCAAATGCAGTAGAGCAATAAGCTGAACAATGGTTTGTATACCGTAGGTTCATATATAGCTGAGTCGTATACATTATACATCAAAAACATATCATATCAATTTGATATTTCTATTTTCAGTTAACTGGAGGCGGAGTTGTAAGATTGCAATTTATTCATAACTACTCTATTGTCCCAATAGCCCTGATATAACTAGGGTAAGTTGGATGGCATTATCGCACAGGGTTGTCTACGCAAATTGAGAAAGAACAATCTAAGCTGTATCCGTGGTAGTCAATTTTGTCACTTTTTTTTTCTTTGGTTCAATACTTTAAAAATAAAACAATTGGTAATGGTCTTCATTATTTTTTTCCTGTAGTCGGATGCACTGTAATAGATTTTAAATATATATATTAGTTTGCTGATATGAATGTCTGATTGTAGTACATTGTAGTTATTAAGGAAACTGAAACACTATCGAAAGTTGAATGTCTGAGCAGAACTGCAACTTTTTGTAGGAAGTTAGTAAATTCACTTGGAGAAATAAAGCCTATGGACACCGTCGGTTTTATTCATCATGAATCGTTTACAACTGTGAAGTTTTTAAAGTTTAGAATTCAAAGAGTATCTCATTGCTTGTGAACCATCCAATATTTGCATTTAACACAGTGTAATCATAATTATGTCATATGCATGGTAGCAATTCTGCCAAGTAGTAGTATTTCCTCGGTTAGATTTTTTTTTTTTAAGAAAGAGCTGTATCATTTGTGAAGGAGTTGTACTCCCCTACCATAAATGTTTATTTCCTTATGTAAGCTCACAATCATGACAATGTCGCTTTTAAAATGATTTTTTTTTCTGTAACTAACATTTTCACACTGACCAATATGGTTTGTCAATATGGTTTCTGCGTGTATTTTTTTTCTTATTTTACAAAGTTTGTGACCAACTTTCCGTGTATTTCCCTTCTAATTATCCTTCCTTCAGCTGATTGTTAGATGTTGAGGGAGAAATCAAAGTTGTAATACCGTTTAATCACTGCTCCAATAACCGGAGAACACCTGGGGGACGATTTCCCAATCACATTATCTAGCTGCATACTATGAAAAAGACAATGGTTAAACTGATCATAATTTGTGTCCAATCATTGAAAGAGATAAAATCTGAGCTAACCTACTCTGCCAGCGCCACATGCACTGTGCTCTGAGCTTTACTTAAAAAAAGAACAAAAAAAAAAGAGGATGTCTCCTTGATGCTTCCTTGCTATATTTGACATGTAAACATATCTAGAAACATCCAGCTGATAAAGATGAATCTTTATATGTTGGATGTTTCAAATCAAATCAAATCAAACGTTTCTGGATAATGTTCACGTGTGAAACACACATCCAGTCAAGAAGATTGAAAAATACTATAAAAGGCGAACACAGAAATAGTTTACAAATAATGCACACGATATTTACTTCATCTAGCATCAATTTCCACGAAGGAACAGAATGTTAACCAATTAATGTAACTTAAGCAACGACAAGAGACTGATAGATTTTCGGAAAATAAGATATGTTTAAACTAGATGCAGCATAGTATAACCCAGCTTGTGTAAAAATACAGTTAAAGAGTGATTTCTAAAGTTCGAAATCAGATGAGATTTAGTGTAGAAGGCTTTGAAAGTCTTCAATGGGGCTATGCTTATTTTATTGTTCTTTTCTGGTGTTCCTCCGTTGCTGTGTTACTTAATAATTGGAAAATGAATACATTATAGACATGTATGAATACAAGAAAAAGTTAAAGAATATACATTTGATGAATCGAGATTCTGCATCCTTGATAAAATGACGTTATAAAAAGTAATGTATCGTTTTCAAACAAGACATGGTGAGTGTTTGCGTCTTGTTGTTTGTTTTAACCGATTATTCATACCAGTATGATCACGTTGTATAGGACGCTTATTAACTTCCAAAGAGGCGTTGTAGAATCACTGAAGTAGTTGAGACACTGCCATCTATGCATTGTTACCTTTAAAAGTGTTTCAATTAGACAGCATGAACTCAGGCCCTGTGTGACGGCCTGTATACTTTTATTCTGTTGCACTATTATACTCAGTAATGGTCTCTAGGCTTGCCACTTCCTAACGTCCAGGCTAACGGACTGCACTGTACATTTATTCTAAACATTTCCTTTAACAATAAGGACAGTAGTCATGTTCTACTCACGATAGTCTACTTAGTGAACGTAGTTGTAAACATTGGTGGTTGTAAAGATTGATTTGTAAATACTGTATATATTTCGTTTGTCTGTTTGTTTGTTGTTGTTGTGCTTAAAAATGAGACCCTATTAAAAAATAATTTGCCCCAGACAATGCTGACTTCAAATCAGACCGTATTAGATCATGAACAAATCAAACTTTCTCATGAATATGCAGTGTTATGCTAATAGGATGTCTCTACGAGGGAACATAAAATGGAAGTCTCCACGAGGGAACTCATAATCAATGTCTCCAAATCCACAACAGAGCTTATAAAAAAATGTTGATCATTACGGTCATAATTGTTTGTTTGCTTTTCGACCGTTTGCTTTTACTTTGGTAAGTTATGTGCACTGTATGCAGTGCTACCTTGAAAACTAGGTCTGCTGTATATCAGCAATACGCAATATCCCTTTTTGAATGAATACATAAATAAATCAAATATTGCCATAATCAGGTATTACATTTTTGAGTGATTTTGATATAATATTATTACAGATGATTTTCAGAAAAAAAAATTAATATGTTCCTGATCGATCATTTTGATGGGTTGAACATATATCTCTTAGAATAAACACTGTGATATTTCGCTAGCAAATTCATGTAAAACTATACTTTTGATTAAACATCGATAATAATGCCGCCCATTTGGCAACCTTTATTGATAATAATTCAACTAATATTAATAAGGGTCATGTAAAATTTGCCATTTTGTACAGAGAGATTGCTGATCACTAGCCTACATGTATGTAATATTCTATACATATGTTTTTCTCACTTTGTGATGACAGAAAATGTTTTTTTTTTTTTTGTCGTAACAAATAAAACGTAAGGTGAAGCGCATATCTACAGCCAAAACTGAATTATCATTGTTGATGATGACATATAGTCAGGTCGCTTAATGTCAAAATTTGGGCTTACCGTTACAGAGCGGATAAATGCACCAAATTTGGAGAAGTGATCCCTTAGGACCTAGTCATTGATATTAGAGTAGGAGCCCTCTGGAATTTTTCGATTTTTAGGGTGAAAAAACTGAATTTTGATATTTCTTTATAATGTAATATAATATACTGTATTGCGTAAGTAATAGTCAGGTCGCTTAGCGAAATTACCATTACACGGCAGATACACGCATCAACTTTTTTTTTTTCACACGGATTCCTTGAGGACTAGTAAACAATATTCCTGTAGGAGCCCTCAGGGATTTTGGTAGAAAAACATTGAAAAGATCAAATTTCAAAATGGCCGACACTGAATTGGCAAAACCGTCACTTTTCATGTGATATGGGAGATACGATGACAATATATTACATTTGTTTTTGTATTTTTGGTTTGCTTTAGAACCTTGGCTTTAACATTGCGTTAGGAGCATTGTATTCTTGTATAATGTAAAATCTCTGAACTGCTGGGGGAGGGGTAGGGCAAAATGGGCGGGACCCCCCCCCCCCTTTATACAAACAAAATGGTTGTTCGCTTGTTCTTTTGCGTGTTTTTTTTTTTTCTCGTTTTGCTCTTTACGCGGGGGATAAAAACATAAAATTTGGCGCACGGATTCCTTGAGGACTAGAAATAATATTAGACTAGACTCACACACACACACACACGCACACAAGATCAAATTTCAAAATGGCCGACACTTATGGCAAACCCTTCACTTTTCATGTGACATTACTTATAGATAGGTGATACGATGGCAATATCACATAGGCCTATCTTTATTTTTGGTTTGGCTTAAAACCTGAATTTGGACATTGCGGTAGGAGCATTGTTTATAGTCTTGCGTAATGTAAAGTCTCTGAACGGCTGGGGGAAGGGTAGGGCAAAGGGGGCGGCCCTCAACTTAAAAAGTGGTGGTTCGCTTGTTCTGTTGCGTACTTTTTTTATCGTCTTGCTTTATACACGGCGGATAAAAGCATCAAATTTGGCGCACGGATTCCTCATTAGAGTAAGAGTCCCGCAATTTTTAAGGAAAACACACACACACACGAAATCAAATTCCAAAATAAATTCACAACAGATCTGAACTTATATGTTATCACATTCCCTTAGTCAGGTTGCTTAATGTCAACATTTGGGCTTACCGTTAGCTAAAGCGGATAAAAGCACCAAATTTGGAAAGGTGATTAACTATAGGACCTACTCATTGATATTAGCATAGGAGCTCTCTGGAATTTTTCGGATTTTGAAAATGCTGAATTTTTAATATTTCTTTATAATATGATGTGTATATATATATATATATATATATATATATATATATAGAGTGTATTGTATTGCGTAAGTAAGGGAATGTGATAAAATATAAGTTCAGATCTGTTGTGAATTGATTTATTTGTCATGGAACTGAAAACATAAAACCAAACTTGAGACCACGATTAACATCAAAGTATCTGAAACATGGAGTTGGTAGAACTAATTACTGATTAAATATCATATACATATATTATATTCTAATCAAATATAATGTATACAGTTTAAACAGAGAGAAGATAGTTTCTAAAATAAACAGTTTTCCTACTCAGTGGCGGATCTGGGTGCATGGAGGTGCACCGGGCAAACCCCTTCTATTCTTTGTTAAAACAAAGAAATAAAAAGAAAAAAAATGGAGGGGGAGGGCATGCGCCCCTTTAATTTTGTAAAGGCGCCCTCCCCCTCACGGAATTCCTGGATCCACCCCTGCTACTCCCATGCTCTGAGACTCATTTTACACTGAAATAATTGTTCAGTGCAGTAAGATTTATTTGTGGATACAGTGCACTCCCGTCATGATGAACGCGGCAAGAATTTTCGTAACAACTATGTAAAAATCAGGTCCCAAATCTCTCATCTTTTGCCCTTATACCTCTCCCCCAGTATACACAAGAATATAATGCTCTTAACGCAATGTTCAAGCCAAGGTTCTAAAGCAACCCAAAAATACAAAAACAAATGTAATATACTGTCATCGTATCACCCATATGACATGAAAAGTGAAGGTTTTGCCAATTAAGTGTCGGCCATTTTGAAATTTATTTTTTTTTTTAGTTTATTTCTACAAAAATCCCGGAGGGCTCCTACTCTAATATATTGTTTAATAGTCCTCTAGGAATCCGTGTGAAAAAAATTGATACTTTTATCCGCCGTGTAATGGTAATTTCACTAGCGACCTGACTATTACTTACGCAATACAGTATATCATATTATAAAGAAATGTCAAAATTCAGCTTTTTCACCCTAAAAATCGAAAAATTCCAGAGAGCTCCTACTCTAACAATGTTTAATAGTCCTAAGGAATCCGTGTGAAATAAAACTATGCTTTTATCGGCCGTGTAATAGTAATCTCACTAAGCGACCTGACTATTACTTACGCAATACAGTATTTATATCATATTATAAAGAAATATCAAAATTAAGCATTTTCACCCTAAAAATCGAAAAATTCCTGAGGGCTCCTACAGGAATATTGTTTAATAGTCCTAAAGGAATCCATGCGAAAAAAAAAAAAAATTATGCTTTTATCCGCCGTGTAATGGTAATTTCACTAGCCGACCTGACTATTACTTACGCAATACAGTATATCATATTATGAAGAAATATCAAAATTCAGAATTTTTATCCTAAAAATCGAAAAATTCCAGAGGGCTCCTACTCTAATATTGTTTAATAGTCCTCAAGGAATCCGTGTGGAAAAAAAAAAATGATGCTTTTATCTGCCGTGTATTGGTAATTTCACTAAGCGACCTGACTATTACTTACCCAATACAGTATTTATATCTTATTATAAAGAAATATCAAAATTAAGCATTTTCACCCTAAAAATCAAAAAAATTCTAAAGGGCTCTTACTCTAATATTGTTTAGTAGTCCTAAAGGAATCCGTGTGAAAAAAAATTATACTTTTATCCGTCGTGTAATGGTAATCTCATTAAGCGACCTGACAAAGAGGGACCCACATACTACAAGCTCTGTCTTTTTAGTGGGTCCCTCCATTTTTCGCATTTAAAACAATGGTATACATGTATTTCGCTTTGATCACTTATGTTTCTTTCTTGCAATACAATGTATGATTACTTTACGTCCTCAATTGTTATACTCTTTTTATTACATTATGTTCTACTTACCTTATTTTCTGTTACTAAATGAAGTGAAACATATGTTTTTGTGAAAAATGAAATAAACTTTGAACTTTGAACTTTGAATTACTTACGCAATACAGTATATATAACATATTATAAAGAAATATTAAAATTTAGCATTTTCACCCTAAAAATCGAAAAATTCCAGAGGGCTCCTACTCTAATATTGTTTAATAATCCTAAAGGAATCTGTATGCCAAATTTGATGCTTTTATCCGCCGTGTAACGGTAATTTCACTAAGCGACCTGACTAATAGTAATCACAGAAATATTGAATGTATTATTGAGTGTAGACGCACAAATTACCTATTTCATTTTCATTGTTTTTCATTTAGGAAGTTTCAACACAAAGTACATTTGTAAACAAATAGTAGCAAACATATAAATATTTAGTGCATACAGACTTTGAATGATATTTCATGATCAGTCTAGAATACGCCACATTCTTATTGGAAAATTAATATCAATGTGCAGGGAAACCTACAGAAAAGCAGGTGTTTGTAACGGTAGGTTCACAGTGGAAAAAAAAAAAATCTAAACGCAATCACTAACACATTCCTACATACAGTGCACGCTCGCAAGTGTGTTCGAGAAAGGATTCGTGCACACACACTCACACACACACACACACACATAGATAAGAAAAAAGAGAACAGAAGAAAAAAAAAAACACCAAACAGGACCGTCTATGTCGTCAAGGAGCAGGGACCCAGAAAAAAGTGACTTCGTTCAACCCACCCCGCAGAAAAGGTTTGACTGCATGGGGTAGTACCCTCTCGAACACCCATATAGGTAGCATGTGGTTCCAAATTGTGGTATATCAATAAAATTTTCCAGAAGTTTTTTTTTTTTTTTTTTAACCAAAAAAAGAAACAAACAAACATGTTTTTTTCATTAAGTCTTTCCTATTATATATGACGGCGTTTTGTCAAAATTGACATCATAATCTAATTAGTCTTCTCTGGAACAGACTTTTTTTACTTTCTTGTTCATCCTCTACATGTTCTCGTATCACTACTCGTCATAGATATGGCATGCAGAACGGTGTTGTCATTGCATACACATCGAATTTATGCAATGTGTAATATGAGTTTCGGCAAATACCGCCCTCTCCAGTCTTTGGCACAAGCCATGAAAGATTTTTTTTTCCTTTGCATAATCATTATTTTACATTTTTTCTAAGGATGTCATTAAATGATCTCATCCTCCTCGTGAGCCAATTTAGATTTCCTTATGATCAAACTTTATTTGGGCAGCGGCTTATGTCGTACAATGTCATAAACGAATTAGGTGTGATGTCTGATTTTCAGATTTTACATTTGAACAACTATTAATTAGTTGTACTGAGGACAGAGTTTCACAATTTATGATAACTGGCATGAAGAATAGGAATATTTTCGAAATTTATAAGAAATTGTAATGAACAAGGATGATGACATGGCAGAGTCACTGTAAGAATGCATGAGTTGGGGCTCAAGGAAGCAGAACAAAAGAAGAAGTCATGCATAGATTATACACAGGTGAACTCGCAAGCATGCGGTATTGTAATGGAATTACACTGCTACATTTCCGAAATATGTGAGACTCCTATGTCATCATCCTTGTTCAGTGTAATTTGTTTAAGGTTTTTGAAAGTATTATTTCTCTGCTCAAGAACCACAACAAATTCCACAAATCTATGCATAAGAGCTATTGATTTATGTACTACATTATGTAAAATTATGAAATTCGTGACTTAAAGAAAAAAAAAATTATGAAATTCGTCTGGAATTCCCCTTTAATACTCATTGTCTTCAACTGCTTCCCTCTGTGCTATTCTTTTTCGCCAAATCCTTTCTTACGAAAGGCCTTTTCATGACAGTTTATTTGTTATCTTCCTGCCTAATTGTCTTTGTTCCTGATTTGTCAACGGATTACATTGAGCCTCTATTCTGGCGACCTCTGTCTATAGTGAATTCTGTGCATTACAAATTAATAATCTGGTTATCTATCAATTTCTCTACCCTGTTTAAACTCTACACTGGTTACACACATTATGCCTATCTTCCAAACGAGAGTAACATGATAGGTAACGACTACGACTTTTACATTGTCGTATTGCACGAGTAATACGTTTCAACCCCTCATTTGTTATGTTCAACGACGTCAGTACATGTCAGTCGATGCGTTGTGATTAAGTCTCGCATGGACAATAGCAATCATAAAGAAACTACATTTCCTCACATAAATGAAAGTAAATTACGTATCTCTTGTATAATAAGCTATATAGCAACAACGACTGTTTCGACATGTTATTACCACTTGTGTAGTCAATTTTATGATCAATCGTCAAACCCACTCATACCTTGTTGTAGTTTAATCTCTTGGCTTTTTACCATGTATCGTGTGTATCTTGTGCTAACATTGACTCAGGGAACGTTAATTTGGGTGCACATCTCGAGTTCCATCCGCTCAAGTCATACAGCTAACGAACGAGTCACACAGCCCACGAGTCACATTGCTCACGAGTAGGACTGCCCACGAGCTAGACATCAACTGAAATACATCCACGAGTTACGCGGATATTTGATATGATAAATTATTTTGGAATTATTTCTAATAAACTGAAAATAATATAGGGTGAAATCTGAAATTTAAAGTCATTTTATGAATGAAGATTCGACGTAAAGATTCTTAGGGAATGATGAACCGTCCACGAGCAAGCCACCAGGCTTGGATGAGGCTCCCGCTGCCTTGAATGAGCGTGCCCAACTGAGTGATGGCGTTTGAACAGTGTCAACTTACAATCTACGGCGTCAACAGTGGCGGTCTGGGCCTCCCTGGATATGATCGCTGTTGTTGCTGTTGTTGTTATTTGAATTTATTTGGCGTTCATCATTCCCTAAGAATCTTTACGTCAAATCTTCATTCATAAAATGACTTTAAATTTCAGATATCACCCTATATTATTTTCAGTTTATTAGAAATAATTCCAAAATAATTTATCATATCAAATAAGTCTCCCTCAATAACCTCAGTTCGAGCTACCCAATAAACGATCGTATTTTCTGGCAAGTCCGGCTCGGTACCTTGAGGCTTCTCAGCAAGGAGGGGCCGTGATTGGCTGTCCGCCTATTTAGGCCGTGCTGTTGTATGGCAATTGGTCTTAATTTCAGACACAAAGGAGATATACGTCCAGACAGCGTTGGCTATTAAAATGGCTAACACGGCCCATGAGCTCGACATTGAATAGGTAAAAAAGGCCCACGAGCTCGAAATTTATTACATCTCGAACTTGCTGGCCTCTTTCACCTATAGTGTCGAGCTGGTAGGACCTACTGTGTTGTGGCTATTATGTATATATATATATATATATTTAGACGATTTAGACGACTTAGACGACTATGAATTTTAGACGACTATGAATGCCATGCAGTGTGAGCTCGATTGATAGTGTATAATACGGACACTTAGTCAAATTGCGGAAATTTTATCAACTAAATGAGACAGCGATTCAGAAGATGTGTAACGTCGTTTGTGGCGTCACATCATGTGACGCGCTTCAAGGAAATCATTCTGTTCAATTCAATTCAATTTTATTGAAATGATTTTGAACATAACGCTTACATGAGTACAGAATATTCTCAAGAATTTTTATTCACATAATGATTCAATATGGTAATATCAACTACACTATGTATTTCGCTGAAATAATATAAATCTACTTTTTTATGTGCATGGAAAAGAGAAATTCAAAAGGCAAGCATTACTCCAGAAGATAAGGGCATCTCAAGAGCCGTCAAGAACTCCATTGCCCATATCATTGTCCAAATATCAATGAAAATTGAATGAAAACAGCAATATTAGTAAAGCTCATCCGTGAAAGTTATGGTGCTGTCATCGCTGGATGAGAAGACGTTTACACTTGAAATTGACGTTTTTCTTGACAACAATGATTAAAAAAAAAAAGAATTTCACCAATATCATGTTTTCTTAGAAGTACGTATTTCATCAACTTCCTACTGGCATGATGATAAACTAAGGCAAACCATTCCCCCTGCTTTCTGAAAGGGGTAAGTTACTGTAAGTGCAATTTTTTTAATGTTAGAAAGTGAAAATACTTCAAGGTTTCTTACAATTTCTGTTGTTTTATTCTGGTCGATACTACTCTACTTTTTATTATTTTTCTTTTTGGACGACATTGTTAAACCTTGATGATTAAAACGAAAAGCACTACATAATGATATCCAGTTTACTCATCGAAGGTTCAATGTTCATGGGCGATTAATGTTTCCCATGTTTTTACTACGTTTCTTTTATGGCAATAAGAACGGGAAAAATTGTGTTATATTACAGATTCCAGTAGTGTTGAAACTTGGCCGATAGTCATCATTGTTGTAATTGCGTTAGTCATCATTGTTACATTAGTCGCTATTATCATCGTCGTGTGTGCGTCGGCAAGGAAGAAGAGATCTGGGGCGCAGAATACAGTGACCGCCTTCACCGTGAGCGATGGAAATCATCCCTCCGCCGCCGGGACTAAAGTACTAGGATCAAATGCCCATCCGACGCAGCCTGCACCAGCGACTGGCGACCTTCTACCCACCGCCTCCAAACTACACCGCCGTCATAGGGCCTGTGTCGTCTACCAGGCCGAACATCAGCGAAGATGTACCGATGATGCTTTTACATCGTCACCAATCCAACCGAGGCAGCACCAACTGTTGGGCCAGTGACGGGGCTGCCTGCCCAGCCGCCAAATCCGGTCATGGACGACTCTTAGAAGGAAAAACCCCCTATCTAAAGTGTACTCCCAGCAAGACCTAACATACTATCGCCCGACCAAGTTTGTGTCTCCTCTTTTTATTCCTGTTTTCCCCCACACTAGGGATGATGTGGTTTCCATTATTCAGACTATGAAATAAGCAGTGTAATACCTTTCTGGTCTTAATTCTATTCATGAAGGAAACGCGTAGAAAATATAAAAGCAAGCACCTTTTGACGATGTTCTTATCACAAGGTACCTTTTGGTTGTTTGTGTGCTGTGATGTACGTTGTTGCGACAGCTCTAATAAAGAAGGAGTAACGACTTTTACGGAGGGGAGATTTGTAGCCATTTTCCTTCATAATGTTGGGGCGTCGTCACTTTGTTTACTTGGATCCGCCTTATGTGTGTGGTTGTAATCCCTCTATTTTCTAATATTTGAATCGTAGGCACAACGCACTCAAAGAATTACCTTTCAACGTTTTAACGCTTTCGCAAAGGTTTGTTCATTTAGGAAAGTAATTCAGGTAATTTTTATCCCATTCCAGCCCTCTCTTTGGTGAAACCAAAGGTGCAGACGTACGATAACTAAATAAAGTATTGTTCGAACTGTCAATGTTTTTCAATGTGTAGCTTAGTGTATACAATGTTCTCTCTTAATGGCGTGGACGCAGACTCGTTGTTTAAAGGGGCTGTGCAACACTGGTTGAGGTGGGGATTCATGTTTTTTTACATTCCTAAGTGAGATAATGAAAAACTTCTTATGAAATATGAAAGAGCATGTAATTTCACGAAGGATTAAACGTTTATTTGATGAAAATCGGTTTCAAATGCTATCCCCCAAAAATTGATAATAATAAAAGACTACAGGCCACGCCTTTATTAGAATTTCTTTGTTTCACGTTGTTTTTGGATATCTCAGCCATTTCAAAACCGATTTTCATCAAATAAACTTTTGATACCCCTTAGAATTGCATGCTCGTTGACATCTCATAGAGTGGTTTCTGAATATCTCGCAAAATGTTAAAAGCTAAATCCTCACCTCGACCAGAGCTGTACACACCCTTTAATGTGTATGAGATAAAACATTATTAGGCCTATACCTTCCTTCTCGAGTGAAACACAATAAACGGATGAAAATAATATTATGTTCCCTTATACATATTTAGACTGTGCAACTACAAGCCCAGTGCAATCACGGCAGTTATGAATAGTGATGAATGATTGAATGGGTAGATGGTAAACTGCGGCAGTCGTTACTATTAATGTTAGGCCTATTTATATGATAATTATCTAACAATTTCTTAAAGGCATATGAACATTTTTCGCAAGAGTGAGCGATCGCCTAATGATACGAATTAAGATTTTCTTATAAATCATTGTCCATTATATGATTTGATTATGTAGCTATTATCATTTGTGTATCATTAGTGTTGAGACCAAGATATTAACATTAATGTACATTAAACTGACCACTGTCACAGAAACTAAATCATTGTTTGTGTAATTGTCTGTTTGTGTTTCTTAGATATCAAATAGCAAATAAGTATTCCGTAACTTGTCGACTACGAGATAGTGATGAAAGAAACGTATGTTGCCTATCAACTGAATTTAAATTTTCTTATGGGCTATATCATTCTATGTGTGTCCATTATACTACTGATGAGTGACATTCTTCAAATCAAACTTTCTGGATAAGTTGTGCGGCATTTATATTCCTATTTTCATAAGTCACACCAAAAGAAAAGGAAATGACAAATATTACGTGTATACTCGTTTACGTCTCACATTACATAGTTTGATACTCTGCGAAAATTGCCGTAAATGATGAGAACATTTCCAAATGATTATATTCATCATTCATAAAGAAAGGAGTCACGTTGTACAAAGTGTCATAAACCATAGCTAATTATACCTCGAGGAAATACGAAACAGATAATTCTGACAACGTTAAAAAAAAGTCTTGCACAGCAAAACACTTCGATTAGAAATCTAGATGTATTATCATAAAGGTGAACTTTATAAAAATGAACCTTGAAAAATAGTTCATTGTGTTGTGTTTTATATAATTTTCACTTTCATATTATAATTATTTGTAGTTCAATTTATACCAGATCCAAGAACTTTCTTATGCAAGTATGCTATACATTATATGTATATGTACAATGTATACATGAAACACAAGCGATACTACAATCTTCTGAAAACGGGAATAATGGCAGTCATTACGTTTAACTTGTCATTTCATAGTGTCAGCTGCAAATTGTCTACAAATTTTGCGTTAGTTGGGATGTAATTATGTGAAATGATATGTGTGTTTTTGTATGTCTCTGCTTGTAAAAAGAAAGAATTATATTTACAGTAATAGGATGGGAAACCATAACATCTAGTAGGATGTGAAATAATTTACAAAGTAGAAAAAAAAAAGACTTAAAACACACGCACTGACGCACACACTCATAAAACACACGCACACGCATACCAATGAGGAAGAAAGGGTATGAGCATATTAATGGGAACGGCAAAACAAAGTTGAAACAGCGCAATTTCTTCAGTTCCATGCGTCGGCTGCATTTCGATTGTCAAATAGGAAACAAAATAACAATTCAAGTGTCAGTTTCTCCAAAAAAAAAAAAGTGTTTTTGAATAGTGTACACCAAGTACGACTTCTTTTTTTTTTGTGAAAGAACACACACACACATGATATATATATATATATATATATATATATATATATATATATATATAATATATATATATGAAGAGTTTGTTTGCAAAAACCGATAAGTCCATATTTGCCAAATGGAGATATTTGCGATTAAAGGTCTAGAAAAATAAAGAGAATGATAAGAAATTTTTTGCTTCTTTTGACCATAACTTCAAAAATGTACCTTTATATGTAGTGACCGATATATCATTTAAAAGGTATTATTTTGTACTTTATGACAGAGACCGTACTTCAAAATCTTCAAAAATGGACTTATCGTTTTTGCGAACAAACTCTTCATATATATATATATATATATATATATATACGCAAAGGTACGAAACACAGACACACTCTAACCCCCCCCCCCCCCACCACCACCCCCACCCCCACCACTGTCGTGGTTACTGATATTAACACGTAATGAACAACATTTGCATTCAATTAGGTCATATCAGTTTACGTTACAGAACCTTAACACAATTAAGACAAGGCAACTGGGGTACGTATATGCGGAGTCGCCTCTTGCATATCTTTTCCTCTTTCACCATCTTGCTGCTTCTTATTCTTATTTTCCCCATACTATACCCATTTTGTAATATGCCTGCCCAAAAGGTAGAAACCACTGGGTAGAGTAATATTAAGAATTAATAACTTATTTTTTTTTTATTTCCTTTAACTTCCAATTGAAGGAATGCTGACATCAATTTGTCTCCCGCCTTAGAGCAACTTGTATTTTGATCGTGTAAAAAGTTTTACCTCTGAAAGAAGAACAAGAAAATGCAAAGGTATAATAATTTATTGCTGACACACGAAATGTGGCAAGGTTACCTAAGATTCAATTTAACTGTCTGTGTCAAGGTTTGTCTTTTTTATTTTACTTTTTTTATTGTGTGGGGGTGTTTTATAAACTTAACATTATAATTTCTTTGTGTGTCGTCTGTGTGTGTGTCTATTTTTGTTTTCTTCTTTTGCAACTTGTGAATAATTTGCCTCCGCTGCCCATGCATTGTGTCAAAGCGCCAAATCAGATTTAACCTTACCATAATTTTAGATGCGTGTTGTTTTGTGAGTGTATAATGTCTTGGTGTGTCCTCAGGAAGTGGAGGGGGGAAAGGGATCCAGATTATTAATGACAATAATTCAAAGACCAATGAAATTAGGAACTGCGCGCATGTGCAGGCGCAGAAGTAGGTGGCACAAATATCGGAGCGTATAGATGGATACCCAAGGTGAAGTGAACGCTGGAAATGTCGACCACTAACAAGATTTAAATGCTCGCCATTCGTTTGCCAGTTCTTAAAAGGATTTGGAGACTGTCTGACAACGCTGCTCACGTTCATTTTAATCCTTGCTTTTACACACAAACATTTCAAAGGATCAGCATCGTCAAGAAAAATTCATCAACCCATATCTAGACGGTTCTTTTCGAAGAGTAGAGGGGGCATTGCAGACTTCATTGGGTACAGGTGAGGCATCTTTTCTTCTTTTTATCGTATCATTTTACATGTGCAGGTTTTCACTTAAACCACATTCTGCAATAGGAATTGAAAATACCATGATTGTACAGCAACGTATTAAAAGAAATATACGAGGAAGTAGATATATTCAATGTTAACTGAGATGGAGCATGTATTAACAGTAAAAGAAGGATATACTCTTCTCAAAAAATTGAACATAAATCATAATCGGAAGTGCACCTGGTTTTCAGGATTTCTCGTTGCACTCTGTTTGTATCACCAGTTGAGTTTAAGCACTTTTTTTTTTTTTGTTCCTAGGGGGGATTTACGGAGTTTCAAAATGGACTATTTGAGAATGTACTTCCTTCATTTCATTTTATTTAATTTCATTTCAGTGCTTTGCATTGTATTTTGTAATCATTTAATTTAATTTCATTTAATCATACCCTTTGGACATGGCACTGTTTGTTTTTGGCTCACCCACGAATTTCAAATAAAGTGTATAATGCACAATACACTTATAACAAAACTAAACTTATCAAAAAAAATATGGTATTGAACAAGCACGAGATTGAAAACCTAAGTATAACACAACACCATTACGTTGATAAAAATAATGGGTATAAAGGAAAACAGAAACGAAAATTGAAGTATGAAAGTAGCACACATAATAAGATGTCACGGTAGGATACACTGAGACCAGTTGTTGAAGAATGATAATTCCTTGCATGTTCTCACCTTTTAACAAATTAATCATTATATGACCCTGCATCACAAAAACAACAAAGAGTCGCCAGACATGGATGAATTCTGAAAGAGCAGACTCTGATAGCTGTGCGATGAAATGGACAAAACAAGATGTTAACCAATGGAAAAAGGGAACAAAAATGAAGGAATCATCATATTAACTCTTTATGTGCCACGTTCGCACGTCCGACTCAGTCGACGGCGTGCCAACTTCGCATATTCTGCTCAACAAACAAAGCCGCCAAGACCGATCGATAAACCGCTAATTACTAGTAATCCCGCGGCACAATGAAAGCGTTTCTCGTGCTTTTGTTTCTCTCATATACGGCTTGCATTCTATGTGGTGATCGACTATCAAGGGATGTTCCCAACTAGATTTGCTCGTATATTCTAAGTTTCTGTCACGGTTTTATGTGCAAAAGTCATGCCTTTACAGTAATATAGCAACTAGTCATTCAAAAGAAAAATTGAAAATAGAGTCGTCATACAATATTATTCATATGGAAACAAAGCATGGCATTCCTCTTTAACTTTGCCTACTATTATGCTCATCTTAACAGAAATTTGTAGAAGTTATACAAATTGGAAAAACAGAATCCTTTCTCGAAGCATGACTACCTTCGTGTCTCAGAATAACGTGGCACACAGGGGGTTCCCACCATGGCACATAAACAGTTAAGCTGATATTACGCTACCTTGCCCTCCTGTTAAAACATTCCGTCCATAAATAATGCAAACTTTCAAACAGTAGCACTATCCTTTAAAAAGTTATTAGAGTTGAAAGTGAAGAATGTGTAAAGGATTTTTCAGAAATGACAAGGGATCTCTAAGACATACCTAGTGACACTTAACAAAACAAAAAGGATTGCTTCACAAAAAAAAAAAAATCACCTTTCTACACTACTGCAGTAAAAAGGAAAAGTTGTGTTTTTAGATAGTTTCGTGGGCATGCAGCTTAGGTCTCACATAATATTGTATAACAGAAACACTGTCTCGTTATCTTGTCGCTTGTTGTTTTTATTTAAATCGATATCTTTTGGCTTGGGATGATGGATGAATCTAATCAGTGTGAGTAAAGAATAAGTAAATAAGCGGCGTAACACTAACATTAGTTAGCGCTGTAAGTTTGTATTTATTTCACGTGACAACTAGCAGTAATTCATACGCTTAAAACTCACCACGAGAACAGCAACAATATTGTTGTGAACTGGAATGGACGATACCGTGATTGATGACACTTACAACGGGCTCGAACCTGACACTGCAAGAATATGGGTCTTTTGGTGATAGCCTCAAAACAAAGAAACGACAAATTCCTCACAGTCATTTTACCCTGAGTGTTTGGTTGTTTGTGTGATCTTGTCTTCAACATAATTTTACATAGGGACCCTTGTTAATCGTTTGAACACTGAATTATTAAATATATTGAATTGATTTAAATCAAACAAGTTATCTTTGAATGTTAACAAGACAAATTTTGTTCATTTTAGAAAACCCTACTCACAGGATCTTAATGTCAATATATCAATTGATGGGTTTTCTCTTTGCGAGAAACAGGTTATTAGATTTTTAGGCATTACAATCGATTCTCATTTGACATGGAGCGAATATACATCCTATCTACAAAGGACCCTATCAAGAAATATTGGCGTACTCTGGAAGTTGAAAGATCTCTTATCAGAACGATCCCTGATTATTTTATATAATTATTTAATTTTGCCTCATATATTGTATTCAAATATTGTATGGGGAAAATGTAGTACGTTGTATTACTAAACTGAATTCATTTTATTTACTCCAAAAGCGTGCTATTCGCATTTTTACTAATTCCACATATTTATCTCATACAGATCCTTTATTTCATCGTTTGCATACTTTGAAGCTTCAGGACATCCACATATTTATGTACAAGTACGCAACAAATCAACTTCCCTCTTTATTTCATACTATTTTTCACTTAAATTCGAATATACACACATATCCAACTCGTCGTTCGACAGACTTTCACCTTGTAAACCCCAAAACTGTCTTAGCTCAGAAATCAATTAGACATCACGGTCCCGATGTTTGGAATAACCTACCTGATCAATTAAAGCAGTGTACTTCACTTTTTTCCTTTAAAGCTCATTGAAAACATTATTTATTACTGAAATATGTTTCCAGTTTAAATAGTAGACTTTGATCAATGTATTTTTTCTTTCTTTTTTTCTTCCTTAAGTCTCAGTCAGCCCTGATCCATGCAAAGTGTTTTTTTTTTCCATTCCCTCCCGTTCCCTTCTTTGATAATGATATTGCATACATTCAGTAAAGCCCATACCTTACCCCCAGAATAGGCGTGCTACAGCCTTTATTCTCTCTTGCACTGTCACCTGCACACACGACGCACTGTCACTCGCACACACCTACACTTTTATTGTCTAATATACCATGCAGTAGTCAATGGTGCAGCGTGCTGTTTTTGTTATCTTGTTTTAAAGCGCCAAGTCACTATTTTTCTTTTCTGTTTTTTTTTTCCTTTTTTTTTCTTTTTTCTCTACCAAAATGTGTTTCGTGCATTAAGATTAAGAGTTTTATGAGTACATATATAATTGGTGTTGTATCATATTGGTATCACATATTCAGATAGGGCCTCATCCACGTCAAGCTCTGCTTATGATGACGGTCCCCTGTGACTCGCTACAACAAAAGGACCCTAAAGTCGCTGACGGGTGAGCCGAGAAAATCGAGTTTGAAGTCAGATTACCAAAATCTATCAAAACGTTCGGATTTCTGTTTTAACATAATTTTTAGTATAATGTATCTTCTATCATCTGCCGAAATTTCGAAGCTAAATGATCAAAGGAAAGGCCTGAAAATAGTATTTTTCTGAGCCATGCTTGGCTCACCCGTCAGCGACTTTAGGATCCTTTTGTTGTAGCGGGTCACCCCTGTATTGATTTCTCCTTTGTTAATAGATACAGTATGCCTTAATATGTTATTTTGATTCGTATGTCACTTCAGATTAATGTTGTTACGCAAATGATTTTGGTTTTGGTATTGACTTGTATGTTATCTGTATCATTCTGTTTTCATTTGCAATTGTATTCGGAGAAAGAAAATGCAAAAATAAACCAAACAAAATAAACCAAACAAACAAACATATAAAGCAAATTTCTTTTCACTAATAAAACGGAAAACGTCAATATACAATATACACGATTAAACATATTGTATGTATCTATATAGTTCGTGACTTTTGCTAAAATATATGAGACCTTAAAACCTACCTGAACGAAAATTCATGCTGTGAATATCTTTGTGTGAAAATGTAATATCTATCTCAAATTTTAGGAGAAAGTTAGTTTCATTTAACAACTCAGATCACATTGAATAGGAAGCCTAAACAACAATGATCTATACCAACTGAAGACTTTACTAAAGGGATCATTTGATTCAATAACAAAAATATTACAATAAAACACAATGTAGATCACAGTCATTAAAGCAAAATAAAACTAAATAAAAAAATGAGTACACTGCTTGACTATGGGGATGAATCATTTTGTGATGGATTAATTAATGTAGGTTTACAGAACCATTAAAGTAGGGGATACTTTTTACAGACCTCCCAAAATGCAGCAAAACATTAAATATGAACCTCAGGGGACTTGTTTAGGCCACTGCTGAGAAATTTGGAAGTCAACAGTTATCTACAATTTGAATAATGCACAAAACTCAACTACTCAGTAGTTCTGTGTGTCAGCCACACTTAAGCCTTTTTGTTGCAGTCTTCTGTATTTTTTTATCTATAAACACAAATCTAAAAGTATAACAGCTGATGTAATAACATATAGGGTGTGTGGCAAGAATGTATATAGAAGTGTTTGTAAGTTTTGATGAACTTTCTTCACAAAATATACAGTAGCCTAGTAATGTACTGGAATTTACGGTGAGCCCCGAAAAAAATTCAATTCAAAATCTAACGGTCAATAAAAATGTACTAAATGTTACCTTCCACTTTCAATACTTTATGGGAGTTTCTAAAATGATACTCTCTTCAACATACCACTGTATTTATACAACTCTTCATTTAAGGCATGCAAATGGGATCCCCTACCTTTAAACAGTATTCACACTTGATTTATGATAGCTTATGCTTCCAAACAAAAGTCCGTAAAAATAAAGTACAGAAGTTAATCCTAAATCAGCCAAGGAGAAGAGAAATTAACATTTCCCGACTCACTGCAAAATCTACTCCCGCGATCTTTTGTGGACTTTCTTGTGCAAGACCATCATAACATACCCACTCAGTTAAGGGTGATTTTGTATTTTCTAAATCATATACAATTCTCCTATGACATATTAAAATCAGTCGTATCTTGCATATAATACAAGTCTATAAAGCCATCTCCTTTCAACTGTGTCACTTGCTTAAAGGGATCGTATAGTTTTGGTTGGGACCTAATTTTAGGTTTCTTACATTTTTGGTGAGATAATGAGAAACCTCTTATGACATATGAAAGAGCATGTAATTGTATGAGGAATTCAACGTTTATTTGATGAAAATTGGTTGTAAAATGGCTGAGATATCTAAAAAAAGAGCGATTCTAATAAAGTGTGGGACCCACACCTTATTATGATCGCTTTGTTTTACTTTGTTTTTTGGATGTTTCAGTCATTCCAAACCCGATTTTCATCAAATAAACTTTGAATTCCTCTTAAAATGGTATGTTCTGTACTATATCGTTTTCTTGGTATCTCGCAAAAAGTAATAAGCCCAATTCTTATCTCCACCAATACTGTACCATCTCTTTAAGCTTTTTGAACGTTTTCAAGAATACTTGTGTTTTTGCTTTAATAATTCACTATTTTTTTCCATCAAGAGTCTTTGTACAAAAGCAAAACAATCCTTCAATTATTTGGTATTTTTGGAACATTTCTATTCCTTTCTCTGCTTGCTATAAGCTGTAATGCCTTTTGAATGATATGCTTTCGAACCAATTCAACATGACATTTCTACATAATGTGTCTTCTTCCCTTGATCTTTGCAATTGGTCATGCCGAGTCCTTCTTTTCTTTAACAGGTCATGGACGTCGTTACGTCATACTACTACGATGACGTGCCAGCTTCCAACGGGACATCGACATCAAATGGGTTTTGGGGACCCGGTATGATCGCGATAGTAGCGGCATACATCGTCTTCATCATCGTTACGGTTGTCGGGAATCTTCTTGTTATCCTCTCCTACGCGACGGACAGCGAGATACGGAAGCAGGTGGCTAATCTAATCATCCTAAACCTGGCCATTGCCGACTTCATCGTCGGGCTGTCGTCACTGACCATCAATCTCTCACGAATAATCAGCGGTCAATGGTTGTTCGGCGAGTACGCCTGCAAGCTCTACACAATGGTCGATTACTTGGTCATCTCAATTTCTATATCAATGATCGTTATGATCAGCTTCGATCGTCACAGTCTTCTGACGAAGCAATTGAGATACACGACGTTCATGTCCAAGAGACGCGTGCGGATCGCCATAATCTTGATCTGGATTTTCTTCACGTCGTATTTTTCTCTGCTGTCGTTCGGCTGGACGGCTTTCGGGGGAGTAAAGGGTACGATCGACTACACGAAGTATTGCTACATGGAATACGTGATAGACCCTGTGGTGACATTTTCAGTAACCACGTCGACAACTTACGTGCCGTTGACTTGCATCGCCATCCTCAACATCCTCATCTTCATCAAGATCAAGAAGCAATGGAATCAGTTCAAGCGGGTGAAGGTTAAACGAAAGGTCAAGGACGATCCCTCATCGATGTCAACCGAGTTCACCACAGTCGCTGGAGACCCACACAAGTCGTCGAACGAGAATGGCCCAAAGAAAAGCACGACCAAGACCGTGACGCAAACAGTCTGCATGAGCAACACCTCCGGCGCCGACAGCGAGTTGGCGTCCGCCATAGACGTAAAGGAGAACATCAAGTTGGCGATGAAGTTGGCTATACTCGTCTTCTTTTTCGCCGTCTGCTGCGTCCCGTTCGAAGTCGCCAGCCTCTCCTCCGCCATTTGCGGCGAAAGCAACTGCATCAGCGATTTCACCTTCAGCGTGTGTGAGAACCTCATGTGGGCGAACTCGGCCATTAACCCCATCCTGTACGCGCTGACCAACCGGCGGTTCCGGCAGAACATGAAATGGTTTCTCTGTTGCCGATTCGTTTCCAAGGGGAAATGAGAATTGCTTCGCACGTCTTGTAAGATGCAACAGTCCCATGATGATAATTTAAACACATGAGAGTTAGTCTATCACTAATTATAGATATGAATCAACAAATGCACAGCCCCGCACAGTAAGAAAAGTACTACAGTAAGTAAAGTAGTTAAGTGGTCATGGTAGCGGTCTTTTGGAATAATGTTTGTTTACGCTTTTGTATCCCTGCTGGAAAGGTAGGCCTACAATGTCCTACGTTGTATTCACAGTGTGTTCACATAGTGCACTATGTGAAGACGCTCGAATTTTACAATGTGAAGATGATTTCACACTGTGGTGTGGTTTTCACAGTGTGTTCACATAGTATGTTTTGTTTCACGCTGTGAATTGATGACTCATATTCTGTTCACACTGTGAAAACGGTCGAATTTAACAGTGTGAAGAGATTTCGCACTGTGTTTTACATTGTGGGACACTGTGAGACACTGTGTTCTCTCGAGCAGGGATTATTCATGCACTGTTTATTCATATCGGTATGTACAACAAAATATAGAATTTAAAGATTTTCTTTAAATTCACACAAGTTTTCTTAACAACACAGAATTGTTTAGAGTGTAAATTTCAGTTCATTTGTAGGCCTACTCAGAATATGCCTTTAGCTGTCCTGTGTATTACGTGCACTAATAGTCGTCAAGCAGAAAGAAATTAATCGTTAAGCTTAAACCTAGAAACCATCCCGACAATGTAAAATCACTGATTAAAACCGTAAGTACCAAATTAGACTGAGTTGCAATTTCCCGGCTTTACTCTTTCAGTCTTTTCTGTCTTTTGTCTTTTCCAAATACAAGTGATGCCTACGATAATTTCTCCTGATTAATCATGCGGGCATACATACTGCCATTATACTTGTCACCGGAATATGGCAAGAAGGGCTGGATTATGATAGGCAAAAGTCAACCTACAGGGACTGTATACGGGAGAAGCAAACAAGGGGTGAAATAATAAACTATATTCGCACATCTTACACTCTCCCTCATCTCCAATAACAAATTACAGCAAATGTAAGATTGCATGTCAATTTGTAAATAAATATACATGTACATAAACATTAATTGTGCAACCCTGGGTATATTCAAAGAATAATAAAAGTGTAATGATTCAATGATATCAAGGACATATAGCTGTGGTTAGCTGTGATTGTGTATCTGCACATAAACCAAGTTAACTATGAAAATGGAAATATACTTTGATGCGCTTACGTGTGTATGTGTGTGTGTGTGCGTGTTTGTGAGAGTCTGCGTGTTTCAGAGTTCTCGTGTAAGAGAGAACACTGATAAGCAGGTGGAGCTTGGGTATTTGCTCCAAGTTCATCGTGTCACTGCCGACAACCAGGGACTAGTGTCGCTGTCGAGAAAACAGAAGATGACAGGTTCGAGTCCCGTGGTGCCCTTTTTTCCCGACATATTTATGAAAAAATTATAGATCTGTAGTTGAGATCTCACAGATTTCATTTGTATAGAGGGAGACAAATTGAAGAAAGTCATACTTAAACCTTCACAATTCTGCTTACGTGTTTGAACAATTTGTTTGCGAAAACCGATAAGTCCAATTTTGAAGATTTTGAAGTACGGTCTCTGTCATAAAGTACAAAATAATACCTTTTAAATGATATATTGGTCACTATAAAGGTATATTTTTAAAGTTATGGTCAAAAGAAGCAAAAAATTCTTATTATTCCCTTTATTTTTCTTGACCTTTAATCGCAAATATCTCCATTTGACAAATATGGACTTATCGGTTTTTGCAAACAAACTCTTCATTTCTTGCTTTCAACACGGATAAGGTTGGAAAAGTAGGAAGCAGTTGAAATTCTCGCATTAATTTCTTTGGTTATGAATACAGAGAAAAGGCTTATATTTCTCGAGTTAAATGACTACTCTTCATATTCACGTAAAGGAAACTATGATGAAAATTAAATTTATCATGATGTCCATTCATATCTAGAATTCTTTAAAATTGTGAAAAGAGAGGCACACTCAAGAAATCAGTACTTTCTCTCCTCTGGTATTTGCAAAAACCAGCATGCAAAGGATTATTCCAATGCTGTTCGTTTATGATAATTCTGTAACCATGCATCACAGTACAAACAAAAGTCGTCAGACACTGACTTTTAGGTAAGGGTGGATTCCAAAAGAGCACACTTAAGCTTTAAAATGGTGTATAAATCAATTCAAATAGACTCTCCTAACCTATTCAAATATTGGAAAGAATGCATACACTCTGGAAAAGTGTGTACTGAGTAAAGAGGCTCAAGTGTAGAGTCTATTTCAGCTCTTCAAACCAAAAATTTAGCGTGCTTTATTAACGCATTTCATCCATAACTGATATAGACTTTCAAAGCAGTAGCAACAAGTCAAGACTGAGGATTGTTTCCAAATGAACAGTGACCGTAATTTAATTCTATTGTATAATTTTTTTTTTTTCAAAAACGGCTAAAAACACAGTTTTCCATCTGTTTTATGACCCTAAACCTTAGAACAATATAGAAGAAGAATTGCTCGTTTAGAACATATGAAAACACAAGATTGACAATAGGTTGACCTGTTTTACCCTATGTTGAGTCCTAATGTAAAATCAGGGCGTGCGATGTTTTCTTCGTTTTGTGATGCACAGTCACACAACATGTCCATAACAGAATGGAAATGTAATGGCACAGTTTTCATTTCACCATGATTACCATTCAGTATAAAAAAGCAGACAAGTCCACGGCTATTTTTCTTGCATCAAATGCGTCAGCCGTGTGAAGGTACATGAATAACATGGTGCAAGCAATTAATTTTTAAGACGTAGACAAAGAAACAAATAGGTGAAGTGCTGATGCTCTTCACTTCCTAAACAATTTATGTCTAACGGTTGGTTTTCGATATACAAAGACAGTAAACAATAGTGACATCACACCACAATTAAATATTCATCTCTGACTATAGGTTTCATTTCAGCTGGTTGCCTATCAAGGTTAATTGATGTTTTTTTTCTTGACGAATATCAGTAATTTGTTATTCATTCGTGAAATATTTGTTCATGCACCATTTTACTTACTAATGTGCGTGGGTGTAAAGGGAAGAAGGGAGCTATAGGAAACCTGATTCTGCACGATTGGCCTCTAAAAACGCATGAAGTTAAATAACAACAACAACAACAACAGGAAGAAAATTTGCGCATGTGCAGTCAAAAGTAAATGGAGGGAGAGAGAGACATGGCAGTGTGTATATAACAGCTTTAAATCGAATGCATTTTGGCGACAATTCAAAGAAGCGAGTCTGATTTAAAGCTCGCCACACATTTTGCCACATCATACATTTTTTGAAGATTGTTATAGAGCCTGCTGCTCTTCCCGTTGTACATTTTTGCTGTCTCCCTAGCTCGCAAGCTTTTGACATTGGGAGTACTGTGCCTGCAGGGACGGGTTCATCGATCGATATTTTCGAGCTCTTTCCCAAAGATCAGATTGGAATTTGCAGTTTCTCATCGGAAAAAGCGAGGTAAGTTGTCTCAATTTGGATGTACTATCATCTTACATGAAAATCTTATCGTATATAAGGAGTTTGGTCTCAAAACGCTTTAACGCCATTCTTGTTCAAATTGGCGATATTTTGGCAATTAAAAAATGTTAAAAACAAAGGAAATAATAAGAAAGTAGATGATATTTCTGCTCACAACTTAACCAATATTCCTTCTTGTTCATCAAGACAAGTGAGGTTGGCATGGGAAAGTTTGATTTTACTCTATCAGATGTTGGACTAACTATCTTTCAAATGTTAGCAAAGGTGACCATATGTATTTTTTTTTTTGTATGAAACTTTATATAATTATGGTTTATACCTAAAGGCACAGGCAGAGATTGTTCATGGCTTTACAGTCTCATTTATCGAAGCACCATACAGTGGGAAGAAAATTGGAGATTTTGCTCTGCAAGGACCTAACTTCCATTTTAAAGCCACTGTTTTCCATTGGGAGCACTGATTAAAGAATTGTTAGAGTTATTACATTTGATTCTTATGTATAATTCAGATTAATAACATTACAAAACATCCCACCATGATATAAAAATTCGCAATAAAGCCACAGATATACACTTAATAAGGAGATATTACTAAATGTCACAGCAAACCATACTGTAGACAGTTTATTCTACAAACTTTACTACTATTTTTCCACATTTTCTATATTTAACAATACTTAACACTGATTATGCTAATTATGCTACTTAGATTTTTTGCATTGGTTGCTTCTATTCGTAAGTTACATTTTGGAAATTTTTTCAAGCACTCTAAAAAACTGGGCTTTCTTTTTTTTTAATCTGTAAAAGATAAATAATGGCTATAAACTTTCGTATAACACATTTTATTCTAAGAACATTAAAAACTATTCCCATTAATCAAATACTATTCATGAACTCAAGTAGCACATAGCTAAAACCATTTCAGCACTGCACCTTAAATGACTTTCGTTTGGAAGCATAAACTATCATACATCAAGTGTGAATACTGTTTAAAGGTAGGGGATCCCACTTGCATGCCTCAAATGAAGAGTATCATTTTAGAAACTCCCATAAAGTATTGAGAGTGGAAGGTAACATTTAGTACATTTTTATTGACCGTTAGATTTTGAATTGAATTTTTTTTTTCGGGGCTCACCGTGAATCCCAGTACATTACTAGGCTACCTTTGCAGACCCATGCACTGCATGTGTGTCCATCATGTATATTTTGTGAAGAAAGTTCATCAAACTTACAAACATTTCTATATACATTCTTGCCACACACTCTATATGTTATTACATCAGCTCTTATACTTTTAGATTTGTGTTTATAGATAAAAAAAAAATACAGAAGACTGCAACAAAAAGGCTTAAGTGTGGCTGACACACAGAACTACTGAGTAGTTGAGTTTTGTGCATTGTTCAAATTGGAGATAACTGTTGACTTCCAAATTTCTCAGCAGTGGCCTAAACAAACCCCCTGAGGTTCATATTTAATGTTTTGCTGCATTTTGGGAGGTCTGTAAAAGGTATCCCCTACCTTTAAATTGTGGCTGTATTTATGTGTAATTTTGTTGTTTTTTGTCTGCTGTTTAAATCAAAGGTTAAAAACCTGGTCAGATTTTTTTTTTTTTTCGCTTTCAAATATTCTTCATTTTTGGACATTTCAACGCCAAGACAAGGTTATGATAATCTTATAATCTTCGGAGCAACATTGATAATCAAAGGGAGAGATGTATTGTCAAAGTAAATCATGATTTGAAGTATTTCACATAATACGATAGAACCTTAGATTGAAGGTTATGCTCGTATCTCTCATTTCCAAAAAACAAAAATATTACAGAAGGAAAATTCGCAGGTTTTTTTTTTCGCATACGCCAAATATTAAAATATAATCATCATCCATAATTTCATTTTGTATTTCTGTCCAGAATGAGTACAGAAAGTCATACAAAAGAGCCAAAACAGTAATATATCAGAAAAGGCTATGATACTCTGCCAAAGCTGATAGGTGTAATAAAGGTTTCTTATTACAACGTACTGTGACTACTTTTAAATGTTACAGGGATACCGAGCTACCTAACTGCCGCTAAATGTCGAGCCTTGTACCTCAAAGACACTAGAACAGTAGCAAAGTAATACCATATAAGTGCGGAGGTTTCGTTGTTGCTGTTGCTGCTTTGGTTGTTGTTATCGTTGTTATTCATCACCTTTTTGTCATTGATTTTGTCTATTAATGCATCACGTTAAGCGTGATACATGACCTGTGACTAGCAAATTCTGCACGTTTAACAGCATGTTATTTTGCTCCTATCCAAATTAAAAAAAAAAAATGAAACAGGCCATGGACGCCGTTACATCTTATTATAACGAAGACTCGCCTTTGGTCAATGGAACTTTGGCGGCATCGAGTAAGATATGGGGACCAGGCATGATCGCGACCGTCGCGGCATACATCGTCTTCATCATCGTTACCGTTCTCGGGAACCTTCTTGTCATCCTCTCCTACGCGACGGACAGCGAGATACGGAAGCAGGTGGCCAATATGATCATCCTAAACCTGGCCATCGCCGATTTCGTCGTCGGGCTGTCCTCCCTGACGATCAATCTGTCACGAATAATCAGCGGTCGTTGGTTGTTCGGTGAGTACGCCTGCAAACTCTACACGATGGTCGATTACCTCGTCATAACAATTTCTATATCAATGATCGTTATGATTAGCTTCGATCGTCACAGTCTGTTGTCGAAGCAATTGAGATACACGACGTTCATGTCCAAGAGACGCGTGCGGATCGCCATAATCTTGATCTGGATTTTCTTCACGTCGTATTTTTCTCTGCTGTCGTTCGGGTGGACGGCTTTCGGGGGAGTAAAGGGTACGATCGACTACACGAAGTATTGCTACATGGAATACGTGATAGACCCTGTTGTGACATTTTCAGTAACCACGTCGACAACTTACGTGCCGTTGACTTGTATCGCCATCCTCAACATCCTCATCTTTATCAAGATCAAGAAGCAATGGAATCAGTTCAAGCGGGTGAAGGTTAAACGAAAGGTCAAGGACGATCCCTCATCGATGTCAACCGAGATCACCACAGTCGCTGGAGACCCACACAAGTCGTCGAACGAGAATGGCCCGAAGAAAAGCACGACCAAGACCGTGACGCAAACCGTCTGCATGAGCAACACCTCCGGCGCCGACAGCGAGTTGGCGTCCGCCATAGACGTGAAGGAGAACATCAAGTTGGCGATGAAGTTGGCTATACTCGTCTTCTTTTTCACCGTCTGCTGCGTCCCGTTCGAAGTCGCCAGCCTCTCCTCCGCCATTTGCGGCGAAAGCAACTGCATCAGCGATTTCACCTTCAGCATATGCGAGAACCTCATGTGGGCGAACTCAGCCATCAACCCCATCTTGTACGCGCTGACCAACAGGCGGTTCCGGCAGAACATGAAATGGTTTCTCTGCTGCCGATTCCTCTGCGGGAGAAAGTGAAAATTATATTAAAACGTAGGGAAATGAATTTTCGTAGGTATAAAGGAAACTTATAACTGCACGATCAACAAACTTGAAATCGTAGGTACGTGTAGCGAAAACGATAGATCAATAAGATTTCACCAGTAGCATTGTAAGAATAATTAAACTAGTATAAAAAGGGTCAGAGAGAAAGCTTTGTCGGTACATAGACGTAACCGTTCTGTCTGTCACTGTTTGTTGCTCCACATTTTTTGGTATGGATACGTTTCACTTTGTTGTAGCACAAATTTGAATTGTTTACAGAAATCGAATGTTAGTATAACCAAGAGTAGTATAGGGACCTACACGCCATAACCCTAAGAAATAAGAACATAAAAGACGCCTAAGGTACCCCAGGAATGATTTCCACTCTGAAACAAACGTAGGAAAGACCAAACTAACATAATAGCTATTTCAATGTTGAACATGGTTAGAGGGAAATAATGTTAATTGATTTCATTTTGCTGGACATGTCTTTGCTTCTATATTTACTTTCATCACCATTTCTCTTTAATCTCCAAAAATAATGACCATCGCAACAATTCCAGTATGCAGGGCTCCACACTAACTTTTATTTTTGGTGGCCCAAAGGCAAACATCCAACTTTTTTTTTGGTGGCCCGATCAGGCCACCAAATTCTTTATTTCTGAAATTTTGGTGGCCCGACGTGCGTTTTTGGTGGCCCTGGGCCACCGGGCTACCGTTATTGTCGAGCCCTGCAGTATGATTATAATAAATATTGTTTGTGTGTTGTTGTTTTTTTTTTTCTATACGTCAAAGAAAAATGATAAGACAAAACGATATCCTACAATAAGTCTCTGTGGGTTTGTTTTGTCTTTTATCATGAAAATGCATCATTGCTTGTTGGGCTGAGTGTATGCGAAGTTGTCGCCATGTTGTGGATATTTGACTAGTGCAGATCGACTTGCGTTATACATTACTTGTGTAACTGACTCAAAGAGGAAAAGAACTTGTGTATTTTATTTATGTATGCATGCATTAAATTTTGTAATTAAGTGTACGTTTTGTGCTACATGTGAGGGGAGATGAAAGAAAGATACGATGAATGCAAAAGAGGTATAAAATGGGAGTATAGGCATTTATGCTCTCCTGAAGCAACGATTTCTTCATCAACCTCCACGCAACCACGCGAGATGATATTATTGTAATGACCTCCTTTTAAACATGTTTAATGACCAAATAAAAATAAGAATGCAGAAAATCAAACGGATGAATTCATGTGTATTTTCCTTGTAAAAAAAAGAGTTAGTGTTATTCATTCTATACTTTCCTTTTATTTTTATAGTCCAATGGACTGCGATTATTTACTGCACTTTTGAACTGATCTATTGGTTCCTGTTCAATTTATTCCTGCTCATGTCAAATGTCATGCAGACACATTTACTTAGGATTGTACAAACATTATGATAATAACAATTAAAATATTAATCGACAACTTCTGCAACTACATATTATTAACTGTAGAGTATTGGTCGAGGTGAGGATTTAAGTTTATAGCATTTTTGGTTAGATTATAAGAAACCTCATGAAATATGAAAGAGCATGTAATTTCAAAAAGGATTCACTGTTTCTTTGATGAAAATTGGCCTTGAAATGGCTGAGATATCAAAAAAGCGATCCTAATAAAATTGACAGGCCACGACTTTTATTAGGATTTCTTTGTTTTACCTTGTTTTTATATATCTCAGTCACTTCCCAACCGATTTTTCATCAAACAAACTTCTGATTCCCCTTAGAACTGTATTGTATGTCCTGTAACATTTCATAGAATGGTCTCTAATCCTCACCTCAACCAGTACTGTACAGTCCTTTAACGTGTAGACGAATTGGTATGTACATGAAGAGAGAGAGAGAGAGAGAGAGAGAGAGAGAAAGATAAAAAGAGAGAGGCAAAGTAAGTGTGTATAAGTCTTTTAGTATGCTCATTTCACAGACTGATACTGAATGTAATGATAACAATATTTTTTACACTCAGCGCTTTGTAATACGATTATACCATAAATGGAATATTTGTGGCTCTGCATCACAAAACCACAAAAAAAGTCACCAATACATCGAATTTTAGTCAAGGACCGATTCTGAAAGAACAGACTCTAAGCTTTAAAATGATGCATAACTTAATAAAATGAACTATCCCAACATACCTATTATAAAATCGGAAGAATGTACACACCCTAGAAAATTATTTACTAAAAAAAGAGAGTTTGAATTTTAGGGTCTTTCCAAGTGCTTAATCTCACCAGCAGTGCTCTGTTCAATGAATGGGACCCCCCTCCAAAACAACAACAACAACAACAACAACAACAACAAAAACAACAACGACGACGACGACGACAACAACAACAAAAAAAAAGCAAAAAACAATAAACATACAAAAATATGTAAAACTCTAGTAGGATAATCACTATGAAGGGATTATCAGATTAAGCTGAAGATTTTGCACACTCTATAAGCACAACCTATTCATGACTAATGTTAACTTTCAAAGCAGTAGCATGATTTTTCCAAACGTTACTGGAGGTGAAAGTTAAGAGAGTGTAAAATGTCTTTTTTTTTTTTTGATAAATGAAAGGGGGCCTCTGAAGTATTCCTAATCCATTCTACAAGAAGTGTTCTGGAAATACAAAAAAAAAAAAACAAACACAATTTCCCATCTGTTTTATGATTCAAAATTTAAGAATTATGTAGTAGAAAAATTGCTCTCTCAAAAAACATTTTAAAAATTAAAATTAAAAAAAGATTGACGAGAGAGACCAATTTCACTTATTTTGAGCCCCACTTGAAATCTTGGTATGCGAATTTTTCTTGGTTTTGTGATGCAATGTCTCATTTAATTGCATTACATTCACCAAATAAAACGGGAAAAAGAGAAAAATTGAAGTATGAAGCAATCTGAATTTTCGAAAGAGGGTTATAGTAGCATGCGCTATCCTTAGCAAAAATTCGTACCTTTCCACTCGAAAGTTCGGCCATTTTGCCTTAGTTTGCTAAGTTCCGATTTCCTTTTGTATGATGCAATTTTCTTTCTTTTTTGAAACTCGGCTCTTCCTTCATAGCATTTTTTTCTTTTTTACTTTAAGAGTACAATGAAATGTAAATACAGTTGAATCTGCCTATAGCGGCCACAAAAAATTGGCCGTTGTAGACAGGTGGCCGTTATAAACAGGGTCGTTAACATGGCTTTTCTGGAGGGGTTGTGTTTAGTGGTAGCATACGGCAGGGGGTCGTTATAGACGGTGGTCGCTATAGACAGGTTTGACTGTATATCATATCGATGGAACAACAAAGTTGAAAGGGTTTTTTTTTTTTTCCCTTCATCATGAGTGTTTGAATCCTCGAAGTGTCTAATTGTAGTACTGACTCTTGTGATCATGTGACATGCGTGGCATTTAACTCCTTTTAGTCTGTTCTTTTTTATTTTTCTTTTTTGTCCTCATGCACGTTTGATGAAAAGAAAAATAACCGCACAGACTCATCCCGCAGCTAACACGCATAATCTATAAAGGATAATCCATAAAGCTTTTCAAAACCCATTTTCTGTTCCCCCCCCCAAAAAAAAAAAAGTGATGCCTATAAATTGTTCTTGTCGAAAAATGAAATTGAATTGAAGTGAATTGAAGTGAATTGAATTGAAGGCTTTCAAAGTAAAACACATAAAGACTATTAAAACGAACTTGTGGGATGACTTTGGAAAATAAAAGTGACACTTTCTTTTTATTTTTACTTAGCCACTTACCTTTTCACCAACTTTCACTTATTTGATTTAAAGACCTCCACAAAGGGAAGGCCCGTCCTTTAAAGGGACAATATCAAAGGACAATTCAAATCACTTCGTCAAAGAAACGTTAAAATAGAAATTACCTAACACTTCCGCTCTTTCAACGTGAAATGCATTTGATATGAAATCTGTGAAATCTCTTCGAGCTATACGTAAATAAAAAAACAACATTCAATTTGACGAGGGAGAGAAAAAGAGAGAAAAAAAAAAGAAAAGATATTGATCGCTGTCATTGCGAGAAGTCACACCTTTTCTTTTCTTTTTCTTTATGACAGGAAAGGAAAAATAACACAGCGAAATATGCGTAGATTTTAAGGTCGGATAGATTTTATCTTAATGTTTGTTCTTGTTGTTGGTGGTGGTGGTCAATCAATATTTTGCTCGGAGCTAAAGCTAACGTACAAAATTATTTTTTTTTTAGTTCAAGACACCTAGAATACGACACTTATTCATACTCCCAGGAAAAGAAATCGATAGCTGTCTCCACTAAACTGCGCCCATTTCAAAGAAAGGATTTCAGGATGATGGAAATCAAAACGAACATATTTTCAGCTCTATCCTCGTGTCACAAAAGACCAGCATGGTCTCTCTTCCCTTTCAAAATCTCAATGTCAGATTCATGACCAACACTTTTTTATTATTCATTTGATCTTATATACTATCAGCGAGGCATCGCATAAATGGCAAGGATTGGATTCTCTTCTGCCACCTTAACAAAGTCATAACTTGCCCTTAAAGCCTGAATCGAGCTACTTCCCTTTGGGGGAAATGAAAATAAAGCATTGGGAGAGTACATTATGTGACATTCAGCGGCTCTAGAAAGCTTAACCCGTTCCCTAACTGAATTCTGAAATACATATAGACATAAAACGCAGGCCACGTCCAGGTTCCGGCATGGAACGGGTTTAAAGGAGAACTCGTATAGTGATCGACGAAGACGTAAATATCGGAGGGGGGGGGGGAGTGTTCTCTCGTTTATTCTCACAATACATTTCCTTTGCCGAAGAGTGCAAACATTTCCTGCGACATTGATGATGGTTGTGTTATAATTGATATTCGTAAATAGTGAATAAAGATTGACAATATTGATTTATCAAAATAAGTTCCTATTGTCATTATCAACAATACGCACGACTGCTGTACCATTGGCAATAATATGAAAAGGGAAAGAAAACTACAAAATGAATTGACATTGATGTCCGTCAATTACTGGAAATCTCGTGTGGGCATGCACTCATGCGTCTAGTCGTGGCCATTTATTAATTACTTTACGTGTATGTTTGATGTACATTTATCTAATATTTTATCTGGTCATTCAGTTATTCATTTACTTATTATCTGAGACAATCAATGTGTGCTCGAAGAGTAACGTCAGAACACCAGCTAACCTCTACTCTATCGTGAATAAAGGGAAAGAAGAGATAGCAAGAGAGAGAGAGAGAGAGAGAGAGAGAGAAAGAAAAAAAAAGAGGGGAGGGGGAGAGCCAGCATGTATGTGTCCGTGTGTGATGAAGGAATAAAAAAAGAGAACATTCTAACATATTTTGGATGATTCCTACGATGTACATATTTCTAGCTACCTTTTTTTGTTTAGGTATACTTGAATTTTGAAATATGGTGTATGGTTTCCAGTATTTCAGTTTAAATTTTCGTTGGTTTTATTTCTCCTCTTGTATATATATGACACATCACCCATAGCGTGCTAACGAGATGTCTAAGACAAGATTATTTCATAGAATAACTGTAGTTATGTGATTTAGGAACTTTGATATCGCATTCCATGGTACAGGTTGAACGAGCCCAACAACAATAAAGAGTTTGGGTGACTGGGATAGCGGCCTCAGAAGCAATATGGTATCGTTATAGTTCTTTTTTTTAATTGAATTAACAGCAGCAAAAAAAACAAAAACAAAAACAAAAACGAACAATATAAAATAACTTGAAAATCCAGTTGATAACATTAAACCAAAGAGAGTAACACAAAGGTAACTAGACAGAGATGAATACGGGGACACATAATATAGAAAGGGATGATAATTGAGTAAGGAAAAGTCGAAAAGAAGACAAATTAAAGACAGTAACATTTAGCAGGACGACGTTATTTTGGAGTTATATAATTGTAGTCTCGAACAAAAAAAAAAACAACAACATAACTTTGACCCGAGGATTTGCAATTGACTGAAATTATGAAAATGAAGAATTATAATTGTTTGCAAATCATGTACATAATGTCCTATTCATGAATGAATGTGTAAGTTAGATTGTTGTTCTGGTGATATTGCGAGGAAAACTTTTCTTTTTTTTGCCGCAGTTGATTTCAAACATTATAGGAAAGTATTGGCACTTGCATGTTCCATGTATAGGGTGTATTGACATGCACAAGAGACATAATAGCACCTATCCCATACCTGTCCCAGCCCGTAGCTATATGTTTGTTTGTTTTTTATGGGGGTTGTAGAATTGAAAATAGTGGAAATTTCTAAGGGAGTTTGCCGACCTAGCCGAGGTGGGGGAGGGAGGGGTTCTTGGAGGGGCAACTCCTTACGAGGGATATAATCAGGGGGCAATGACCCTGTTCAATCTTGTAAGAAACGCTGCGGGGGGGGGGGATTTGTTGTGATTACAGTCTCTCATCCCCACGAGGAACTGGAAATTGAAATCTGGGGATCTGATGCATACTTGGTTATTTGGAAAATCATCAACCCAATAATTTGATGATCATAATGGTTTCTTTAATTAAACAAAAAAAAAATATGGGAAAAAGACTTTTGTGTTCCAATTGTTACGTATTTCTATGTAATTGCTGCAAATATATGATATAAGTGCAGCGACCGAGCAGGGGGAGGGTGTGAGAGGACCCCATGAGGAAGCTTTTGTATGTTTAGATATTGCAATCCAATGATTGGTGCACACTTCAGGGGCCTGCTTCATAAAACTTGTGATCAGTGACAAGTTGTCATAGATGTGACAAGCTACTGAAATCCGTGCATCTAATAAAGTTGGCTGAAAGCAAATTTGTCATAGAAATGTGGCAGTTGTCACTGATAACAGGTTTTATGAAACGGGCCCCAAGTGTAACATTTCGAAAACTTCTACTCAGATAAGTAAAAGGTTACGTTGGTCTTCTAATTCCCCTAAAGAAAAAACAAAACAAAACAAAACACACAAATTAGATAATTAAATGCTGCGTTATTAAAACAAAATAATATGAAGTTGTTCGAACTGACCCTGCTCACAGTCCTGCGGAATAGGGAGGTGTCAGTTCAAACCCCCTAACCGGCACACACAAACATAAAAAAAATGTATTTCGGCCTTATAGCAAATTGACCTTCTTGGAAACACATATTCAAAATTCAATTTATACCTAAATACCTTTATAGTAAATCCCTCAAATAACAAATAGAGGAAAGATATAAATGAAAAAAAAACAAAAAACATGTGCATCTGTGTACATGGAAAAAAAAATCTTATTGAATACCCTTTCTAAATGATTTTCATCAACAAATGAATAGGGAATCATAAAAAACATGACACTTAAGTGCTGCTGACTAGTTCGCTAAGTTTTCCACGCCATACAAATAAAATATTGATTGTGTCTGTGTTATTCATTGATTTTCATCTATTTGTTTGTTCTGTCTCGATGTATGTACCCAAATGGAATCAAAACGAAAACAAAAGCAACAAACAAGATGAGTCATAATAGGGACTGATTAACATGGCATGAAATAACAGTATTTCGTTATTGGTATTAAAGTCACGGATATGTTACCATCTAGTGAGGATCTATATACATATGAAGAGTTTGTTTGCAAAAAACCGATAAGTCCATTTTTGAAAATTTGAATTTTGAATTTTTTTTTGAAAGTACGGCCTCTGTCATAAAGTACAAAATAATACATTTTGAATGATATATCGGCCACTACGAATGTACGTTTTTTAAGTTATGGTCAAAAGAAGCAAAAAAAAATATATTATTCTCTTTATTTTTCTTGACCTTTAATCGCGGATATCTCCATTTGGCAAATATGGACTTATCGGTTTTTGCAAACAAACTCTTCATATATATATATATACATGTTTACAGTCGTATTATACCGTTATTAACCACTGATAAGCTCGAAACAGGCATCGAATTAATTTCAGGGTCATGCGTCAAAACAGGGAAACATTATTGTCGATAAAGATAGAAAAGTGCATCGACCCTGTGTCACGTTGAGACACATATATTCAATAGAGCAAAAATCGAGAAAATAAAATTAAATTGCGATTGGTGTGACGTTTTTTCTTTTTCTTTTCTTTTGGGAGGGGGGGGGGGGTTCTCCAATACAATGACAAATTTGTACTATAAAGTTTACGCAACAAAGTAAAATGATATGCAAATCCCGATAAACGAACATTAAAAAAAAAAAAAAAAATGTGACCTTACATTGCTTTCTTTTATACAACCATACCTCGTAAAGGGAGAAAATCAATACAGGGCAGACATCAAAAGAGTTTGACATAAATGTTTTTGTTTTTCCATGTACATTTGTCTACATTACCTCTACATACTACTTGATTATACACATATTTGAAAAAAAAAAATCGGTACTTGCATTCCTCGGGGAAAAGCAACAGATTCTATGTGATATAATAATTGCGTGTTTTATTGAGCGCATTAAAATCGTATGTACGTCCAGGTGCTATGTGCTTTAGGGAAAAAAAATCGCTCTTATACTAGTGACCAGTGTGAGAGTGCATGTGCGTGACACTAAAATCGGGGCAAACTGAGAAGGTCGTAACGAAGACTAAATTAATTCGATATCCGTGACAATTTATAACTAAATTGAATAAGGCGCAAATGTCATGGCCTCAAAAGATTCCTGTGGTGCACATCATTCTTCTACAATAATGGTTTGACATATGCATGTATGAATATTTGTATATATATATATATATATGGGGGGAGGTGCGTGTGTGTGTGTGTCTTTGTACTACATAAATACATACGTGACCGTGCAGCACAAAAACAGCAAAACGTCGCACGCCCTAATTTTACGTGAGACCTCAAACAGGAAACACTGGTCAACCTAAATAATCAATCGTGAGGGTTTTCTTTTTCATATCATTTTCTGAAAGAGTACTATTCTTCTTCTCTATTAATCTAAAGTTTTGAATCATAAAACGAGTTGAAATGGCGTTTTAAGCAGATTTTCTAGAACTTTTTTTAAAGAATAGTTGAATATAATGTATCACACAAGCCCCTTTTTATTTCTCAACATATTTTACATGTATTCTTTAATTTCAACTCTAACAACTTTTAAAAGGAAATGCTACTTTGAAAGTTGGTACTTTTCAGTTTAATTCAACAGTTTATTTTTTTTCCCATGAACAAAATATGATACAAAGCGGCACATGTGTCAATTTGACTTTCATTCAGCTGGGAAGGACAGTTCAATGAACACAATATAAAATTTAATATGTACGAATCGAAAAAGGTACAATGCACACTTTGTTTATTTTGTTTGGTTTTACTGTTCCATATTTCACATTTCAACAAATAAATAAACCATGAAAATTATAATGCAAAAGCATGGATGAAAAGTACAGCTTTAAGACAATAACATGTGAAATATGAGGAATCTACAAATAAGCATTGCTTGTAGGGTGTAGATTCCCAGATACGGATGTGAGATTAATTCTTACTTGATATTTACAATTGAAAGGAATGACGATTGTGAATTGGGAAATATAAACGTCGAAGAATAAAAAAAGACAAAGGAAAGACAAAGAAAACAATGTCCGCGGCACAAGACTTCTTGAGAGTTGTGTGATTACCCGAGCGAGGTACAAGTCAAATACAGTGTATGTACAATAGCAGAAATACCAAATATGCCTAAAGAATGTCCAGGAGATAATAAGAAATGGCGAGCGAGGCACATGTTAAATAATCGATAATGACAGTATTACAAAGTATAGACAGAGAATGTCGAGGAGAATTGAAGAAAAGCTATAAATATGAATAGTGTTATTTACATAAAACCAGACTGAGATTGGATAATTTCTCTATCCAAATCATTCCAAAATTTAGGTCCTTTAGTAGTTGCTTTTTTTTTAAAGCAGATACAGTCCGTACAGGAGAAAGATGAAAGGAATCTTTTTGTCTTAAGTTCATTCTTACCCCACTATAGTGGGGTGAGAATGAACTTCAGTATTTTTAACAAACATTGAGGAAAACACATCGGGGAGACCACCTGAGTTTAACTGATACATGCATTTTTGCAAATAATTTACGCAGAGTCAACGTGAACTTTCCATGCAACTTGCAATCAATATAAAGACCAAGGAATTTTGTATAATCAACCTGATTCACCGATACTGAAATAATATAAATCCGGATCTTAAGTGTTCTACTGGAAAAAAATAAGGCATTAGTGTGTTCCAGAAATATAGCGAAGTTAATTATCCGTATGGCTCTTTTCTGTATCAATGATAAAGAACTAAGTCTAGTTGTACAGCAGTTTCCTCATGCCAGGATTCCATAGGGCAATACAAGAATTAAATACAATTAATGCAGAACATGCTTTGGAAAATATTGTTTTAACTTATACATAACACCTATATTTTTTGATAATTATTTACGTAGAGAATCAACATGAACTTTCCACGTCAACTTACAATCAATATAAAGACCAGGGAATTTTATATATTCAACCTGATTCAATTCCACGTCGTTTACGAACAACTTACCCGGTAAAATATTGACTATATTCCTAAAAACCATAAAGTTTTTGTTAATCAAATTCAATGACAATTTATTAGCCTTAGATACTGACTTTAATTCAGTATCAGTGGTATTCAGTAAAACATGAGGGTTTCGATTCGAAAAAAAATACTGGTGTCATCGGCAAAAAAAAAGTAGAAAATGGAACAGAGACGACGAACTGCAAAAATCATTTATATAAAGAATAAACAGCAGAGGACCTAAAAGGAATCCTTGCGGTACACCACAAGTTATAGGCTGTGAGAGGAGACACATGGCCATTCAAACTAACAAACTGAGTTCTTCCAGTAAGGTAACTTCTAAACCATTTCAAGGCCCTTCCGCGAATCCCATAGTGTAGTAATTTGTATAATAATATTTCATGGTTAACTGTGTCAAAGGCCTTGGAGTAGTCGAGAAAGATACCTACTGTGTGACACTTGGCATCGATCGTTTTGGTAATTATTTTTCTCAATCATTAGTAAAACAGTAGAATTGTGGAATACTTTTTGCGAAATCCAAATTGATTATCATCTATTCAACAGTCGTTTAAGAATCGGAACACATGTGTATACACAATCTTTTCAAGAAATTTAGAAAAGGAAATTATTAACGATATTGGTCGATGATTTCCCAGTTCATCCTCTCTGCCCTTTATATACATCGGGATAACTTCAGTAATTTTAATCCGAGTTTATAGGCACTATACGCCATTCAATAATGACAAGTTGAATATATGGGCGAGAGGTAACAAAAAAAAAAAAAAGAAGTTACCATAACGATAAGTGTTCCATCATTAAAAAAAAAAAAGTTACAAATTAGGTTTGTGTATAGGACGTGGAACACTGAAAAGAAAACAACACCGACACCAATATATTATAAAAACAGTGTATTTGTGTTAATAATCTATGTACCATTGTACATTATTTCGGTCATTGATGCTGATAATACAAGCATATTGTCAACAATACTTGTTTTAGAATGCAAATAAAATTTGTTGTAACATAGCAATATTATTGCACAGATGAGTAATGGATAGAATGTATTAATAAAGCGCATATTCAACTTGATTTCTTTATTGTTGTTGATTGTAATTGTGGTTTTGACATCCAGCTGTTGTTGTTTTTTTTGTCCCACTCATCACACAGCCAACAGCCACAGCTTTCCATTATTAAGTGCTTTAATAGCCCCTATACTTCAGAGCCTCTTTCTTACCACACACTTTTCCAGAAAGTGTGCTTTCTTTCTTACATTTAGATATCATTTGAATTATACATCATTAAATTTTTAAAGTGACAAATCTGCTCTTTCAGAATCTGTCCCTAACTAGAAATCCATGTCCGACTACTTTTTTCTTGGTTTTGTGACGCAAGGTCATAACAGATAGGCCTACAGATAGAGATAGATACATTGTAGATAAGAGAGAGAGAGAGAGAGAGAGAGAGAGAGAGAGATCATAATGCACGTATGTTTGTGCAGATTTTATTGTCTAGTAATTATTTGAAATCAATGGAATATATTTCAGTTGCATCAATATTGGAAAAGAATGTTGTGATGTATACACTAAAGATGTCAAGGGCTAACATAACATTTCAACATAATATTGTGGTGAATGTCTTTGTGTGTTTTGTGCATGTGTGTATGCATAGATAAGCAAACGATTTATTGCCATGCCAATGCGTTCACATCTAGGTACCTATACGAAAGCACCACTATTTCTACATGCATTACCATAATATAATCCTCTTTATAATTTTGTATGTTGATATTTCTATTCATCCGGCCTTTTCTATATCACATAGAAGGGCAAAAAGGCATCTGGCGAATAAGACTGTGCGCAAATGAATAAAATGAATTTGTATGTCTGTCTTGCACAATCTCGCACATTAGGAAAAGCAGTTCTTATTTATCAATATTGCTGGTGAGTGTATAGAGAAACATCAATAGAGCAACAGCAAACAAACATAACATTGTGAGATTTTAATAAATTTGTTCAGCAGAATGTTCTTTAAAGGTTTTGTTGTTGTTTGTTGTTGTTTTGGGTTTAATGGCAATCAGTCATAATTTTGACTATTTTTCCAAGACTATAATAATCTCTATTTTTTTTCTATAATTTTCATTATCAGTATCTAAATTCAAACGTTTTCAAAAATTTATCATAATATATACATTTTTATTTCCAATCATACAAATTTTATAATTACACAAATTAATTTTTTTTCCTCACTCAGTCAAAACGGCCACGTTGCCACCCTCAAGTCTATCTTACCAACCCGGTGCGTTTCGCAGGCTTCTCAGGCGTACGCCCTATAGGTAACTCAAGAAAAGTTGGGTGGCGGCCGCTATGCCTGTTATGGGTGTGTGGAGAACAAGTCTATTTTCCGGCATAAACCAAATACAAATAATTGTAGTCATTTTATCTATCTTTTCTTTTTGTTTATTTGTTTGTGAAAGCGAACATTTGTGGGCAAAATCAAGAGTGCAAATTATGAAAATAGGTGCACTGGTGAAATTCCTTCAAAGAATCACTATCGAATACATAATAAAACATCTAAATACTAATCTTCTAAATATACAATAATACTTCACATACTTGTACGGCGTATAATATGCATATGCCCATATATATATATATATATATATATATACATGTATAATACACATACTCATGTATACATATACCTGAAACTCTTACAAATACACATTCACATAATATAATTCACTGTATTACAAATTTTACAAAATAACTATTTCTACTTTACACTTCAATTTTAATGAATACTACATTATAATCTTTTGGGTTCATGAAATTTATACTTGGCTCAGTCGATTTGTCCTGTACACAAAATGTGATTATAGAATTTTGGATATTTCGATTTTGAGACGTTAGGAGTTTTGGGATATCAGAATCACGATTCGTGTTGGTTTCTGCCATCAACATGGCTCTTTCTATTGTGTATTTTGGGCATTCTGTTAGAAAATGTTTAACTGTTTGAGGAGTGGGGCAATAGGGGCAATTTCCTGTGGGTTGTTTTGCTATTTTTACTAAATCTGAGTTCAGGCGGAGACAGCCCATTCTCAACCTATGTATAATCATTTCATGTCGTTTAGGAAGATGACATATTATGAATGGCTGAAGATTTACGGATAACTGGATGGTTTTTAGAGGGGAGGTTGAGTTATTCCATTTACTTTGCCATTCTGTTTTATACTTCGTTACAATAACCGACTTTATCTCTGAGAAACTAAGATCATTGTAAATTTCAATAGATTTCGTCAAAGCTTCTTTAGCTCGGGAATCAAAGCTTCTTTATCTCGGGAATTCTTTAAAGGGGTCCGCTTTCCCCATTTTAAAGGGACGCAAATATAAGCCCCATTGATAACGAAAAACCTTTCACAATAGTAGGCCTAATTTGAACATCGTTGTAACTCTACACGCAATACTACCAGAATAAACAAAGAAAAGTATATGTAGTTTGTTCCTCTATTTATATACACATGTATTATACAAATACAAATGTAGTGTAAAATGCGATTTGACGTGACAGAGCAAAAGAAAAGGACAAACAAAAAGAATAAAAAACAAACAAATAAGCGCGTCGGCTTTTGCAATGGGGCGGTACAAGGATAATATCCTGTACAAGGTGTCTGTTAAAATGAATACAGAAATTCGCCCTCCACTGGCACAACAGGAAGAAAGAAGAAATCAACAACAAAAGCAACAACAACATACATTGAACATAATTCCATAATAGCATAATACCAAACAAACAAACAAACAACAACAAAGTATTTCTCGCGAATGTTTGACTTAATCATAGTTCCCTTGATACCATGCTAAATGACAATTCAGATGCTCACGTACATTGAAAAGAGTTCCACCAAAATGTTAGTTTGGTTGTTGTTGTTGTTGTTGTTGTTGTTGTTGTTGTTGTTGTTGTTGTTGTTTTGTTTTGTTTTTTGTTTTTGTTTTTGTTTTTGTTTTTTGGTGACAACTTAACTAGTATAATTATGCCTAATGTTAGGACTACAACAGCTTACAACTCCGTAACCTGCAGGAGCCGCTACTTCGTTTATTTCAGTAAAGCTTTGCGCAAATACGCCACCATAAGAAATGGCCTGAAACTTGCGCAAGCCGCACGTGTTGTTTCCCCGTCCATTCGACAACGTGAGCGAATCACACCCGTTGCGACCGGTCCCGTCCACAGAACTGTGTGTAGAGTTCTGTGGTTACGATTAGTCAGGTAGGTACCTCCTCGCTCTTCCCACCGCCCGCCGTCGCGCCCCGTAGCCACCTGTGTAACTCAGCTGACACGGCCTCTTCTTCTGGACCCGCGTAATATTTGCACCAAAAACCGTTCGCAGCATCAACAGCTGCAATCTTACACGTATTAAAGACCACAAATCCGGATGGTGAGTTATCTGTTATGATTTTCCAAATCTTGCATTGTGTTGATGCTGATTTGTTCAAGTGATGACGCACTGATGTTTCATTGAAGGAACGAGGTAAAATTTATATGTTCGTCGTTGACAAAGACCAGGGAGGTGGTCTCTTTTCCACCTTCCTGGTTAGACTGAGCTGTGTGCACAATTCTCGTCCACATTGTAGACCTACTAGGTGTTACAAAAAAACATTTCCCACTTTTGATCCTTAATAGTTCAAAAACTATTGTGTAGCCTACAACATTTGTATATCGGATGACACGGACATTGTGGGTGAGCAACAGCTGAATAGTGTACAATTTTGTTGAAGGTAGGCCTAGCCCTAATTTAGAAATGGTAGCTTAGTTGGGTTTCAGATTTTACTCTGTTTTCAACCCTCTGTACAAATTATACTACAAAATTTTAATTTTGCACAGGGGTCAGTTGGTGTGTATGGGAGTGTGTGGTTAACGGGTGCTGTTCGTTATTCCGAAGGTTCGTTATTCTGAAGGATCGTTAATCCGAAACACACAAATTCCCTATAGAATTGGAATGCTCTATTACATTCATATTCATGAGAAATTCCACTATCACCAGTAGGGGCGCTGGTCCGAGAATGCGGATCGTCCGCACAAACGATGGTATCTTCGTAAACGCGGAAAAATCGCGTCCGCGAAAATCAGGATCGGTAGCTTTTTCGCGGACGATTTTTTTCCTCGGGGCTTTGCGGGCTTAGGGGTACCGAACCGCACGTTCTAGATGTGATAAACGGATTCCTCGTGTACAAATACCCCTAGTTCACCGTCTACTTTTGTGGGTTGTCCGTCTTCCCGTGGATTTATCGCGCGAAATTATGAAAGTCGCTGTGCTGTCATTGGCAATACACGCATCATGGAGCAACACACCTACGAAGTAACCAATGCACTTTGCAGTGGAATTATGGCAAATTTGAACGGTATGAATATTTCTGATCGATAAAATATTAATTCTAATTATTGTTAATTGGCATACTCGTGAAATAGGCCCCACCACTGCGTATCCGTACAAATACTACGGCGGCTCGCCTGTTTATACTCGTGAATTCAGCCCCACCGTGTGGCGTTCATCGGTAGATAAGCACGGCGGTGGGGCTTTCTTCCACAGTATAATACTCGTGAATACGGCCCCACCAAACGGGGTTTACGCGAGATACATACGGCGGTGGGGCCGATTTCCACAGCATAGCATCGCACGGGTGCCGATTTCCGATTGCCTGGTTTGGCGACTGTATGCCGGTACCTAAAATCCCGTTGTGAACACCGTTGTGTTGAATATGTCCGACTGCCCGTGCATGGCAGCTGCGTTCATGCCGACGCTAGTTTCCCATGTACGGTATACATGTAATGTATGCATGCACATGGACATTTAAATGATCACAAACAAAACAGAAAGTGCTTTAATATTCAAGGACCGGTTGAATAAAACTAACAACAAAACTTTAAGCAAAAAACAAACACGAAAAAAAAAAAACACTTAATTATTTTGAAACAGTGGAAACGAAATTATCACAGATACTTCTTTCGATCGCATCTAACTTGTTAAATGATATTCCCATTTTTATTAAAAATCCCAATAATAATTTATAAAATAAACGTGAAAATGGCTCCCGTAAGTGAGTACTGTAGCAATTTTAAAGACTGGTCTCACTACAGTTATAGAGTATGCAGTGCTGATAGTTTTAACCAAACTGTGTTTGATTTATTCCCGTGAATCATTGTATCTATGAGGGTGAGATCTCACCTGTAGGTCCGGTAGCACGCCCGTCATCGTGTAGTCAAGTGATGAGGGGAGAGGCCAGTATTATTATGGTAAGAAAAATTACCAGAACTTCTCACATGATGGCCCACACGCATGCTTCATTAATCATATCACATTTGTTTTATTGGTTATTGCATCATAAGCAGGAACAGATTATATATGTACTTCTTTAGAAGTGTTATAGTGTGCCACATCTTAAATTCTGTTTGAATCTACAGTAGATGCAAGTGTACTAACCAAACTACATCTGTTAATTTCATAAAGATGACCTCCAAGAACTGATGGATGTTCACATTGAGGAAATGAAGGAGTTGCGTAATGAAGGCCAAACTAACCAGGTAAGCAACGTTACACATAAAAGTAACATTGATATATTGCTACTAATCTGATCACATTGCATATTTATATTTCTCTCCGTGAAACCGGAACATTTCTTGTCAGTTTTTGTATTTTTCTTTCCTTGTCTTATGGCACAGATCCCAACAGCACAATCGAAGTTGAGCAAGGTAAGATCATACGATGTGTAGGATAATGGCAGCTCTGAAATAGGCCCTACACTCTTCCCTGAATCATTATTATTGCTCAACAATGCTTCTGCATGTTGCGTTGGCAAGAGGAGCTGATATGGTGCACTTGCGTTACTACGACACGAACGACATATTGTTACAACGTCGAAGCACATGCAAAAATTCAGATTTAAAAATAAACATCATCGAGTCGCTCAAAACTAAAACGTTTAATAGCTAAATGATTTTTGATTGAACTAAGTAACTTCCGGGCGACATTGAAAAAGAAAAACGAAATTTATTCAGTTAGACCCTATAACGAAATGCGGGACGCTTACGATATACAGTATAACTTCAGCATAAGAAAAATTAAATTAGCGAGCGTCGCTTTGTTGAAGAACGCATCACATTTTAGTGGGTTTAAATAGAAATCGCTCTGCGTTTTCACGGAACTTGCATTAGGCCATATTATAAGATAATCCGAAATGCAATAACGATCGTTTTTCCGAAGGTTCGTAATTCCAAAACACACAAATTCTGTTTGCAGTGTACCTAGATGTTCGTTGCAAATCCGAAATAAACTTCTGTCCGTCATTGCGACATTGTTTGTATGGCTTTAGTTACTGCGAAGATTCGTTTTTCCTTGCGTTCAGTAATCCGAAAATGAAATAAGGTTCGCTATTACGAAGGTTCCTTAATCCAAAAATGTTAGGAATCTTTGTGTTTCAAGGTTCATTAATCGGAAATGAAAATCGTTTGTTAATCTGAAAACGAAGAGGTGATTATAGGACTGCTAACAAAAACATACATCATCGTTTTTAGATCAACAAGTCTTCGGATAATGAACCGTTTTCATTTCAGGATGAACGGTCTTTTTCTATGAACAATAAACCTTATTTCCATTTTATGATAAACGAAACGTAATAACGAACATTTTCTCATTGACGGATGAACGAACCTTCGGAAAAACGAATGATACATGTACTTCATTTCGGATTAATGGACTTTCAGAATAGCAAACCTTCAATTTCCTTTTCATATAAAAAGAACCTTTCATTAACGGATGAACGAACCTCCGGAAAATTGAATGATACTTCATTTCGGATTAATGGACTTTCAGAATAGCAAACCTTAATTTTCCTTTTCATATAAACAGAACCTTTCATTGACGGATGAACGAACCTCCGGAAAAATCGAATGATACTTCGTTTCGGATTAATGGACATTCAGAATAGCAAATCTTAAATTTCCTTTTCATATAAAAAGAACCTTTCATTGACGGATGAACGAACCTCCGGAAAAATCGAATGATACTTCATTTCGGATAAATGGACTTTCAAAATAGCAAACCTTAAATTTCCTTTTCATATAAAAAAGAACCTTTGGAACAACCGCTACGAACCTTGGGAATAGCGAGCCGTAAAACCGACGACCCGTCGAAACGACGAACCTTTTATAGTACAACGGACATTAGGAACAATGAACCTTTGGAATAGTACTCGAATCCTCAACTACTTTGATGTGATTTCAAACTAAGCATGAAGTACAAACAACTATCTCTATTAAATGTACATTATCAACGAAATTAGAGTGATAACATTGCATTTAATATTGCTTTTTAGCGTATTATGGGTAGTCGATAATCGCATACCGGTAATATAAACGGAGCTCGAGTGTTGGGTTTTGTGTGTGTGTGTGTTGTTGTTGTTGTTGTTGTACACACAAAAATTTAATACAAGGAAACAAAACTGCCGATCCCGAAGACTTTGTTCTAACGTCAGTAAACTGTACTTCGGCAAGATATCTTTATCGTAAATGACTGTAGCTTGATCATGTCGGGCATACAGTGTATTATATTTTACATCAAATAGTTTTATTTAAAAGAACAAAAATATGTCATGGAATGGGTTACCATGCATATAAAGAGAACCAGCTATGTTTAAGAGAGGTTATATAGATATATAATTTGAATGATGAACAACCAATTACATAATATAAGAGCTACAATGTACGCTCCTATCGTGTTTCATGTACAATTCTGCCACTACACTCAAAACTGCCGAGTTACTTTTGTTGTACAAATTAATTACAGTATTTGTTCTTCTCTTTGATTCAGTGAATGATCTTGGAGGACAGAACACGACAGCAGTTCTAGAAATTGATGTTGATGGGCACATGTTCATGCAAGTTGGACTACTCCCAATTCATGTTCGCATGTTCGGCTTGCTCCTCACGAATGTCGGCTTTCCCGGCGGCTCTCAGTACCAGTGTCACGGCGTCATGAAACATAGCTTGCACCTGTCGTCATGCAATTAACATCCAGAATTACTGCTCAACTTTCCTTCAGCTTGTTCTTGATGGAAATGACGCTGTAACCTTAATTCTCATGACTTAATTCTGTAGAAAAAGAAAATGACATTTTTATTTCAAAACGGGGAAAACTTGTGTGATATCAAAGTACTGTATGCAGATCGTAAAGTGACTGTAGGCATAATGTTACAATATTGTGTACTTGACCAACGGTGTTGTATATAATGTTAGGGACATTCCTTCTTGATATGTTGCTGTGTATGAACAGCTATGTGCTTAGCATCTACCCATTCTGTTTGTAACTGAAAAAAAAGTCACCAAACTATCTTCTCCCGAGGACAAAAGATAAAAAGTCTTGACATCAGCTCCTACAATAAAGTCATACTTTTGTTTATGCCCTCCTCGGTAACTCCTAGGCCAAGATCTGTCTGTGCCAAACTGTTTGGTAACTGTTTAATAATAATCATTAAGTGCAATTTCACGTTCAACACTCACTAATCTTTTACGATTTACTAAGTTTATTATTATGTCTGTTATTCTTAAATTGTCAATTATCTATTTGTTTGTGTCTTTTTTTTTTTTGCTTTCCAGTTATCCTACTGCTGAATGTTTCATTATTCTAGGCATACAATGTAATTAGGCTTTTAGTCTTTTTTTAAAGCATACTGCTTGTATCATAATTCTAGCTAGCATTAATATTATCAGCACAGAAATGAAATGCATGCATCGTGTGCTGTGATACCTGTGCCTATATATTTTTTTTTTTATAGCATTGGCAATAAAAATGTGAAGATTTGTGTGTGTGTTTGTGATTAAAATGGTACAAAAGTATGTACCTGATTTCTTGGCGCTTGTTTTGTTTGTTTTTTTCTTGATGTATGATAACAATTTCCTGGCATTTGGGTATACAGACTACTCTCAAACACCCACATTGCATACACATGCATACCCACACAAGACTTCTAATACATACAGGTTTCGTCAGCGTTATTGAATGGAAAATACTAATGTGTGTCGTTTTCAACTAAAAATTGTAGTAATTGAATGATAGACGTAAACAGACTTGAAACTCATCTGCCTTTCACATACAAATCAACATGCCACAATAGGCCGCTTTCAAGAATTATTCACAATTTACAGAATCCCGAGTGAAACGTCCATGTAATCCAAGCACATCTAGAGATCTACTTAGGTATGTTAATTGTTATGCCGATGGTCTATACAAACATCACAATGATTAATAGTAGGACATCGATACTCACATTTAGGTTGAAGAGCATTTTGCTAATAAAACTCGATCCATATTGCTCCTAGAAACGCAAAATTTGCATGACTTGTAAATTGATGTCGCAATGCGCAGCATGCAGCGGTACGTATATTTGGATCCCCGTATATTTTTATCACACGAAGCGAGGTAAACACAAATGTATGCATTTGTGTTTACCTCGCTTCGTGTGGTACGTTTGTATTATAGAGATAGCCCTACATGTATTACATGTATGTCAGCTTCAACTTACAACAAAACATATGCATGGGCACACAGAAAACGAGGAAAGCAGTGATCTCTGTTTATTGCACATCGTCCTCATTTACGAGGGTCAAAGCAAGAAGCAATCAACAGTCGCGCTTTTGCGTCCTTACTTTTGGGGACAATCATAGTTTTCTCAGGTTATATCGGTTTTTAAGGACGCATCCTCATTTATCGGGACGCCGTTCGCCGAGAGGTCGGCAGCTTGCGACGTAGTCACCGTATACGAAGACGACCCTCATATACAAATACGATCCTCATTCTCGGACCAGCGCCCCTACTGATCACAGTCATCTTTTTTTCATCATGAAATGTAGGCTCCTATACTTAACTAGTGTAATAGTGTATTTATGCAAATCAGCTTATTTTACTCACGTGCATGCATTTTACCCTTTAATTTATTACCATGAATTCACACTAGCAGTGCCCAGGGTAACAAAGATGTCAAGTTCAAAAAAATTTTATGAGTGAGATTTCATGACTGGGCGTCTCGGTGTGCGAGCATGCGCGTGAGCGAAGGAGCGAAGCGACCGAGCGGGGGTAGGGTGTGGGAGGGGACAGTCCCCCCCTCCCGTGGTAGGGAGCTTTTACAATTTTTAGCTCTTAATGGTGCGATCTGGTGCATACTTGAGTGACTGTTTTTTTATTTTGAAAGACGAAAGGGAAATATACCTTCAATTGCAACTATCACTTCAATACTTCGAGCTATGTCCCGATGCCTGAGAAAAGTGGGTACCATGCATGATCGTGAGATGGACCCTATTTGTGAGTCTCATACAGAATGCGTGAGACTTGGTAGCTCTTGGGTAATCCATTATGAATTATCAATAAAGCATTCATGTGCCTTGGAGCAAGAGTCGATCCCGAAGCCTAGTAGTCAGCAGAGCTCTGAAAAGGCGGTGTTCGTGGTATTTATTTTGATTGTTCAGGGTCATTGTAAAGCACATACATACACGTCATTGCTTCTTGTGTAAAGTTCAATTTTGCACAGAGGGTTCAAAATTGACCAAAATCTGAATTTAACTTTAAAGATAATCATCCCATGGATTTAACGAAACTGATTCATGCTCTCAATTTCAAATTAGGGTCCTACCTCCAAGTAAATTGTACACTAGGCCTATTCAGCTATTGCTCATATCATTGACAGTGTTATCTGATCTGATAGTTTTTAAACTATTAAGGATCAAAAGTGAGAAATGTTTTTTGTAACACGTAGTACATTTTCTTTCAGACTGTTGCTATTGATTGTCGTACAAATGTATATGCCAGTGTGTTTGTTTGTTTGCTTGTTTTTTATATAATAACACTTGTGGGAACATTTCATTCAATGCATTCATTCATTTTATTTTGTTTATTTTCATTTCCAACAAGAACAGAAGAATGTATGCCTCCCCAGCAGATAACAGCTTGGAGCATTAGCTGGCCCAGCCAGCCGTCGACTGTGTTGGGTTTTTTTGGCTTTGCATTTTGCTTTGCTTTGTTATGTTTTTTCATTTTATTTCATGTAATTTTTCTAGTTTCTGCATGGTACAGTGTACAGTGCACTCTCGTTATAACGAGCACGGTTATAATGAAATTCCGGTTACGAAGTAAAATTTCAGGCCTCAACTTTAACTGCTCTATGTTTTTATTGTTTATTTGTTCGATTATAACGAAATTTCAATATAACAAAAGAAAACTGACAGTCCCAAGGACTTCGTTTTAATGGGAGTCCACTGTACAAGTAATCAACTTGATTTGTATCAGGATTTTTCCCAAGACAAGTGCCGTGGATTTACAATGTACGAAATACAACAGTAGTGAAGAAATTAGAGTTTGGTAGGCTGTATTGAGCTTGATCTTGATGGAGTGGACATTGATACATTGTATGCAATAATGCAAGGTAACACAATACAGACCTCTAGGCCTACATCCAAAAATAACGAATTGATTACTGGCTCTTGTGGTGTTTCTGTCATCTTTGTGTTTACTCCACTTGGCACACCGTTGTTTTACACTCAGCTACTTCTTGGCAGTAGCATGCTTTAAAAATCTTTTGTTCCTTTTTTTGTGGTATGTTCTGGTATCTATAATTTATTCGTCATATTCATCTTAACCCACTGAGGACGATTTCCGAGTATACGTGTACTTGAGCAGGGGTCTGTGGGAAATGCATGTTGTAGTAAAATTAGCCTGTCCTCAGCGGGTTAATCTTTATTAGACTCTGTGTATTCTTCTTTTTACAGAGTTGGGTACCAATTATGTCTTCTGTTAGAAATTTGATCCAGAGGTTAGACTTTGTCACCAGGCTCTCCAAATGTGCAGTTTCCACCCAAACAGCAAGAAGTAGCCTACTGGAGAGATCAGGCGATGGCATCCATGCAAGCAGAGCCTGGAGGAGAAGTCTACACGGGAGAGGCTCTGGGCGGGGCAAACCTCGGGGAACTGTAGCTAGCAAGAGAGATTTTCCAGAGGTTTGTACTCTGATAAAACTGTAACCATACACTCTCCTTGCCCATAAGGCTTCCTGGATGTTACTACTGTTGGCTGCAACTGACATGATATATAAAATGACTAATATTCTCATAATTTACTTTCTGCCTTGGATATGAATATCATATCCTGTCACTTTTGTAATATTACATTATTGTTTAATTTCAATCTTTTTTCCAATCTCTGTGGTAACCAAGGTGAAAAAAAATACCACAACAATAATCTTTTTGTTTGTTGTACACACTCCTGAGCATGCAATGAGGTAATCACATTTTGTACCGGTACCTGGTTATATTGTATTGACCATGGCACTCTTCAGGCACATGTTGTTTCAAGGTTGCTTGTGATACTCCCTAGACAAGTTATAATAAACTCTGCTGAGACAAGACATTGGAAAGATACAACACTGCGTCCATGGTAGCATTCAGACATCCCTTCGCTACTGGCTAGAAAAAATGCCTCCAGTTCCCCTAACCATTTGTGACCCGCTTCAACAAAAGGATCCTAAAGTCGCTGACGGCTGAGCAGAGAAAAATTGAGTTTGAAGTCACATCATCAAAATTGGTTTAAACAGTGGGATTTCTGTTTTCGGCATAATTTTGTAGTCTAATGTTTTGTCTATCGTGTGTCGAGATTTTGAAGCTAAATGATCAAAGGAAAGGCAAAATCAGCGTTTTTCTTGTCCATGATTTTCCGACTCTCAACATAAAAGAAACGTGTCTGAAGATTTGGATTTAGCGCTGCAGCTAGACTTTGCCCATAGCAACGAGGGAGTGATCTTATTGGTCAGTGCGTGGCATCCTGATTGCTGATTTGTCCTGCGTAGACTGCTGGCGCTAAGCTTGACTGAACATCGCAAAGGTCGCTAGGAGCATACCTTCTATCATCAAGCGGTGAAAACTGTCTTGCCTCCCCTTGATCATGATAGCGTCGGAAGGAAAACTTCGAAGGTGTTTTTCTCGAAACTCTGATTTCCACAACCACATGATATGCGCTAATCAAATCATCGATATCTCCGCAACCGAGTACTTTTATGAGCTGTGCTATATATGAAATTAAAGTAGAAGCGTAAGGGAATAATATCATGCCATTTTCAGAAAATTGTCCTCCCCGACTTTCGGATCCTTTTGTTGTAGTGGGTCACATCTGTATGCTTTCAGTGTGGATTGCCACAGCAAACCCCAAAGTGCTGTATACTCTGTCCAAAGTCCGTGGCACAGAAAGGGTTAACCCGTAGCAGTTTGGCTACACCTGCTACACTGTTCTTATCTCTCCCTCTCACTCACAAACACACACACACAACGAAGAAGAGTATACCGGAGATAATAGATTAAAGGTAGGGAATCCCATTTGCATGCCTTAAATGAAGAGTTGTATAAATACAGTGGTATGTTGAAGAGAGTATCATTTTAAAAACTCCCATAAAGTATTGAAAGTGGAAGGTAACATTTAGTACATTTTTATTGACCGTTTGATTTTGAATTGAATTTTTTTCGGGGCTCACCGTAAATTCCAGTACATTACTAGCCTACCTTTGCAAACCCATGCACTGCATGTGTGTCCATCATGTATATTTTGTGAAGAAAGTTCATCAAAACTTACAAACATTTCTATATACATTCTTGCCACACACTCTATATGTTATTACATCAGCTCTTATACTTTTAGATTTGTGTTTATAGATAAAAGAATACAGAAGACTGCAACAAAAATGCTTAAGTGTGGCTGACACACAGAACTACTGAGTAGTTGAGCTTTGTGCATTATTCAAATTGTAGATAACTGTTGACTTCCAAATTTCTCAGCAGTGGCCTAAACAAGTCCCCTGAGGTTCATATTTAATGTTTTGCTGCATTTTGGGAGGTCTGTAAAGGGTATCCCCTACCTTTAAGATGAAACTAATCAAGGCCCTCTATTGCATTGTGGTTGCTGCGTAGATTGTGCCATCTACAGGGGATTTAAATGCAATGATTTGCTGAAGATGTCACACACGTACCAATCTACAGAAAGACTTGTGTTATTTTTATGACACCTCAAGTTGAACTGCTTATCTACTTCTTCATTTAGGGAGAGGATGAAGAAGATGACACAACAATGCCTGATGCAGGTCTCCATGGTAATGGGGACGCTGATCGCCTCCACACGCCCGTGATGCTACAGGATGTGATGTCATTCTTTGCTCCGCAGGAAAACGAGGTACTCGGTCCACAGCATGCCAAGTTTGCATTATACATCATTCTGCTCAAACACACAAAACCCACCCAAACCGATTGATAAATCGCCAATTGCCACAGTATAATGAAAGCGTTTCTCGCGATTCTATTCATGTCACATGTAACTTGCATTTTATGTGGTCACTGACTATCAAGTTGTATTCCCTACCTGGATTTGTATAATGGTAAATTCTAAGTTTCTGCCACTGTTATGTATTGCAGAAGTCATGCTTGTACAGTAATGTAGCTACTGGTCATTTGAAAGAAAAGCAATCATAGATTTTTCATACGTTTTACATTAAAGTAAAACTTTGTCTTTTCTCTACAACTGTGCTAACTTTGGCCCGAATTCATGAAGGTGGTACAGATGAAACCATGGTTTAAACCATGGACAAAAACCATGGAGCGCCAAGTGCCGCGTGGAATATTTCGCTACGAAATCAGTCATTTCGTTGATGAAATTATTATTTTGTAACAAAATGACAACATTTTGTAACTAATTGAACATTTTGTCTACAAAACGATAATTTCGTTAACGAAGCGGTCATTTTGCCGGGCATCACAAAACGAACAAAAAGTCGCACACACTGATTTTGCGTGAAGACTGAAAATAAGTGAAATGGGTCAGCTCAGCCGATCTTGACTTTTTCATATTTTCTGAAAGAGCAAGTCTTCTACATTATGCTAAAATTTGGGGCCATAAAACGGGCAGGAAAGTGTGTATTTGAGCAGTTTATCTCAAACATTTTTTTGGCAGAATAGTGTGATTAAGTGTGTCTTTAGAGTCCCCTTTTCATTTCTTAAAAACCTTGTACACTTCACTTTCAACTCCTGTAACTTATGAAAGGATGATGCAACTACTTTAATTTGACATTAATTAAGGACAGAATGTGTTGATAAGGCATGCTCAATTTCAATTTAATCTGATAATCCCTTCATTGTTGTTACTCTGGTGGTTTACATCCTGTTTTTTGTCCGATTCATCACACAGCCAGCACGGCTTGGTAAAGATTAAGCGCTTGAATAGACATTCGCAGAGCCTCTTTTCTCAGTTCACACTTTTTCTGAGGGTGTGCTTTCTTTCCAATATTTAGATAGGTTAGGAGAGTCCATTTGATTTGAGTAATACATCATTTTCAGAATATGTACTTAACTAAAATTTCCTGTCTGGTGACTTTTTGTTTGTTTTGTGGTGCAGGGTCACATATGTGACCGTGCACCTCAAAACGAACATAAAGTCGCACACACTGATTTTGCGTGAGGACTGAAAATAAGTGAAATGGGTCAACCTAGCCGAACTTGACTTTTTTATATTTTCTGAAAGAGTGGGTCTTCTTTTACATTATGCTAAAATTTGGTATCGTAAAATGGGCAGGAAAGTGTGTTTTTTAGCAGTTTATCTCGAACATTTTTGGTAGAATAGTGTGATTAGGTGTGTCTTTAGAAACTCTTTTTCATTTCTGAAAAACCTTGTCCACACTCTTCACTTTCAACTCTAATAACTTTTGAAGGGATAGTGCTACTGCTTTGAAAGTTGGCATTTATTATGGACAGAATGTGTTAATGAGGCATGCTTGAGGCATGCACAGCCAGCACGGTTTGGTAAAGATTAAGCGCTTGAATAGACACTGTACTTCAGAGCCTCTTTTCTCAGTTCACACTTTTCCTGAGTTTGTGCTTTCTTTCCAATATTTAGGTAGGTTAGGAGAGTCCATTTGATTTGCGTTATGCATCATTTTAAAGCTTAAAGTCTGCTCTTTCAGAATATGGTCTTAACTACAAATTCATGTCCAGTGACTTTTTGTTTGTTTTGAGGTGCAGGGTCACATATATTAGACTCTTTCTTCAAATAGCCTTTTCTCTGCCTACCAATTTTTCAACCTGTTGCAGTCCACTAGCACATTTTTTTTTTCAAGGGATGTAAGAGATAAATAGCAGTCATTAACTCCAACAAAATTCCTAACAATAACATTAAAAAAATGGGAACCAATGTCATACCAATAACAGAAAAAACAGGATGCTAGATGATTACCGTAACACTATAATCTACTCGGGGCAGTGGGTGTAGTCAATTGCAAGTTACCACAAATATTCCATATTCAGGGAGTACTGAAAGAAGCCAATATTTGTGTGTTCAGCAGATTCCAATTAATTGAGTTATTTCTCAAAAAAAAATAAATAAATAGATAAAATATATTTTTAATATATGAAATTTAATCATATATTTAGCATATATACACGTATTGTCTATTTTGGGGTTTCTGAAATTGCTAAAGTTTCTATTAAAGGTGCATAGTCCCTGTAGTGTAGAGGACGCTGTTGATGATACTGCCGATCGCCGTTAGCATTGATACGAAGATTACCGAAGTTGAGCTGTCATCAAGAGTAAAGTGCGTAGGGTTTGCTAAGTAACGTTGCCTTCGTTGTCTTCTCTGCGCATCACGCAGTCTGTAGTAATGTCAGGGTGCGTGCATATGTGCTTCTTGTTATGACATCACAAAAGAAGTTTGCTAAAGCTGTCATCCCCCTCGGCCAAATCATGAGCTGAACTGTGATCGGACCACTGACTACGGTGGATAGGACTTCTTCGGACTCGGGGAAGTGGGCCACAGCGTAAGCGCCAAAGAGGAGTCGATAGCATAGGTCTCTATAGGAAACTTGCGGCATGCACCCGCGTACGCATAAAACACCGGGATCATGCACCTTTAAAAGGAAGATATGCTGACAAATATCATCCATTCACCTTTGGTGCAAGAGAAACAAAATATGTCAAGCTTTCATCTGGACTGTTTGGTGTATTATCAAAATGAAATGTTACTGTAAACTCCATTAAGCATATTTATGCCCTTTTGAATTCTCCTAAAATACTTCAACAAGAGCTTGCTACCAGTATACTGTATGAGCTGTTATTTTCGCATTCAGATATTTTTGCAAATTAGGGGGTCGCAGAAATTTTCACGAGATGTTGTTTTCGCAAATTGACACCGACGCTATCATAAATGCATTGTTAGCCTAGTGCATGGCGACATTTTTATGTCTTGTTCAATTTGCGATCTAATTGTGAATTACAAAATTCATTAAAATTAAACCCTCACAAAAATAACAGCGCTTACAGCTTTCAGCTCTGACACAATAACTCACACGCTTAAGTTAATATTTCTGTGTTCCTTGCAAGATGTACCTGGACATGACCTTTGGCGGAGGAGGTCACTCCCGGGCTCTCTTGGAAAGTGCCCCTGGGGTCAAAGTTCACGCCCTGGACAGGGATCCCGCTGCTCATGAGATTGCCCTGGAGATGAGTCAACATTATGGGTAAATTAAAAAAAAAAAAAAAAAAATCAGAGTTGCCAAAGTTTGGAAGTCTGCAGTCAGGAAAAAGCCAACTAACATTAAACCTCACCCTGCACAAGTGCATTGCCTTTTCTTTCATTTATTCATTCATTTATTTATTTTATCGTTATTTTTATTTTTTTTAGACAGAATTTCAAAGGTCTATTCCACATGGGTGTTTGTGCAATAATTTTGCATTGGATATATCTTACAATCATTATTTAATCATTTCAAAAATTGGTTCCACACAGGTGCTTGTGCAGTAATTTTGCACTGGATATAACTTTATGCATATCTATGTTTTCTACAATCTGTAATATGTCATCTCATTTGCACATTAAAGGACAAGTTCACCTTCATAGACATGTGGGTTGAGTGAATGCAGCAATATTAGTACAACACATTAGTCAAAAGTTTGGGGCAGATCAGATAATCCGTTCAAAAGTTACGTATATTTTAAGTATCTGCACAGTCACTGCTGGATGAGAAGACTACTACAGTGTATGATGTCATATGCGTGCAACGACATAAAGAAAATAAAAAGAGAATTTCACAAAGCTCTGCTTTTTGAAAAGAGTGCACATTTCTTCGACTTGTTACTGACATATGTTAAGGGTAATTATACCCCCTGCCTTCTGAAAGAGAGAAGTCAAGTGTTCTTTTGCTGTGCGAGAAAAGTGAAAATATGTTGGATTTTCTTTAATCTTTCTTTGTATGGTTGTACTCATGTGACATCACAAGCTATAGTAGTCTTCTCATCCAGCCTTGAGTACGCAGAAACTTTAAAAATTCATAACTTTTTAACGGATTGTCCGATTTTCCTCAAACTCTTACTGATGTGTTCTACTAATACTGCTGCATTCACTAAACTCAAATGTCTATGAAGGTGAACTTGTCCTTTAAGAGTGCATTAAGATGATTATATGACCATAAAGCAAATGGAGGTATGTTTGGTACGAAATATAAATAACATATATGTATAGGTACTCAACCATATTGCATATTTTTTTTTGTCTGTGTTATTTTCTTCTGTTTTATTTCTATTCATCAGATTATTTACTGACTTGCCATACCTATCTGTTTGTCAGTTTGTATTAATTGAATCACAATGGCCTATAATTCTAACTGCTTTCGCAAAGAGGGGGCCGAAGTCATGAAGAAATGGAAACTTAGTAATTCATAAGTACACGTAACTTCTGGGTTTAGATGCATTGTGTAAGTTGTTTCATTTTTTATGTGTGAAACTATCGACTGGGTTATTTCGACACCCTGCACAGTGACTTGCAAATAAAAGGCGGGGGAGGGGGGTGTACCTTAACCCATGGAGGACAGGCTGATTTTGCTCTAACATGCATTTCCTGTAGACGCCTGCCTGAGTATACTTGGGACTCCTCTTCAGTGGGTTAACCCGTTCCTTACGGGAACCTGGTTTACCAGGTTCCCGTGGGAGCAACTGATATACGGGAACCTGGTTTACCAGGTTCTCAAAATGAAGATAAGGGTGCCTGCTTCAGTGGCCGAAATTCATGTTTCTTTGTGTTAAAATGCTCAGAAAAGTGGGTTTGATAAAAAGATCAGAGTTTATTCTATCAGGATTTGTTCTCCTGCTGTTTTAAAAAAGGGGGTTTTACAGTATTATGTACCTTTTCCTGATTTAGTTTTTTGCTTGTTCTGCTGTAAACTCGTACGAACATGTACATAATGATCAAGGCTGAGATCAGTTAGAAATGCGGGTTCGCTGACCCCAGTCACCTCATTCAGGTACCTGGTTTTGTGTAGAACAAAAGATTCTGAGAGCTCATCAGCGCACGCTCTATTCATACCTCGCACCCGATCGATATTTCCATGTTCACGGGCACATGTAGTTGACCGTAGAAAGGGGGACACAATGAACCGCTTGACTGCCTTCACACAGCTGGATTACCAACCTGTGTGCCTCTCTGTCGACGGGCGAAAAGAATCTCGTTTTGGGGCATTAACCCTATTCTAACTGGGCTATTTGAGACCAAGTTTTTACTGGGGGGGGGGGGGGGGGGGGGTCAATTTGACCCCCCCTTCAGATCTCGGCCGCCGATCGCGCGATCGCCGCAAAATTTTGCCTGAACATAGAGCCGGATGTCAACTACAAGATTACATGGTCATACAACAGAAAAATGTTGATTTCATATTTTTTAATAAATTAATTATGCAAATTAACGCATGAAATCATATTTTCACCTGTAACTCCATCAAAAAGACTGAAGGATTATCAAATTTTTGTGTCAGAGTTTCTCAAGACACATCAAACAATTTTCTTGTAAAAAAATAGCGCAATCAAAATCATTTTCTTTTGTTTTTTATTGTTTTGTTAATTTGTTATGTATTTTATTGTTTTTTCGATCTTTTGTTTTCTATTGTTTTTTCGCCAAAATTTGTTGGAGACACTTTTTCAAGCTTATCTACAATAGAATTGATTTATTTCAATGGTTAAAAGTTGAAATAATGTAATTTATATCAATTAAACAAAAAAACACAGTTTGCATTGGATTTGCACACGAAATCATGATTTCGAGCGGTTTTCAGGTTGACATGCATATGCAAAACATTGCATAACTTCAGAACGGTGTACCCGGACGTCGCAAATTTGGTCTCAAAATATGCGGGAGGCTTAAATGAAAAAAGCCATGAAACGACGCGGCAAAATCTTTGCGCGTTGCGGAATCGTGGCGCGAAACGTCGAGGGGGGGGTCAATTTGACCCCCCCCCCCCCCCCCCCCCAGTTAGAATAGGGTTAAAGGCACTCAGAGAATTGCGGAAGGAACGGGTTAATGTTGATCATGTAGGGGTGTCAAAAGTAGTTCCAAGTATTTTCAGAGAAAAATTCAATAAGTCTTGAACTTGAGCCTATACGGCGTAATGTATCTTTACCATGCTTTGCTGAGTTTCATTAATATTTTCCACCTCTGTTGTCTACGTTGTACAGGGGGCATCTTCAGCCGATGCTTGGCAGGTTCAGCGAACTACCGGAGCTGCTCTCCGCCAGGGGCATGGAGGGGAGCTCCTTTGACGGGGTCCTCATTGACGCGGGGTGCTCCTCCTTCCAGCTGGACACCCCAGGGCGTGGCTTCTCCCTCAGCCGGGATGGCCCTCTAGACATGAGGATGGATGGTGACAGGTGCGTGGTACTGTAACCTTTTCCTCCAGGGGGTACGGTGCTCGGTTGCAGACATTAGCCTGTTAACCCGTTGATGATGAGTCCCAAGTATACTCGGGCTGGTGTCTATTGGAAATGTGTGTTGTAGCAAAATCAGCCCATCCTCAACAGGTTAATGTACAGTCCGACCTCTCCTTTCTGGACATGTGGGGACCGCCGCTCATCCAGATAAGGGATTTGGCCGGATATGGGAGACTCAATGTTTAATGCATGCAGATAATTTGCTCAATGAGCAATCGCCTGTACCATGCCCTGATTTTATGAGAAGTTTTGTGACCATGTTCTTGTGGTGATTTTGTGGTAGTGAATGTCTGAATGCATGTTATTTCGATGAAAATTAGATATGTGAATGTATGTTAATTTTGTTTTTTCAGTAATATGTAATTCATGTCAGTTTGTGTAGAAATTTTGTTTGAGTTTGAAATCCCCCTTTTCACCCTAATTATCTGATTGAAAAAAAAAAAAGGAAAACAGTCACACCGTGATTGTCCGGATAAGAGAGAGGCCTGATGAAGGGAGGCGGTATAGGCGAGGTCAGACTGTATTTCAGATTCAAACACTCACTCTCACGCTCTCTTCCTCCTGCTGTGTTGTTGCTTTGTAGTGGTGCATGTGTACATTTTAATTAGTTGAGGACGGACTGATTTTGCTACAACACGCATTTTCCATAGACACCTGCCTGAGTACATACTCCTGACTCGTCCTCAACGGGTTAACATTCTGTGCATTTTTTGTCTCCGTAAAGTATGACAGTTGTCTTCTTTTAAGAATGTATTCCCTTTTTCTCCTTCTATGGCATACACTTTGCACTTTGCACTACTTTTTCCTTCTTCCTTTTTATTCATTTTTTTTCTATTCTCTTTCGTATGTGTATTTTCTCTTATTGTTTTTGTTTATCTATTTAAGGCTGTATATCATTTTTAAGTCCTCCTCCTCACACACACACACACACTAAACCTGTTTTATGCTTCTTCTCTGAACCTGTTTCTTTCTTTCCCTCGTATTGTAGGTGTGGATGAAAAATTGTCCACTCTGTCTACAGTTTGTTTGTTTGTTTGTTTAGGTTTTTTTTTCAAAATTTCTAGCCCCATAATTATGTTACCTTTGAATTCTACTGTGCACACTTGGAAAGATCAGTGGTGTGACTACCAGAATATTATGTCATAGGTGTGCATAAATTGATGCTTGGGCAAGCATGTCACTTGTCCTGTCCTAAGAGCTCAACAAATTTCAACATGGTGCTTAATGGCAATTTCACTGATGCAGGATTAAACACAATGGACATGGAAAGCCTGTTTCCAGTTTTTGAGAAAACCTCATCGAAGTTACCAATGTGACCTAATCACTAGCTCAGAATTAACTCTTTATGTGCCATGGTGGAAACCCCCTGTGTGCCACATTATTCTGAGACACGAAGGTAGTCATGCTTTGAGAAAGAATTCTGTTTTTCCTATTTGTATAACTTCTACAAATTTCTGTTAAGATGGGCGTAATAGTAGGCAAAGTTAAAGAGGAATGCCAAACTTCGTTTCGATATAAATTGTATGCCGACTCTATTTTCATTTTTTTCTTTTAATGACCAGTTGCTACAATACTATAAAGGCATGACTTTTGCACATTAAACCGTGACAGAACGTAGAATGTACGAGTAAATCTAGTTGGGAACATTGCTTGATAGTCGATCACCATAAAGAATGCAAGCCGTATATGAGAAGAACAAAAGCATGAGAAACGCTTTCATTGCGCCGCGGGATTAGCAGTAATTAGCGGTTTATCGATCGGTTTTGGCGGCTTTGTTTGTTGAGCAGAATATACGAAGTTGGCACGCCGTCGACTGAGTCGGAGGTGCGAACGTGGCACATAAAGAGTTAAAAAAGAAAATCATTTTGTGGGATGGATGATATAAATCTGTAAAGAGGTATCACCAACAGATTAATTTGGCTTTATGTAGTGAGTTCCCAAGTTGCACTAGTCTGCTTTCATTATGCACTGCCATTGTCCTTTGTTTTTGTACAGTATACACAAAACAGCATCTGTGCAAATTTTCTGCCCATTGAAGAAAATGCCTAATGATTTGCTGTCACATGGCCACAGATATTTGAAAGCAGACTGGTATTTTACTTATCCATTTAATAAGTCTTATGAACAGTCATTATTCTGGTGACTTTCCATCAATGTTTGTGTAAACTATGATTTGTTGTGACTGCTAGGTTCCCAGCTCAACCTACCGCGGCTGATGTTGTGAACTCGGTCGACCTCTCTACTCTAGTCAATATTCTGCGGACTTACGGAGAAGAGCCCAGTGCCCAGAAAATTGCCCAGGCTATTGTCGACTACCGCACAAACTTTCAGCCGTTCTCCTCCACTCAGGAGCTGGCAACAGTGGTGGCGTGCACCTTTACACACCGCGCCGCCAGGAGCAATCACGACAAGCTCGGACGCCCCAGCCACACAGCAACGCGGACGTTCCAGGCACTTCGGATCTTCGTCAACAACGAGCTGAACGAGCTCGCCGTGGGCCTGGAGGCTGCAAGGGGCGTGCTGAAGCCTGGCGGCAAGCTGGCAGTGCTGTCATTCCACTCGCTGGAGGACCGAGTCGTGAAGCGCTCGCTGCAGGGGCGGGACGTGGCCGAGAAAGGGACCTCGCTACGGCAAAAGCGCATAGCAGGGAAGGGCAGCAGTGCAGAAGAGGGATGTGGGAGTGGATGGCGAATGGTGAAGAAAAAAGTCTTGTTACCCACAGAGGAAGAGGTAGAAACCAACCTCAGAGCAAGATCAGCAAAACTTAGGACTGCCATTAAAATATGAGGATAGGAAAAAAAGAAAATGGGGAACTGTAGACTTTGTTGGTTTGAAGCAATTCATCAAAATGGATAACTTGGACCTCAGCTGATTGTAATTGTTTACATGTGAGTTTTTGTTTTTCTAAACTTCACACAGAAAATAAAAGTGGTGTATTATTTCTTTTTTTCAAAGATCAAGTGGAAGACAAAACACACCATTGAAATGCAGTATTGTTCCACACACACAAATTTAATGCCCTCTGGCCAAATCTTAGCAAGCATGGATAGCTCACAATTTGCCAAGGTTTTGTATGTTTGCATTACATTTTATTGATGATTACATTTAACCTGTTTAGAACGGGCTGATTTTGCTACAACACTCATTTCTCATAGACTCCTGTTCGAGTACACGTGTATACTCAGGACTCGTCCTCAACGGGTGAATTTGGAATATATATTTCAATTTGTTTCAATGAAAGGCAAAGTGTTCAGCAAAGAGCAAAGCCGTTTCCTATTTCAATCATTGCTACAAAGTTTACTAGTACATGTGATGTGCAACAGGAAAACCCTCCATATGCTGCATACGTAACAGTCACCTCCAGTTTCAATGGTTATCACCTTCATAAGCACACGGTGGATTGTCGCATTTATGCTCTTTCACAATTGATGTGTATTTTTTGTCTTCCCTTATTCCTTGACTGTCTTATTAACACATAGTGTAGATGGTTTAATTGATCTCATCAAATTGCTTTGTGTGTGTGTGCAGCTGACTTCCATGTTTAACCCATTGTGTATGGGAAGCCCAGTGTTTCTATTGTATAGTGTATGGAAATTCCCAAATTCTGTAGAACATGAGTTAATTATAAGTCACCTTCAACGTCCTAGGTTTAAGACCGGGCATTCACACGTACTGAGTTTGCTTAATTTGAAACAATTTTGTAATCAAGCAAAGTCAAATCTAGTTTGTAATTAAGCAAATTTGCCGTGTGAATGGAAACTGGAATCGCGGAGGGTGATTTGAAATTTAATTACAATCAAGTTTCAAATCATGGTCCGGAGGTGCTTTTCAATCACGTTTTGCCGGAATTAAGCAACGAAACTAGCTTGTGAATGTGATTGACCTCGAATTAAGTTTTGCGGGGTGGAGCTCACGTGACCCTTCAACCACTTCCAGAGAAAACCTGCGCTACTACACAGGTTACAAGAGTGATTGACAGGAACTTGGAAAGAAGCCACATCTCCCCTCCTTGCTCTGATATTCAAAACTGCAGAATCCATGAGGTTTCTTTCTGCATATGAATGGACGGTGATTTGAAACTTAATTGCTTACAAGTTCATAATCAAGTTTGTAATTAAGCAACTTGGTACATGTGAAAAGGCCCAATGTTGCACGTCAGCAAACATCAATTTCATGATTGTGGTATTGTTGAAATACATTGACTCTCGACTTTCCTGCAATGTAGGGTAAAATATTCCATTCCCCAAACCAACCACAGATACAATGTGAATGCTGGCCGTCAAACACAATGGATCAATTCAAAATACTGAAGCAGTATACAGTCAAATTTGATTATTATTTAAAGTTGACCTCGCATAATGGCCTAGCTAAGTTGAAGGTCTTTTCAAGTCCTCTTTATATTCTATAATTGATTTTAATCCCTCCTAAGTCAAATTTTCTGTAAGTCAAAGCTATTTCTTCATTCCAAATAAATTTGACTTATGCAAGGTTAACTATACTTTACAAGAAACAGAAAACAAAATGTAATAAAAAAGATTTTATCATGATATATTATTGAAATTGGACAAGAAGTGATAAAAATATTCAAGTTTTGATTTTCCAGCCAACCTCAATATAATTTAACCAAGATCATGGTCAACATTTTTCGTGGCTTCACAGTTCACCAAACTTACATCTGTTGATACCAACTCTTAACCCGTTGAGGACGAGTCCCGAGTATACTTGGGCAGGGGTCTATGGGAAATGTGTTGTAGCAAAGTCAGTCCGCCCTCAACGGGTTAATTTATTTTATTGCCGTTTATCTTCTGAAATCCCAGTTGTTCAGTGTTTACCAGGTGCTAGTATGTAATGTGTTCAGTCTTCTTCGTTAATGTCTCCCTCTAGAGGGTTGGTGCCATGTCCCTGGTATAATATTCAGCAGCTGCATTAAAGGGAATCAAAACCTTCATTTAAAGTTACTCTTATTCAAAATTTAATGCTTAATTGATATGCTTGTATTAATTACTGCAAGTTTGAGCCAAATTGGCTAGGAATAAGAAAAACCCAGCTTTGCAAATTTCAGCAGTCCGTAAGGTGCAGCAGACAGCTTATGACATAATTTGGGACATTTTTTCAAGGTTTGATATTCATAAAGTTTCACATTTTTCAACTTATCTCAGCAAGAAGCATAGCTCCTTCACTGAAATCCAAGTATGGCATGAATGAATGCATTTTGCAAGCACATATTGTGAAGTTGAACTATGTTTTAACAAGATCAACCCCCGAGTTACATGTACATTGTAGTCTGTTGCCCTCTACATTTCTTTTATTCAAAGAGCTGTAGCTTTCTTTTATTCCTTGTCCGATTTAGCTCAAATCTGCATTGAATAAATCAAATATGTGGAGCATTTGAATAAAAGAAACTTCATCTGGGGATACTATGCAGGGGGAAGACTAACCTTGCTCGACTCTGACGTATTTGGTAATCTTGTAGCAAATGGTGTATGGCTTTATTACGGATTTCTATGTAAGTACACATAACCAAAATTGACCATTACTACCACTGAGCATACACTTCAATGGACAAATTCACTAATGAGTAATTCTATTTTATAAGTGAAAAATTGAGCAAAAAAAAAAATTCCCTTTTAGCAGGCCTGTGCTAGTCATGGTTTTCGAATGTATGGCACGATGGGCAGCTATCGAAGATTGATTCAGTCACAGGGGCAGGTCCAGGATCCTGTAAAGGGGAGGCACCTTCACAAAATAAATCTGGATCTGCCACTGAGTCAGGTTGTACTTCTCTTCCCATGCTGCTGGGTCTTTAAAGGACAAGTTCACCTTCATTAACACAAGGATTGAGAGAATGCAGCAATATTAGTAGAACGCATCAGTGAAAGTTTGAGGAAAATTGGACAATCGATGCAGAAGTTATGAATTTCAAAAAATTTTGTGTTGGAACCGCTGGATGAGGAGACCACTAAGGCTCGTGATGTCATATGAGTTCAACAGTAAAAAGAAAATGTAAAGAAAATTCAACATACTTTCACTTTTTTCAGTTAATAAAAGAGCACTTGACTTGCCTCTTTCTAAAGGCAATGGGAATAATATTACCCATAACGTATGTCAGTAATGAGTCAAGGGAATGTGTACTTTTTTCAAAAGATGAAATTTTGTGAAATTCTCTTTATATTTTCCTTATATTGTTGTACGCATGTGACATCATACACTGCAGTAGTCTTCTCATCCAGCGGTGACTGCACAAAAACTTTAAAAATTTATAACTTTTGAACGGACTGTCCGATTTTCCTCAAACTTTCAATGATGTATGCTACTAATATTCCTACATTCTCTCAATCCTTATGTTAATGAAAGTGAACTTGCCCTGTAAGATATAATCAATTACAGGCAACTCCCATTATAACTAAATCCTTGGGGCAGCAGTTTTCTTTTGTTATTTCAACATTTTGTCACAGCCAAATAATGAAGTATAATAATGATGCACAGACAATGATTTTGGGACCTGGATTCTTCCTTTGTTGTAACAGGAGTTTTGTTATAGCTGTGTTCTGTTATAAAAGGAATGCACTGTATTCATAATGTGCTGATAGGTACCTTTATAAATCTCACAGACTAGAAGAACTGGAGAAAGTGTATTGACTTGCATTAATTTACACTTAGAGTACTTCCGCTTTTGCAAGGTTTACTATAAATTACTATGCACATCAAGAAGTACAAGCAAAAATTACCCACATTCTTCATCACACTTTCTGTATGTCATAATGAAGTCTTCCTTTATACGACATAATACAGCATTAGTGCCGCTGAATACAAGTTGAATTTTGCAATGGTTGCCCTAATATGTAAGGTTGTGAAAACTTACGGAGAGAAGTGTGTTATCAAATTGTACTTGTGTTGTTTTTCAAATAACTTATCTTGTATTAAAGGACACATATGTCTCGGCCCAAAAAGCTGTCAGATTTGGGCTATATTAAATGTATCAGAATAGCTACCAGCTATTCTGTTTTCTATTCAGTTTCAGTTCACTTACCTGTATTTTTTTTTTTTTTTTTTTTTTTTGTATGTGTGCATGTTTGACCCACCGATAATTGTACGATGCCTTTTTACAGTGTGCTCCCGTTATAACAAAGTCCTGTAGACCGGCCAGCGGTTTTCTTTCGTTACAACAGTATCACGATATTTTGTTGTAACCAAACAGTATAGTGAATATAGATATATGGATGATAATTTTGTGACCTGAATTTTGATTTTTGTTGTAACGAGAATTTCGTTATAACCATGCTCGTTATAACTGGAGTGGACGGTATGTGTGTGCATGTGTTTGCGCGCGTGTGTGTGTGTGTGTGTATACATGTATATGTATATATTTTTTTTTATTTGTTTACATGATGCATAATATTGTAATATATTATCCATACAGAGGATTTTTAGAGCCCAAATACAAGTATTATTTTGTTGATGCACCTCATAACCTCCGACCCACTTAGAAAGTTTGTTGAACTCGACCAATATTTTTTGCCGAGGCGACCAATATTTAGAATATTGGACGGCAAGAGGGGGATTCCCCAAAGTTTTTATAAACTGCACCGTGATTGGTTGAGATATACGAGATGACCCGAAATATGAAGTAAAAATGTCTGTGATTGGTCAACCACGAATTAACTAAAATATTGTTTTTTCTAAAATTTTGTGTTTATATTGTGTTACTAGACTTGTTTCAGGAACAGAAGATTTGTTTTGGCCTAGTTCGACGTTGATCTATTTAAAGTTTCCTTTGGAATGTACATCAAAATACATAGATCACTGTTTTATCTGGGAATGAAGTGGATTAACTGGCACTGAAGAGTGTACCAAACCACATGTCAGGATCAAGTACAGTAGGAGACCAAAGGGTAAGTGATAATATTCTTTGCTTAAATCCTTTGTAGGATAATAATGATAATACAGGCTGTATTAGGTGTCCTATTTTCGGTCAATACAAGGAAATATTGAACTCGCTAAGCAAAATATTGGACTCGTCTTCGACTCGTCCAATATTTCCTTGTATTAACCTCAAGGCCATCCAATATTATATAATTATGATATACTTCCTGGGCCCAATCGATGTCATAAAGAAGTTGCTATGATGACAGCTCATGCTGCAATGGCGAGCATAATGGTTATTACAAAAGTCCTGCTTCCTCGTTGGCTGTTACCATGATAAATTGCGTTTTTAGCTTTATAGTTGCTATCCTAACATCTTTAATGAAACGGACTTAAGGAAATATAAAGAGTGAAGAAAAACACAGGGAAGTTTGTATGTTTGTTTGATTTTTTTTTTATTATTTCATGTAAAAACCTAGAACTAAATATGGAAGTGGAATACTCCGGAAATGTAGGTGCAAAATAAAATATCAAATATTATACGTGTATTTGTATGTGCGGTATGAGCCATCGGCATCGATTCAAGCTAGAATTTTTTTGGGGGAAACCCCGTAATATGCAAAGTGGACGCAAAACTTCCGAACCCTCTGCTGCAGTGCCACCGGGTTTGTTATTTCACTGGGCTAAAATAGCAATCACCAATAGCCGTGTTCGATATCTGTATGTACAATATTGCTTTTACCCGCAAGGCCTGGGATGTTTCATAAAGCTGTTCGTAAAGTTACGAACGACTTACGAGCGACTGGTGATGAGTTCTGGTGCTGAATTATGGAAATTCTGATCAGGATATAGAACATCAGAACTGATCAACAGTCGGTAGTAAGTTCTTCGTAACTTTACGAACAGCTTTATGAAACAGGGCCCTGGACTGACTGTGTTGATGCGCCAGATCTACAAAATGTGTCAAAAAGGGGGATTCTGTTCAACAGAAGAGGATTGCAAAACTTTAAGTCACTTTTTAGCTCGCCTGAGCCAAAGGCTCAAGTGAGCTATTGCGATCGCCCTTCGTCCTGCAGCGTCCGTCGTGCGTCGTCCGTCGTGCGTCGTCCGTCGTGCGTAAACTTTTTTACATTTTCATCTTCTTCTTGAAAACCCCAAGACAAATTTTCATCAAACTTGGCAGGTAGCATCCCTAGGGGGTTAGGAACTCAATTTGTTAAAATGGGCACCATGCCCCACCCAGGGGGGCCCCAGGGGGCCCCCAAACCCCCCAATATGAAGGAATCTTTAAAAATCTTCTCTAGAATCAGAAGTTATAGAGCTAAGATAATACTATGAGTGAGTACACTAATTACTGTAGTTTCAAGTTTGTTCATAGCAGATCCAGGGGTGCCCCTCTTGGGGGCAGGGGGGGGGGGTGGGAAGGTCCAAATGGGGGCCTGAATTGTACATTTTCATCTTCTTCTTGAGAACCCCACATGACCCATTTTCACCAAACTTGGCAGGTAGCATCCCAAGGGGGTCAGGATCTCAATTTATCAAAATGGTCACCATGTCCCACCCAGAGGGCCCCAGGGGGCCCCAATCCCCCCAAATTAAGGAATCTTAAAAAATATGGGCCCTTATTGTACATTTTCATCTTCTACTTGAGAATGCCTGGTCAATTTTTAGTAGAGTAGCTGTGAATAATTTAGACGAGTGACTGCGTGAAAGGTGAACTTGCGATACTCAGGTGAACGCTAGACCCGCGGGTCTCTTGTCCTCTTCTACTGCTGCTGCTGCTACTACTACTACTACTACTACTACTGCTGCTGCTGCTGCTACTACTTCTACTACTACTACCGCTACTACTACTACTACTACTACTTCTGCTGCTGCTGCCATACTACTACTACTGCTACTACTACTGCTGCTGCTGCTACTACTACTACTACTACTGCTACTACTACTGCTGCTGCTGCTACTACTACTACTGCTGCTGCTACTACTACTACTGCTGCTGCTGCAGCTACTACTACTACCACTACTGCTGCTGCTACTACTACTGCTGCTGCTGCTACTACTACTACTACTACTACCCTTATGGAACAAACACAGTGTTACCACAGTGTGTTCACATAGTTGACTATGTGTAAACAATGTGTTAACCATGTGGTCACAGTGTTGTCACAGTGTGGTATTTGAGATCACATAGTGTACCTCATAATTGGCATACCGAACACAGAGTGGCACACATATACCACAGTGTGGTATAGTGTTACGACAGTGTGTTCACATAGTTGACTATGTGTAAGCAATGTGCTAACCATGTGGTCACAGCGTTGTCACGGTGTGAGATTTGAGATCACATAGTGTACCACATTATTGGCATACTGAACACAGAGTGACATACATATACCACAGTGTGGTATATATCGAACTATGTGTAAACCCTGTGTTCATAATGCTACCACAGTCTGGTATTTCAGTTTAAGTGTTTTCCACACATAGATCACATACTGAACACACTGTGAATCATGTTTGACACAGTGTGGCATATTTTGAACTATGTGTAAACCCTATGTTAATAGCATTGTCACACTGTGGGATTTCAGATCATTCATTTACCACATAATCGACACAGACTTGGCATACCGGACACTGTGACTTGTGCTTACCACATTGTGGTATATATTGAACTATGTGTAAACCCTGTGCTCGGTGTTGTCACTTTGTGGGTTTCAGATTATTCACCTGCATCATCTCCACATACTTGGCATACTGAACACACAGTGTGGTTTATTTATGTGTACTCCTGTGTCCATAATGTTGTTACACAGTGGGATTTCATATCATTGATTTAATACTATAATATCCACATATTAGATGTTATGGAAGAAACACTACATTTTTTTTTTTATTTTGAATAACTAAAAAATAATGAAAATTAACTTTCCTCAAATATACACAAAAGGTAGCCGCTAAATAACGCACAATTTTGTTGTGTACTGTTTCAAAATATTACAGGGAACAGCATACAACAAAATTGTATGCCTGTATTAGCTACCTAATGTGTAAATTTGTGGAAAGTTATATTTTCTTGGGTTTTCAGTTATTCACAATCAAAAGCTCAAACTATTTTTTTAAACATCTAGTACTTGAGACACACAATGACTCATGTTTACCGCATTGTGGTGTATATTGAACTTTGCTTTAGTATTGTCAGTAGGGATTTCAGATCTTGTACTACCACATGGCATGTTAATCCTTGTAAAACCAGGCTATTTCTGGTTTTGTTGGAGGGGGGGGGGGAGGAAGCATTTTACCAGTTTGGTGAAAAGATTCAAATATTGTAGTTTATTAATAGATGTACATGTATGTATCAAATTAAAAGAATATACCTCATCACTACATGTACTCCCCAGAGATTTTTATCAAGTTTGTAAAGCCACTTTTAACTGGTCTGATTATCCAATAAAGTAATAAACCAATAACTTAAAGCTGGATAATATACAACACCCTTTAAGTACACGGTAGTTGCAAATGTTATATACTTATTCATTTTCCTAATTTCAGTTGAAACCTTTCAAATTTCAAATACTGGCATGGAACAACAGATTCATTTAATGTGAGAATATGACCTACACATATCATTTATCCAACCTTCAGATGAATAAATCATGCACTTAGTGTTGTGTAAATACTGTTTACGCATGCATAACATCAAACACTAGAAATGATATAACACTAGGAGTATCTGTAGTTGTGGAAAGAGAACAAAAAGAGACATGTTATAACTTCCCTGTTTCTCTCATGAATCACATGCTTTCCTAAGATTTCACCAGGAGGTATTGCATACAATCTATTGGTCACACGTTTCACTACTCTGATGTGTACAGCATCAGCATGGCTCTCCCTGTCTCTATTCTTTACAAATGGGCCATCATGCTCTACATACTTAATGAGAGCAAAGGCATCGCTATCATCTTCCGAAACCACAAAATCATGTACAAATGTCACTTCATTGCCTGTTACTTATACATAATAATTTATTCTGGTAGTGTGCCGAGAAAATTCAGTAGTATGAATACAATGTACACTTTAATTACAGAAAAATGTCACAGGATATTCTTGTGGGTTTTTTTATTTCGTGACATGCTATACCACATGACTATCACAGGACAATACCACACAGCAGTACCACACAGTAGTGCCAACTGGAATATAAAAAAAGCAAAAAACAAAGCTAAATGCATATTCCAGAATCTCATTAATAGGTGAGTTATGCTGCGAATCATGACAATTGATTTAAGCAGTACTTAACCTGTCCTATACTCCTACAGTATTACCTATCAAGTGGGAGTGCTGAGGTACAGAATGTGATACTTCATGCGGTATTTCTGTGGTATTCCTGTGGTGACACTGTGGTATTCCTGTGGTAACACTGTGGTAGTCCTGTGGTATTCCTGTGGTACAGACTTTGCATAGCTCATGAATATTTATAAACAGCAACTTAAATTTGAGAAAATTCATAAAATACTTCTAAATTCGAAGTATTTGCGATGGGATTTCCTTTTAACTATTGTCTAATAATGTTATGTTATACCAATGTCATAAATTTTGTTATAAAAAGGTAATTTCATATTCAATAACAGTGTTATCTACTCGATAACCGTGCCTTCATGCATTACAAATATTGATACACCTGATGACTCTATAAAATTTCATATATTTGATTACTATGTGGTGACTACCACATTGTACTGTGGTGGACTATGTGGTGACTGCCACAGTGTGGTAGATTATGTGGTGAATACCATAGTGTGGAGGACTATGTGGTGACTACCACAGTGTGATAGACTATGTGGTGAACACCATAGTGTGGTGGATTATGTGGTGACTACCACAGTGTAATGGACTATGTGGTTATAACCCTTTGGTCATAATGTGTGACACTGTGGTTTAATTCACAGCGTTTTTAATATGTGTTTTGGACCATGTGGTAATGCTATGTTGCACAGTGTGGTGACGTTGTGTTTCACACTGTGGTAAATACACAGTGTTACCACACGTCCCAAAATCACATATTAAACACATATTAAACACATGTGTTCGACACTATGTGCCACACTGTGTTGCACACTGTGTTACATAGTGTGGTAAAACTGTGTTCTTTCCATAAGGGTACTACTACTACTACTACTACTACTGCTGCTGCTGCTACTACTACTACTACTACTGCTACTACTACTGCTACTACTGCTACTACTGCTACTGCTACTACTACTGCTGCTGCTACTACTACTACTACTTCTACTGCTACTACTACTGCTGCTGCTGCTACTACTACTGCTACTACGGCTCCTACTACTACTCTACTACTACCACTGCTACTACGTCTTCGTCTTGTTCCTCTTCTTCCTCTTCTTCTTTCTCTTCTTCTTTGTTTTCTTCTTGATTGTCTGCCTACTTTCTTTCAATTGTAGTCCTGCTACGTTTACTTTTTCATTTTCTTCCAGTTGTAATTCAACTGCTTCTAATTTATCTTTATTCTGCATTTTCCTCCTCCTTCTTCATTACCATCATCTTCTTCTAATCCACCTTTATTCTGAGGGTTTTTTTCTCCTCTCCCTCCTCCTCCTCCTTCTTCCACCACTACTATGCTACTACTACTACCACTGCTACTACTACTACGTTGTACTTCTACTACAACTACCAGTGGCGGATCCAGAGGGTGGGGGGGCGCACCGTACCGGGCGCGCGCCTCCTTTTAATTTTTGCTAAAGCAAAAGAAATCAGAAAAAATATGGGGGGGGGGGGGCACGTGCGCCCCCTCAATTATTTTGTAAAGGCGCCTCCCATTTACGGAATTCCTTGGATCCGCCCCTGACTACTACTACTACCACTACTATTTAAACTGCTCTTACTATACTACTACTACTACCACTACTACTACTACTACTATACTACTTCTTTTTTATATCTTTTTCTTCTTCTTCTTCTTCTTCTTCTTCTTCTTCTTATTCTTCTTCTTCTTCTACTTCTTCTCCTTCCCCTCTTCCCTTCGTCGTCTTCTTCTTCTTTCGATACCGGACTTTTATGGCGGGGAAATGGAGGGCACTTCCTGAGACGAAACACTACACACGACTTTAATTTGATAAACTTGTTGCAAGACAGTCACCCCGGATTTCCACGTGGCAGGACATGTAATCCACACGGAGAACAGGTGTTCGAAAAAGAGAGAGAAAGAGAGACTAAGGGTAAGTAGACGACAAAGGAGCAGCTGTTCGCAAGGCCGTCAGACCAGTTCTTGGCGATTCAATTTCACTGCGACTTCCATGCAAGGGTCTTGAGAAAATGTGTTAATGGCCCCTACTCCCGAACATGAGATGGCGAGACGAGAATGTTCCGGGTTCGTATGAATTTGCAGTCCCGCGTTCAGTCACATTTTCTGAAGAGAACCGTGACTGAGTGAGTATGCATTGAAACCATTAAACACCCCCCCCCCCCCAAAAAAAAAAAGCGACAACAACAACAACAGCAACAACGGCAAAAACAGCGACAAAAACAAGCAAAGAAACAAAACAAAAACGTTGGTTGGGCCACTTTTTTTTTTTTTTTTTTTACAAATCTGTAAGTGGAGTTCACATTAATAGGATTGAGAAGTTTAAAGTTGCAAAATTTAAAGTTCCTCGACGGGTCCCCCGGTCAATCACTGATGTGTTTTGAGGTTAGTGAGAAGTTTGCATACCTGGTAGGCCATAAATGAGTTGAGTGCAATGTGTTGGTCGTTCGTATGACACAATGTTGACGAAACAGAAGGAAGAGTGTGTGAAAGAACGAAGGCCTATAATAATATGCAGAAGCTTTGATATTATCCTATGCGCATCTGTACTCAGAAGTAACAGATGTAGGATTTATGTTAAAGCCGTTGTGTTATTCGGAGCACCCAGGGGAGAAGACAAAAGAGAGAGAGAGGGGGGGGGGGGAGAAGGAAAAGGCGATAAAGGAAGAGTAGACAATGGAAGGAGAGGTGGAGACTAGGACAAGATTTGGGGGAATAGGTGAAAGTTAACCTGTATTTGTCCCTTATGAGATTCTAGAGGTACTCTTCTAGACTCACCGTAGACCGGTTCGCGAATACCTCCGTACAAAGAGAAAGAATGCCGTGTACGCCCTCTCGTGGTATGAATCAGAACAATAACCCAATTTCTATGCAGCTTGCTGTAACCCAGTGGACGGCTTCGCAAAAAATTGTCCTTAATAATGGGAAACTTATCGTCACGACAACTGTTACTTTTGTATTCGGGCACACAAACCAAGTAAGATATGCAGACTGTGACATTTAGATACGCAGTGTGATCAAGAAATAGAATCGAAGGACTGCAATTCTGGCGCTGTCTAAGCGAGAAATTATTTTGTATTGTTTGGTTTGTCTTATTTCTGTTTTAAAACCTTGGTCACAGATCTACTCTGCTTGGGTATTCAATTGCCGTCAACACTCACACGACACAGAATATATCTACCAGGCCTCGCTTGCTTAGATTAGTTTCATGTTTTAATAATACGGTCAATAGGGCAACCTTTGACCAACTTTCGTTGCTACTTACAGTACTTCCACGAGGGATGTGCTTATTAATCTGAAGCCGGTAAAGTGTGTTTTGATGGAAAGACCGCAAACTCGTGACTATAATAACACCATAAACATGTTTGAGTTCGATGTGACGAAACCAGATCAGTCGTAATAAACATTCCTCTTTTCAAGTCATTATCGGTAGAGTTTCAACAGGCCCTATGTGGATTTTGCATAGCAGTTTTTTGAAGGCTATACCAACCAAAGAGACAAGAGAAGAAAAAATTGAAGAATAGAAAAGAAAAGAAAAAAGAAAAAAAAACCGTGTACACCCTAGGCCTATACACATACAAGATAAGCACATAAATCTACTCCTTAAAACAGAAAATGATTATGCAAGTACTCTCTTAAAAAATCGAGTGAAAATATTCACTCTGGAAGGAGTGAATACAAAAAAAAAAAGGTGAATTTAGAAAGAATTTTGAGTGAATTTTGAGTGAAAATGTTCATTTTCACTCGTTTTAGAGTGACGTCAGGGATCACTCCAAAATCTTCGAGTGATCCCTGAGGTCACTCCAAAGTCAGTGAAAATGAACATTTTCACTCAAAATTCACTCCAATTTCACTTTAAATTCACTCTTTCTTTTTTTTTTTGTATTCACTCCTTCAAGAGTGAATATTTACACTCGATTTTTTTTTCTTTTAGAGAGTAATGTAAATTATAACGACTATAATGATGAAAGTAATACAGGTCATTGGATTGAACAAAAAAAAAAAATGACAATAGGCCTACTAATAAAAATCGGAAATAATGGTAGTAATGTTGATAACGATAATAATAATGATAATAACAACAAATTTAAAAATAACAGTCAAAATTTTGATAGTCATGTCGGCTTGTTATGATACACACACTGTGACAACAGTGACGGGTATTCGTAAAATGATTAAAAGAAAAAGAATTGACCTACTGACTATTAAAACAAACGAACAAAGTAAACTGCATTTGAAATTAAAGAAGCAGGATCTCGAGGAAGTGTTAATGAACACAATATCGACAAAACACTTCATCTGCGGGTCGTTGGCCATTATTTGCCGCCGCCTGGTTCGATAAACTGCGTGCACGCCGTTGACCTCATAATAAAGTTTTAGTTCAAGGTGATGACCAGTTAACACCTTTTTAATACTCTACGATGAGGAAGTCGGACGCGTGTCATAAAATACCTAGTATGTACTTGGAGACCGCCCCCATCGACGGCGGACAACGAGGGCGACTCGGAAACCAAAACACCTCCCCCTTCTGGATGACGGAAATCCGTGAAAGTGATTCCAGGACCAACTTTCTCAGGAAAAAGTGTTTTCCTCCTTTATCCACGGCCCTCTCCTTAATTCTTCTTTAATTCTTTTTTTTTTTTTTTTTACACTTACCGCTAAATTGTTGCCCTTTATGCTGATATGTATGGCAAAACACTACCGAAGTTCAATGGAATTGCTTTAAAATCAATCCAACAAAGCAGAACATAATAGACATATCAGCAGGTCATTGCGACACTTACAGGAGATAGAGGGGGACAGAGAAACTTACAGACAGAGACAGAGAGATTAGATAGAAGGAGAAGCAGACAGACAGACAGACAAAAAGAAAGATAGACGGGAGAGAGAAAGAGATAAAAGGAAGAGAGAGAGAGACAGAACAGAAAAAAAAATGAAAATATTATGTGGAATGATTTTATCATTTGCTTGAAGAAAGCGAGGAGAGAAAATTCAAATAAAAGCATACGCACAACACACACACGCGCGCTCGCACACACACACACACACAGATCACACACGCATACACGCACCAAATACATACACACGCACACACACACACACACTTGCATATACGTAAATTTGCTCAAGTCAATTGTTTTGTTTTGCAAAATGCGCATTTTTTTTTTTGATACGCGACCGCATAACTTTTGAGATACAGCTCATAATATAGACATGAAATAAGGTCGTGTGCATTTTTTATGTGCTATCTAGGTCCTGCACTTTATAAAAACATCGTATACCATTTCACCTTTTGTTCATAATTTCAAGCAATAAGCCAGAATTAGTGCAATAAGCTTGAATATTATTTCGTTGTTTCAAAGTAACACCTCGAAAATGGTAGTAGTAAGCCTAACCAAGACGATCTGCAAAGCGATCCACTATTTTTTTTAGTGTTTAATCAGTGTCATCGTTCATTGTTATTACTGTTTTTGGATTTATGTTGTTATTGTTTTCATTATCATTATTGTTGTTAATTTGCTACCACTAAGAATGTCAACTTTGCAAAATAAAAAATCCGCGTTTGTAATGAACTGGTTTAGGTGAAGACAACGTACCCATTGCAGTATAATGGTTGTCATCACTATCGTGACTATTCGGTTTCGATGGTGGATAGAATACAGTAATTAGTTGTCTGTATAGATACGACAGCAGCAAAAGTAAAGTCACATGTTTTTTGTTTTTGGTGGGTTTTTTTGTTATGCCTCCGCCACGAAATGCTGCAAGTGGCAAATGTTTTCGGGTTGTCCGTCCGTCCGTCCGTCCTTCCGTCCGTCCTTCCGTCCGTCAGACATTCAGTAATCAATTAATAAAAAACTGTTTGTGGTATGCTAATGAAACTTTCCATTCATACATGAGTGGGAGAAGTTATGCCTATCAACTTTTCGGGGCACATGCTCAAGTTCAAAGGTCAAAGGTCTAAGTCAAATGCTAAAATGTCACTATTTCTCCCCTATCTATAATGCTATGACTGAAGGTCGTTTTTTTTTTTTTTTTTTTCTTGAAACTTAATGTATACATGAGTTAGCAGATAGAGATTCTCTGGAAAGGTTTTTGGCCGTAGGATCTTTGATCAAAAAGTCAAAGGTCAGGTGAAAGTGCTAAATTTCACCTTTTCTCCTTATCTCTGAAGTAGGTCAAGGTATCATCATGAAACGTAGTACAAGTTTTGCATGTACTGCGTAACAATGATTTTCTTGGAAATTTTAGGGGCATTGGGTCAAAGGTCACTTTGGAATGCTACAATTCTACTACTTGATCCTGAAATTAGACTTTTTCTCCATGCCTTTGAGATTGTTCAATGTATAAACTTATAAAAGAGTCAAAATTCAAGTAAAAATCCTCAAATCCCCGAATACCTGCTCTCTTAAACAATATCAAATCACCATCAATAACAAATCAAACCAACACTCAACACATTAGTACATTTCATTCAAAGTGTCGTCACACATCGTCAAGACGTATAGAGATTGAACCACTCATTATGGCGGGCACATATACCAGTCGCCATAGCAGCATTTCTAGTCTTTAGATGGAAAACAGATATCTCTGGCAGTTTAACGAAAGATCTTAATGCTTCGTAGATTAGACAACAACAACAACAACAACAACAACAACACCACAATAGTTTGCCAACTCCTGTGATCGAAACTATATCATTTCTGGAAACGGGATACAAAATGGTACTCAGCTTCCTAGAGCAAAGATAGCTAGACATTTTGACAAATAGATAGATAGCTAGATAGATGGATATATTATGGATAGACAGACAGACAGACAGATAGATAGATAGATAGATAGATAGATAGATAAATAGATAAATAGATAGATAGATAAATAGATAGATAGATAGATAGATCGATAGATACATACATGCATACATACATACATACATACATACATACTATTGATAAAGAGTGCCACAAATATTTATACAAAGTTTGTGCAAATGAAAATAACACCACATAGAAATAATGACAATACAAATGCAATCTCACTCTGGATTAAAGGGGAAGGCTAGTAACTGATCAGTGGGAATCAGTGGAAATGCTGGGAGATGATTGTTCCAATCCTTATGGGATTCATTCAAGAGTTCATTGTATATCTATTGTTGTGTGAAAATGATTTGCTTCAGAACGGTCTCATATTCAAGTAATGTGCAGATTAATGCTCCGTCACTGACCAGGGACGCTAACCTGGAAGCATTAAACTGCACATTACTTGAATATGAGACCATTCTGAAGCAAATCATTTTCACACAACAATAGATATACAATGAACTCTTGAATGAATCCCATAAGGATTGAAACAATCATCTCCCAGCATTTCCACTGATTCCCACTGATCAGTTACTAGCCTTCCCCTTTAAGATTGTGGAACTGCTGTTATACCATCTCAGTACATCGATGCTTGGGAGATACACGGCTTGTTCCATCATAGCAACCACGACGCGTTTCAGTAACGTTCCTTGGGGAGATGAAGGAGACGGTCGCCCCTTGGCAGTGGAATCAATTGGGACACACCGAGCACGTACCGCACTCTGGTCAAAATTTAATGAGACCTTGTTCCGGAGATGGTTATTTTCTGACGTTGCACTGTATGGTCAGATGGTTGCCATTTCCACGCCATGCTTGCCGACTGAAATAAGGATACTGCATAATGTTTGTGATTACAATTCATTCTCTTTAAAGTATTGGCTCCCACATCATGATTATGATTGATCCGGGTTTTTTTGTGTTTTTTTTTAATCTGTATGTGTGTATGTGTGTGTGTGTATGTGTGTGTGTGTGTGTGTGTGTGTGTGTGTGTTTCCTTTATTATTTATTTATTTTTTATGCCTCCGCCACGAAGTGGTGCCGGAGGCATTATGTTTTTGGGTTGTCCGCCCGTCCGTCCGCCCGTCCGTTCTTCCGTCCGTAATCAATTTCGTGGACAGCGTAACTAAAAAACTGTTTGAGGCATCCTAATGAAACTTGGCATGTATTATTATGACTGTATGAGTGGGCAAAGCTGTGCCTATCAACTTAGAGGTGCACTTGCTCAAGGTCAAAGGTGAAAATGTCAAGGTCAAATGCTCAAAATTTCACTTTATTTCCCCATATCCGTGCAATGCCTGACGGGATTTACCCAATAGAGATTCTGTGAGAAGTTTCTTGCCAAAAGGTCAAAGGTCAAGTGAAAGTGCTAAATGTCACTTCTTCCTTCATATCTTGAAAGGTATCATGAAACTAGTACATGTATGTTCTATCCTATACCTGAGAGTGATTCTCTTGGGAACTGTAGGGTCATAAGGTCAAGGTCAAGGGTCAGAGGCCAGGTTTAGCCTAAGCATGCTAAGGCTGATATTTTACCATTTAATACGGAAATTACACCTTTTCTTTATACCTTGAAAATTACTAAATGCATAAACTTAATAAAGAGTCAAAAGTGAAGTAAAAATCCTCAAATCCCCAAATACAGTATTATGCACTCTTAAGCTACGGTCACAAAGGTTCGTACGAACGATGCGTTCGTACGAATGTCACTGTTCGTACGAATTCTGGAGTTCGTGGAGATTCGTAGATGGGACACAGGTTCTTACGACCTTCTTACGAATTTCCTGCGAACGTTGTTAATTCGCAAGAACAACTTAAGACCTTTTAGAGAAACGAAATGATTTTCAGTTATACAATGGCCCTAGAGTTCGTACATTTTCGTAAGAATGCCCTGAGTTTAAGATTCTTTCGGCAGACTTACGGCCATCTTACGACCTTCAGCGAGTAAGACACATGCACTGACTCGCTAAAATGCTTGTCCACCCTCAGGAATTTCCTGTATGCTGGAAAATCCCTACACTCAATAAGCCCGCGTAACTTGCCCGGAAAGGTGTGACAGGGCCAAAACATAGTTGCGGGTAAAAAGATTTACGTGCGCACCTCCGGGCGACTACCGATGAGATACGTGCTAGGTACTGTCATGTGCGGGTCATCTGCGGGGACCTCCGGGTGGTAAAAATTGTTCTTCGCAAGTTGTACGCAAGGCTTGCCCGGAAAGGTGTGACACGGCCTTTAGAATCTTCTAGAATTGTCTCTCGACCCTACAAAATCTTGCGTAGTTCTTACGATGTTCGTACGACGTTCGAACGGCCCCCTTAGGCTTACGAAGAGAGGTTTTCGTACGAAGTTAAAAAAAAAAAAAAAAAATCTTGGACAAAACCATCGACCAGGCTACGAACTTACGGACGGTCTACGAACGGTCTACGAACGCTGGTTTCGTACGGCCTTCTTAGGAAGATCTTACGAAATCGTCTAAAAATCGTTCGTAACAGTTCTTAATGGTATTTGTGACAGAGCCATTAGACAATATAGCCATTCATCCAATTAAACCTAGTTCAAGGAAAGTGAACATTCAGCACATTTGTAACAAATCTGTCATTTTCATATTTTGTCAATTATGTGAAACTGCCATCACACATTGTAAAGACATTGTACTATCTATTAGGAGAACCATGCATTATCGCGGAGACATACCAGTCGCCATAGCGACATTATTTTCTAGTTTCTTTCTGTTATCTAAGCCCTTCCCCCCCCCCCCCCCCCCCCCCGAGAGGTATACGTACACCGCGCTTGTCCTACGAAGTCTTCGATTATTGGTACGGTTGGGAATTATATAAATTGTGAAGTTTTGCCATGTACCCTGATTTTTTTTTTTATTTTTTTGTCCGTCAATTACTCTGCTACTTAAAATAGCCACACATTCTGTCCTAGGCTCACAACAAATACCACCAGAAATCATATCAAGAGGAATAAGGTCGTGGTTTTACGCAGTATGCCGATCGATGCAAATCATATCATATTTCGTATGATTATTATATTGATATTATATATATTCCATTTGGGGCCCGAGGAGGAAGCAGAAGCGACAGTATTAGAGTGCCTGGTTTCGGTGGCGCTCTACTTTTCAGTCCCTTCCGGCCATTTCCTGTCTTGCTTTCCTGATGATGTCTTGGTATAAAGTGCATGAAATCAACACTAACATCGATAGAAAACCCAACAAACGCAATTAACAAACAAACAGGGAACAAACCAATAAACCAAGAAATATCGTGCAGTCATACGTTAAATTTGAATCTCCATGATTATGTCAAATTGATGTTAGTTTTCCAGGGGATTGTATGAAATGAATGAATAAAAATTAATGATTTTATGCGCCACCATCTGGACAATACATCATCTAGTATAAAAAGAGAACATAAAGCACAAAAAGGTGCACGTTTGAACCACAGTTGAGTCTTATTGGCCCAACGTATCACCCTTTTATGATAATTTGCTTGTCATTATTATTTTCTTATCTCCTTTGTTTCTTCAACTTTTTTATGTAACAATAATTCTTGCTCCACCCCCTCCATTTCTCCCCCTCCCACCCAACGTGATACATTGCCCTTCACACTTTAATCATTTTGAGGGTATACATGTAGACTAACTAAGTTGATAGGAATGACCTGGGTCATGAACCTCAGGTTTGGAAACCTATCAGGTCACTGCCTTCATAAGATCTTGCTTGACAGAAAGAAATACGATATCTTCCGTTGTTGGGGTGATATATGTATTCAAGTGGCTTTATTTATTATGATACCCATCTACGTATACTGTGTATGTATTTAAGCATACATAACTCAAATGATGCTTTCACTGAGAAAGCGAATGTTTTGCGAAAGACGCGAATGTAGAAAACAAATGGCAACGTCTAACATGCGGAAAAGTTTTTTTTTCTTTCTTTCTTACTTATCTCCGAATGTATCCCGACAATGGAGCCGTAGACCCTTCTTGCGTAGTAAAATTCATACAATGCGTATGTGCGTAGTTCTCACAATAAACAGGGAGGTGAGACAAAACACCTCCCTGCAATAAATAATGCGTGAACGTCCTGCATGTCTCCTGTGTACCATTGTTGAACGACGACCAGTCACACAAATAGATAAAACAACGATCGGAGCATCGGGATTCTTTAAACGATCGCGATACTATTTTTTTTTTTTAATTCTCTGGCGGAAACTCCAGCGGAATTTAAAACGACGCCACGAATAGTTGATGACGCTTCCGAAACCCGGTTGGTAATCTTTTGCAGACTAAAATAGTTAATACGACTTTTTCGGCATCCGCATTCTTCACAAATCTTTCATATGCTATGAAATCAGTCATTTATTTAATAGTAATACTATTCATTTCTGCACATATCTGTAATGCCATATTCATTGATATTTACCTATCTTTTACTCATTTATGCATTAATTCCTATTCCGATGTTTAACCACTTCTTCCCGCCACACAACAGACCCTGAAGATTACATATATCGTTTAAAAAAATCGATAGAAATCAAAATTTTAACAGATGGTCGACTAATGCAAAAAAAAAAAAAGAAGAAGAAAGAAATGAAACATTAGTGCAGCTAATACTCGTACACATCAAACACATCAAACACATTTCAATGTATTATGTGGGTTGCAAATGCATATATGCATACATTTTTTTTTTTTATTTTGTATTGAGTTTGTAAGTCATGTGTGGTGTACTTTTTTATTTTTGGATTTACTGTATTACTGTATTGAACATTGTATGTATTGTATTTTTGTATTGTTTTAATGCAGGGCCCCTTTGTAAATCAGTTTTTTAACTGAAAGGGCTACCCTGTGAAAATAAAACGGAATAAATAAAAAAAAATAAATAAATAAATGGTAAATATCAAGTACATAATGTTATTGATATTGCTAGGTATCATAATCATAACAAGGACACCAGAAGTATATACATGATAACTTTGTAATTTTATTTGTCATCCGCCGTTCCTAAGCACGGTATCAGTGACTTTCACGTCTAAAAACTAGCACGTGCCACATTTCCTTAAGGAAATGATAAGAACACAAAAATAATCAGAGAGAGAGAGAGAGAGAGAGAGAACCATGGAAGGAAAAGAGATAGCCCGAGAAAGAAAGAAAGGAACAAGTTATGAACAGCATTATTATTTTCTGCCAAAATACAGCCTTTAAAATCCATGCATCAGTTTAGTAAACGAAGTGGTGACATAGTTGAAATTTTCAAAGAATTTTTGACATATTGTTACGCATTAATGTTCGACTCTACCGTGTTATTTTTTTACTTCTACGAAATCGCTTCTATACCGGAAACAAGGCCAATAATATCACTGTCGTGTGTCAGTTTAATTATTGTTGTTTATTGTATTGTTTGTGTGTGCGCTCGCGTGTTTTATGCATGGATGTGTGATTGTGTCCGTTCTTTCGAGACCAACGAGTGCCGCCGTTGGTACTGTTCACTGCTGAAAGGCAATTTCAACCCGCATGTGGCTATCGCATTGCTACCCGCCGCATGGTATCCGCTTGCACGAGGGGTGTCGAGCGCGTCGTATCTCGTTTTGGCACTTGAGGAAGAAATCCGTCAACAACTTCGCGAAAACAATGCCTCCTCTGACATCCGCACGTCAAAATGCCACCTTGACCAGAAGTCGAACATGGACGGGAGGATACAGTAGTGGTCTTGTTTTTTAATGCTATTAGTCGTTCAAGGGTTAACCAGATATCTTCCTTCTTTTAAAATGGGTGAACAAGATTAGGAAGCACGCATGACGAGAATAAACCACCGATATATTTTCATCTGCCTCGATGGAAAGGCAAGAAAGACAGGGAAAAAATGAACATGGAGAAGGATGTTGCAAATGATAGGAAATGAAAATCATCGAGTGTTATGGGTTGGAACGATTTTATTTCAATATTTCTTCTCAAAATAAAGGAAATAACAAATACAATGATTTGGAAGTTAATGAAGAGCTACAGATAAAACGTTATAATGTTACGCATGCGCAAAACGTCGAAAAAGAATCCAACCAGCTCTAAAGATGTTCGAGTAATGTCGTATTAAAGAGAGGTTACGTTAGTGCGTTTCCTGAAGATTTTCTTTTCTTTTTTTCTTTCAACTCCTTTTAGAGAAAAAAAAAATGAGTCTCTAAGGTAAACCAATATCATTCTAGCAATGCTCAGATAAACTGTTTTTACTTTCATATTTGCTGTTGTTACTACTGTTTCTGACAAAGGCCATCTCCGATTATCCATGAAATTAAGTAAGCTTTCAAATTGTTGTTGGTTCGCATATTTAGGACACATTTATGCAAACTGGTTTATATCGCTCTTTTTTTTGTCTTCAAGAGGAGACGTTTAGAATGAGAGCATTTCTTTTCGTCAAATATCAAATTTCACCTCTCTTTTGATGAAAGCTAATGGGCAGGGAGTGTTTCCTTTATTCTGCTCCATTTTTTTTTTTTTGTCATTCTTCTCCTTCTGTTCTCTTAAATTGTGTGCTTTCATAGGCTAATCGATCTTTCCTTAGCGCTTGTCACAGTTGTGAAACGGGGAGTAATCGATAATTTTCCTCAATTTCTTCTTGTTGTTCGTTCTTTCTTCTGTCGTCTGTCGGAGGCTTCTCGGGCGAGGATATTTTTCAGAACTCTGACATCCGACCCTAGAATACTGGGGTTGAAACCAAGCAAGTTGAAACCTTTTTTGTAAAATGGGTCCTCACTCTAAACTATCAGGGCTCGGTGATTTCCGGCCGGGTTTTACGTCCTCCAAGAACCAATATTTTTGACTCGAAAGGCTATTGACCGACCTGATTTCTTCTTTGTTCTTCATGTTGTTTTTTTTTTTTTTTCCCGCCAAACTCTTTATCATTCCTGACTGGCAATAAATGATGAATTATTTTGTATCAATCACTAGAAGTATGATCATTTACATTATGAGTTCAATTAGTTGGACACCAATATGCCAAAATGCATGAATGAATGAATGAAAAAAATAAGATAAAGCAATTGTAAATTTGAAAATTTGAATCTCGAAGTCACACTGACCTAAAAAGAAAGACAAGAAAGAAAGAAAGAAAGAAAGAAAGAAAGAAAGAAAGAAAGAAAGAAAGAAAGAAAAGAAAGAAAGAAAGAGGGGGGTGGGGTGCAGGAGGGTTAGGTGGTGAAAAGGGGAAATCAATATCCCTTTCATGAGTTGCTTTATTACGCAGAAAAAAACTGGATGATATCGATTTATCCTTTTTCTGTGCCGTTTTGCCGTTGTTTCATGCAATAGACGCCTTTTCGAAGTAGGCCTGCATGATAGGAAGCTTTGAACTCCGCACCATTTTCTCGTTTTTTGCTCCCTCTGTTTCATAAGTTTTGCACACCCTCTGATCAGGTTTTCAGTTTCTCCAGCCCTTTGAGAGCTTTGTGTACCATTTGACACAGAAAACCATAGCTTGATACATAGGCCTACTGTCCAAAGTCCGTAACAAAGCTCAGTGACAGAACGGATTATCCAATCACCTGCGGAAAATTCATTTTATTTCATTTAATTATTTTCATTGTCAATAGAAGATTTTAGCGTAAAAAACATATCACAAACACACACACACACACACACACACACAATAATAATACATTTTCTACATAGGTATCGAACCATAACATATACGCTCAATAAATCGTGAAGCATAGATACATGATATTCATTAAATATTTTTGATAATGTTGAAAAATGGAGGGGAAGTTAGAAAAATGTAGAACTTGTAATATGCGCTCCCCTCAGAAACTTACTCGCAAGGTGCAGAAAAATGTAACCGTGTACGGGCAGGGAAAATTACATCAACACATCGGACATTGACGACAAAACTAAAAACCCTATAGAAAGCTCTTTACAAGGT